>JAKWIX010000321.1:22420422-22867622 GCA_027704785.1 Solanum chmielewskii | reverse complement strand
TCTCGCGATGTATAAATTTTGACGAGGCATGAAATCTTCTCGTCATGCATAATTATTGACTCGCGATGCATGATTCCGCGATGCATGAATTCCAGCGAGGCATAATTCTTCTCGCGATGTATAAATTTTGACGAGGCATGAAATCTTCTCGTCATGCATAATTATTGACTCGCGATGCATGATTCCGCGATGCATGATTTCCAGCGAGGCATAAATTCTTCTCGCGATGTATAATTTTGACGAGGCGTGAAATCTTCTCGTCATGCATAATTATTCCCTTGCGATGCATGATTTCCGCGATGCATGATTCCGCGATGCATGAATTCCAGCGAGGCATAAATTCTTCTCCGCGATGTATAAATTTTTGACGAGGCATGAAATCTTCTCGTCATGCATTTATTGACGAATCGCGATGCATGATTTCCGCGATGCATTGATTCGCGATGCATGAATTCCAGCGAGGCATATTCTTCTTCTCGCGATGTATAAATTTTGACGAGGCATGAAATCTTCTCGTCGTGCATAATTATTGACTCGCGATGCATGATTTCCGCGATGCATGATTTCGCGATGCATGATTCCGCTATGCATGATTTTCGCGGGCATAAATTCTTCTCGCGATGTATAAATTTTGACGAGGCATGAATCTTCTCGTCATGCATAATTATTGACTCGCGCGATGCATGATTTCCGCGATGCATGATTCCGCGATGCATGATTCCTCCGCGATGCATGATTTCAGCGAGGCATAAATTCTTCTCTCTCGCGATGTAATAAATTTTTGACGAGGCATGAAATCTTCTCGGCGTGCATAATTATTGACTCGCGATGCATGATTTCCGCGATGCATGAATATTCATATCGCCCCCCGTGAATAGTAACGGTAAGACGATCTCCAAATAATATATCAATTGATCGATAATGATAAGATAATAATTGCATAACCGTCTCTTCCGAGTAATGCATGGTCTTGATCGACAATATCATCTTGCTTTGATAACGCAATGCAATAGCGTCTTCTATAGAAATCGTGAAATCTTCGCTGAGATTCCTTTTGATTCACCTTTGAATCTGGCCAGGCACTTTGTAAATTTCATGTATTGGGGAATGGCTTGAAATAAACAAACACATTCACAAGCATCTTGGCATAAAACGATATGAAATGCTTCTTGCTTTCAATAAAATCACTGGCTTTGGAGATAGTTTTCTCTCCTTCTCCGTATTCATCGGTCGGAAGAATTCGCCGATTTCGAAGCGGAGCTATAACCTGCATCCACAAGAAAAATTGTCAGTTTTAAACATACTGATCTGTGTCGATCCCTTCGTTTGTTTGCTCCTTGTCTTGACGTCTCCGTTTGATTTCCGATTTCCCGACTCTTGATAAGATAAGAAAATCTTATGCCAAAACAGATGAAATATAAAGGGAAATTTTTTAAGAGAAACAAGAAATTTTTAAGAAATAGTATCTCGAAAAAGTCACTGCCAAGTCATGTCATGTCAGGCTTAACGAGCTTCTTTGAGTCCGACGCTTGTCGAATGAATTTCAGAGGCATTCCGGACTTGTAGGGAAGTCCCATGACGAAATTTTGAGGCCATCCTCAAAATTTCTGTCCCAGTTTAGTATCTTGCTCATCTTTCCATTGTAACCGAACAGATCTCGGAATTTTTGAGATCTTCTCAAAAATTCTGTCCAGTCGCAAATTCAAATGTCTTTAGTTTGGGTTGCTGAAGAGAAGGCTTCTTCTGGAGAATTTTTGAGTCCCTCTCAAAATTCTGTCCCAGTTTCTATTGTAAAAGGGGGGAATAGAATTTACGAGATATATGACCGAGCCCTTGTGGCGCCTACGTATCCCGTTGAGGCAGGAATCAGGTCAAACGTAGTTCCCCTTAAAGGTTAACAAGAATAAAATTTACAAAGAAACCGACCGAGGCCGACAAAGGCCGCCTACGTATCTCATTCTTGAGAATTCAGGTCGAACGTAGTTCAAATACAAGGAAAATAATTAAAGTAAAGGGGTAAATGGGGTGACCGAAGCCGACATAGGCCGCCTACGTATCTCGTTCTCGAGAATTCAGGTCAGACGTAGTTCGTTAAAGAGGGATAAGAATTCAAATTGAACAAATACAAGCAAACAAAACGATTACAAGCAAATAACAGAAAATGCAAAACGAAACTTCAGGCGTAGTATCTCTTGACAGCATCTGAGTTGATAGGCTTGGGCCATATAGTGCCATCCATCTCGGATAGGACCAAAGCACCTCCAGATAGTACCTTCCGAACCATGTAGGGACCTTGCCAGTTTGGTGCGAACTTTCCTTTGTATTCGTCTTGATGAGGAAAATACGCTTAAGAACCAACTGACCAACTTCAAAATTTCTGGCTCTTACTCTTTTGTGAAAAGCGCGAGTCATTCTCTGTCTATACAATTGGCCATGGCAAACAGCGACCATCCTCTTCTCATCAATCAAAGCTAACTGATCAATCCGTTTGCTAACCCACTCAGCATTACTCAGCTCAGCTTCTTGGATGATCCTCAATGACGGTATCTCGACTTCAACAGGCACGACTGCTTCCGTTCCATATACTAGCAAGTATGGAGTGGCCCCAGTCGATGTTCTGACCGTTGTTCGATAACCTAGTAGAGCATATGGCAACATTTCATGCCAACCTCGCTGTTTGTCAATCATTTTCCTCAAAATCTTCTTGATGTTCTTGTTGGCGGCCTCTACAGCTCCGTTCATTTGAGGGCGATAAGCAGTTGACCTCCGGTGGATAATCTTAAATTGTTCACACATCTCTTTCATCAGATGACTGTTGAGATTTGCACCGTTATCAGTAATGATGGATTCTGGAACTCCAAATCTGCATATCAGATTGTTGCGGACAAAATCGGCCACCACTTTCTTGGTTACCGACTTGTAAGAGGCTGCTTCCACCCACTTGGTGAAATAATCAATGGCAACCAAAATGAATCTGTGCCCATTGGAAGCGGGTGGCTCTATAGGGCCGATGACATCCATTCCCCAAGCTACGAATGGCCAAGGTGAACTCATAGCATTAAGTTCGTGAGGTGGCACCCGTATCAGATCGCCGTGCAATTGACATTTGTGGCATTTTTGCACGAATTTGCAACAGTCATTCTCCATAGTCATCCAAAAGTAACCAGCTCGAAGAACCTTTCTTGCCAAAGTAAGCCCGTTCATGTGCGTACCGCAAACTCCAGCATGTATCTGTTCAATAAGTCTCACAGCTTCAGCAGCATCCACGCATCTTAACAGACCCAAATCTGGAGTCCTCCTATACAGGACTTCTCCATTCAGAAAGAAATTGAGAGCCATACGACGTATCGACTTCTTCTGATTAGATGTAGCATCTTCTGGATATGTCCCAGACTCCAGGTATCTCTTTATATCGAAATACCAAGGCAAACCATCTGGTTCTGATTCAACGTGCGAACAATGGACTGGATGTTCCATCAAATCTATATCCAGTGGGTCGATGTAATCAGTATCCGGATGTTTGATCATTGAAGCGATGGTGGCAAGAGCATCAGCTAACTCATTCTGTATTCTGGGAGTATGTCTGAACTCGATCTTGCGGAACCTTTTACACAGATTTTGCACGTACTGTACGTAAGGTACGATCTTCGGGTTTTTCACAGCCCATTCACCTTGGACCTGATGAATCAAAGGTCTGAATCTCCAATAACCAGTAACTCGTAAACATTCATGTCAACGGCCATTTTCAAACCGAGAATGCAAGCTTCATACTCAGCCATGTTGTTTGTGCAGTTGAATTGTAGCTTAGCCGCCATAGGATAGTGCTGACCAGATTCTGATACCAGGACTGCTCCAACACCTTTACCCTGGTGATTCACCGCTCCATCGAAGAATAATCTCCAACCTGGATAAGCTTCAGAGATATCTTCACCCACAAATGACACTTCTTCATCGTGAAAATACGTCTTGAGCGGTACATACTCTTCGTCAACGGGATTTTCCGCAAGATGATCAGCCAAAGCTTGTGCCTTTATTGCCTTCTGAGTCACGTACACGATGTCAAACTCACTCAACAGCATTTGCCATTTAGCTAACTTCCCGGTCGGCATCGCTTTCTGGAAAATATACTTCAATGGGTCCATCCTGGAGATAAGATAAGTAGTATATGACGACAAATAGTGTCTTAGCTTCTGGGCAAGCCACGTCAGAGCACAGCATGTTCTCTCCAGCAAAGTGTAGCGAGACTCGTACGGAGTAAACTTTTTGCTTATGTAGTAGATAGCCCTCTCCTTCTTCCCTGTCTCGTCGTGTTGACCAAGAACACATCCAAAGGCGTTATCTGAAACAGACAAATACAGCAACAAAGGACTCCCTTCTCGCGGAGGAACCAATACTGGTGGATTAGACAGATAGCTCTTGATGGCGTCGAAAGCGGTCTGGCACTCCTCAGTCCACTTAGTCGGGGCATCTTTCTTCAACAACTTGAAAATAGGCTCACACACTACTGTTGATTGTGCTATAAACCGGCTGATATAGTTTAGCCTCCCCAAGAAACTCATCACTTCTTTTCTCGTCTTCGGCGGAGGTAACTCCTGAATTGCTTTAATCTTGGAAGGGTCGAGCTCAATACCTCTTCTGCTGACTATAAACCCCAACAACTTCCCAGCTGGGACTCCAAAAGCACATTTGGCGGGGTTTAGCTTCAAGTTGTACCGACGCAATCGTTCAAAGAATTTTCTCAGGTGCGTCAAATGATCCGAACTCTCGCGGGATTTGATTATGACGTCGTCCACGTACACTTCAATTTCCTTGTGAATCATGTCGTGGAAAATAGTCGTCATGGCTCTCATGTAAGTGGCGCCGGCATTTTTGAGGCCGAACGGCATCACCCTGTAGTGATATACTCCCCAAGGTGTGATGAAGGCCGTTTTCTCTGCGTCTTCTTCGTTCATCAAAATCTGGTGATAACCCGCGTAACAATCCACAAATGACTGCATCTCATGTTTGGCACAGTTGTCAATCAAAATATGGATATTCGGCAACGGGAAATTATCCTTCGGACTAGCCTTGTTGAGGTCTCTGTAATCAACACAAATCCTGATTTTTCCATCTTTCTTGGCGACCGGAACGACATTCGCCAACCAGGTGGGATATTGCGTTACTTCTACCAATCGAGACTCTATCTGCTTGGTGATTTCCTCCTTAATCTTCAAACTCAATTCAGGCTTGAATTTCCGAGTCTTTTGCTTCACCGGCTCGAACCCTGGGTTGATAGGCAGCTTATGAGATACGACATCAGTACTCAACCCCTGCATGTCACCAACCTCCCAAACAAACACATCGCTGTATTCGGCAAGTAGATGAACCAGGCTTTCTTTCTGGGTTTCATTCAGGTGAATGCTGATCTTAACCTCTTTGACATATTTTGAATCTCCCAAACTCACCGTCTCTGTTTCCTCCAGATTTGGTTTATGTTGATCCTCGAACTGTCGAAATTCTTCTTCCACATAGTCCGGTTCCCCACTTTCTTCGTCGTAGTCGCCGACCTCGTCGTCATTTGCCTCATTTTGCTCACTTAGCTCATGACATGACACGACATTGGCAGGTTTATAACTTACGTTACTGAAATCATAAACAGAAAAATTAGGGAAGTAAAATATAACAAGCAATCAAATAAACAAAGTCAAAATAAGGAGGCTTTTCATTTAAATCAAACAAAGTGCAAGCTCAGGTCATGGCACAGGGCCATGTCGCCTTTCAAACATCATAACAAAATTCAAAATAAAGAAAAATGCAGAAATGGTGGGTCTCGGGCCTCTTCCGGACGACCACCGATTTTGGTATGCACAAAATAGCTCCTTTCTACCACGGAGTTCGGGACATCAGGATCGGCGTAGATGTCCAATTTTGCAGCATCTCCCCTGGTTCTGCATCGCGAATGCCAGCTGGGTTGACCTCCTTCTCGATAACGACATTAATCTCCTTGAACAGGTCACAGATCCCTTCCCCATCGTCTTCTGGCTCGGCATGCTCCCGGACTGGAAAGGATTGATAGAGAGGCGGGATCGGCTTAGTCAACTCTTGGTCCTTTTTCCTCTTTATCTTCAAATCATCATTTGTGGGGATGTACCCCAAACCATATCTGGATCCTTTAACAAGGACCGGAACAGGCTCAATAATTCCTTGGGAATCTCTTCCCAATCCGAAACCCGGCTCGAACCCATTTTGCAGCATCACCGTGGCTATCATTTTGTACACGGTTGGCATGGAGTTAAGGGCCAAATCCTCGTTGGTGGCATTCACCAGCTCCACCGTGTAAAAGTCTGCGCCTTGCGGCATCTCATCAATGACCGACACCTGCTTGCCCGAGCGACTTCCCTCGCCATGAATCACTAACTCTTCATTTTTCCATACAAGCTTCATCATCTGATGGAGAGTAGAGGGGACGGCTCCAGCCATGTGGATAAACGGCCTTCCCAAAAGAAGGTTGTAGCTAGTGTCTATGTCCAATACTTGGAATTGCGCACTGAACTCTGCGGGGCCCATTTGAAGGGTCAAAGTCACTGCCCCTAAGGTGTCTCTTTGTACACCATCAAATGCCCTTACATTGACCTGATTCTGCTCCAGTTTCCCAAGGTCAAAATTTAGTTGCCTCAACGTCGACAATGGGCAAATATTCAAACCGGATCCATCATCTATCAAAACACAGTTGACAACCTTTCCACGACATATCACGGTAATGTGTAGCGCTTTGTTGTGGGATCTTCCTTCGACTGGCAACTCATCGTCACAAAAGCTGATCCGGTGCCCCCGAATGACTTGATGAATCATGGCAGCCACATTATCACTACTTGTACCTGAGGGTACGTATGTATCATCAAGAGCTTTCATTAAGGCCTGCCTGTGGGACTGAGAGCTCATCAGCAGGGCCCACACGGAGATCTGAGCCGGAGTCTTCTCTAAATGTTTGACGATGGAATAGTCCTTTGGTTGCATCCTTCTCCAGAATTCTTCTGCTTCCCCCTCGCTTATCGGCCTCTTAGCATGGTCCTTCTTCTGTCCTCCGAGAGCAAGCTCATCAGGAGTGTAGCACCTTCCGGACCTGGTCATGCCTTGGGCCACAGCGATTTCAATGACAAATTTGGGCTTAACGGAATTTTCGAAGGCACCAAGGCAACAGCCTTTGCAGGTGTCAGAATAACAAACTCCCTCCTTTCCTTGACGCTTAAAGAAGCGACAGCCCTTTCCAAGTCCTCACGCACAATAGGGGTAATCATCTTTGTTCCACACCCGTCTTCATCCGTTTCAATCATATTAAGGTTGTCACCTCCATGATTCGGCAACGGATTTGTGTTGACGTTTGGCGCCGCCGGTTGAAGAGAAACTAACTCCTGATCGATCAGGTCTTGGATTTTGTGCTTAAGGTTGATGCAATCTTCCGTGTCATGTCCAACACTGTTGGAATGATAAGCACACCTTCGATCTGGCCTGTAGAACTTCGAGTTGACATCCCCGGGTTTGGGCCCCACAGGGTGGATGTATCCATCTGCGGCTAGCCTCTCAAATAGTTTGGTCCGGCTTTCAGCAAGTGTGGTAAAGTTCCTTGAAGGCCTTTTCTCAGATCTCGGACGGGAAGTATCATAACCGCTTTGCCGAGGGGGAGGCACCTGCTGATAATTTCGGGTATTTGTACGAGAGCTTGGCTCCGGGGATAAGGGTTTGCCTGGAAATTTGGCATTGGAGCTTGGTAATTCGGGAGGGAGTCCTGGTATAATGGAGCTTGGACTTGATAAGTGGGCGGAGGTGGTCGGTAGCTCGACTGTACGTTGGCACAGTTGGGAGCAATATTCTGATAAGGGGATGGGATCTGGTATGGTTGAGGGTAATTTGGGTATATGGGAGAAAAATTTTGGAGATTAGAGGGTGGACTTTGGTACGACGAAATTTGAGCATTCTGATGGGTGGGGACAGTATTGTGGTTATTAGGATTATTGGATTGTGGGTAGTAGGATCGGTGAGACTTTGGGGAAGGCCTGGAACGATCTTGGGAATGTGACGGGTTTCTAGGGGTTTTTCTTCCCCCATACGAGACAGCGGCAACTTCCTCTCTTCTCTTTCTTATCAATCCTGAAGACCCAGGCGACGCGGATACACGGGCTATCTTCCCCGATTTTAGACCATCTTCGATAGTCTCACCTACTTTGACTATCTCAGCGAATTTAGCTCCGACCAGCAACATGATTCGATCATAGTACTCAGGCTCCTGTACCCGCACGAACACTTCCACAATCTCTTTCTCGGTCATGGGTGGCCTTACCCTCGCCGCTTCTTTCCTCCACCTATAGGCAAATTCCCTATAGCTTTCAGTTGGTTTCTGCTTCATCTTCTCTAGAGAATACCGATCGGGCACTATTTCAACATTGTAGGCGAATCGGTCAATGAAGTCCTTAGCCAATGCATTCCAACTGGGCCACTGCCTGGTTTCATGTGAAGTAAACCACTCGAGGGCCTCCCCACACAGACTTCGGCTGAAAAGCCGCATCAACAAGGCCTCATCCCTGCCAACTCCCACGAGCTGGTCACAATACGCTCTCAAATGCGCCATAGGGTTGCCTACTCCTCCGAAGGTGTCAAACTTCGGAATTTTAAAACCTTCGGGAAGGTTCAAATCTGGATGGATGCACAATTCTGCGTAGCTAAGTCCGTCGGCGTCTGGGATGCACTGCAGCTCTTTCATAGCCCTTTTGATTTCTTCCTTTATATCGATCTTAACTTCTTCTTTCGCCTTCCATTCTCTTTCCTGTTCTTCATAGTGATCTAACTCAGAACCGTGCACCTCGTGCTCGGCAGGAACGGGAACTTGGAAGGTGGCTCTTTTTGGGAGGGGTGGAGCTATAGAGGGACTTGGAACGTTTTGGGCGGTCTGGTAGTTTTGTGGGTAGGCCTGAGGATTGGTGTTCTGACTCAAATGGGGATGAAATGCTTGGGTATTGAAGGCAGTTTGAGTTTGGTTTTGATTTTGTGGCGGTGGGGCAGTTTGAGTATTCTGAGGATGGGGTGGTACTTGAGGGTTGTTATTTGGAAGAGGTGAAGGAGTTTGGTAAGATGCAGAAGCGTATTGGGGGTTTTGGGTTGTTAGGTCTATCACAGACGGATTATGCACAGGTGTAGAAGGCTGGTTCTGAGTTGGATCTATGTTTGATGAAGGGAAGTAGACCGGAGGTCTTGCATCAGCAATATTAGTACCAAATCCAGGTGGAGGCGCATCCTGTCTCCGTTGCATTTCAACTTTCATTTCAGTAATCTGTTGCATCAGTTGCATGATCAATTCGTTCTGTTCCACTACAGTGGGCTGAGTCACCACAACGTCAGTAAGACGCACTTCGTCATTGTTGTCTCCCATAACTGTTTTTCCTTTGTCTGAATTTGATCGAGGGAAGGAATCTGTAGGACCTTTCGATCTGGTGAAGTAAGGATGATCTGCCAGCTTTATCGACACAAATCAGTAAAAGGTACCTGAGAGGTAAAAACAACTCAAAGGCAAATTTGTTAGTGCATATCCAGAGTACAAAATACATAATATCGCACATAAAACAGATAAACACACAAGTCGCTTTGTTTGAGGATATCTTAACCCACGAATGAGGACGGGAATATATTTTGAACAAACAGGATTTTGCTTGTTTAACGCCATCTAAGGAAAGGTGAATCACGTTGAGCTATGGTCTTCTTGCAGCCGCTTTTTAACGCCCGTTGATCTTATCTTCGTATCTCCGAAACATGGAGGAGAATGAAAATTTTTGGTGATAGGGGCCGGGCCGGGAAGGCTGCCTACGTATCTCGCAAGGAGAATTCAGGCCCAACGTAGTTCGGATATTAGGATGAAAATTTCCATTCATTCTTTCGTTGTGATTACAAAGGAATTGAAAACAACATTGAAATTTCTAGAAGATAACATTTGGCGATTTCTTGTCTTGTGGCTGCGTCATTCCTTTCCTTTCAGACAGTCGAAAATTGAGGCTTATAGACGATTTCCTCCTCATCGTCCTCCTCAATTGATTCTTGGTCGGGACCACTGTTGTCTGCTCCCCGTTCACGGGGGGGATATTTTCCGCCCTTTAAGTTGATGCGGGTCGCCAATTCTTCGTCGAGCGTTGCACTTCTGGCCAACAACACGGCAGTCTCGATATCTATCTTCGCCTCTTTCGCCTTTCCTTCGTGTATTTCCAAACGAAGCAAGTTCAACCTTTTCTTTAGGCTTTCGGTTTCCACCTCAACCTCCTTCTTTCTCTTTATCCGTGACGCCAGATTTTCATCCGAGGTCATGACCGCAGCTTTGTAGATTTCCGTCGTCATTTCTACCTTGAGTTCTTCCTCTTTAACCTTCTGAATCTCTCGAGTGACCCGCTCGATCTTTCTACGCAATTCCTCCTTAGTGAGCTCCGTCTGGACGTTCTTGGCTTTGTCCATAACTGTGATTCACCTTTCCTGAGGGGATAGAGAGGTATTTAGGATTTGTGAGAAGGATTTTTTTTTTTTTTTTTTTTTTTTTGCGTGAGAAACTTGAGACCTGGGAATTTGGTCGGAAATTTGCAATAGTGACTTTTGTATACTCTTTGGAATTTTGGCTAGGAGTGAACTTACGATATCCTCATTCAAAGCGACGTAACATATAAACATTTAACACATATATCGAGTCCTAAACATGCATGTGACCCTTTGTGCCAAGGGTAGGCCTAGCGATCTGAAGGATGTATTGCGCCATTTAAATAAGTAATTGTACCCCCGAAACAACTTTCACTAGATGTCATAGCGTTCATTACACAATCAAAATCAAACGGGTAACATCTTGGGAAGGGGATGTAGTGCAAATACATATATAAAGTCAATCCCACGCAGGGGAGTCAAAGGGTCGATGATCCAGCTCCTCTTCTGGCCTTCTCCACTTCTTCTCGGATAATGCACTTGCTGGTGAACACGTATGGCTCAGCGAACGCAGCTTTGGAAGATGTTGGTACGGCTTGTAAGGTGTTCATCTGCTCATCCAGAATAGTGTCCAAACGTACCAGACAAGCCCTTGTGTCAGCTAATTCTTGTGACGTCACAGCCAAAGCCCTCTGATTTTCCAATTCTCGAAGATGGTACTCTAGCTCCTTTTGTTGAAATTCTCTCTCCCTCCGTTCCCACTCTTGCTGAAATTGGTATGCGTGAATCTGAAGCCTTGTTTGCACGTCTTCGATTTTCCGACCCATGCGTGGTGTTGGATCCACTACACCATGCAAATCATTATGCAACCATGTCTTATATTCGTCAACATATCCATCTTCATACCTATCTTCGGTAACCTCCCCCTTTATGTTGACACGTCCGGCCCATTCCTGGAGGATAATTTTAGCGAAAGGTATTTTGTCCTTCTCGTTGTAATCGACAATGAAAGAGCTGGCATCTCCTCGGGCGGGTATGATTTGGACTTTCCCAAATTGCCGCATTACTCTCGTCGGGTTGTAAGGACGCAATCCTCTGATGCCGGGAAGGACTAAAAATGGCAATTTGGCCCCTTGGGCTGCTATCATCTGAGACCTGAAGCTCGGTAATACCCATTGTATGTCTCCTTCTTTCAAATTGTAAAACACCCTTGCCCACGCATCCCTGGTGGTGTGAATTGGAAATTTACGGATACTCAAGTAGAACTCGTAATTATCGAGAGGACTTGTTTGACTCGGTTTGGCCAACTCCTGTGGCTGGGGGTTGTCTCTTTTACATAAATGTTCCGTCAACCACCATTGGAGTAAGATGTTGCAACCTTGGAAAAATGGGAACCCGTTCTTGCACAGACTCAAGGATCGGTAGATGTCGGCCAATATGACTGGGGCCAAGCAGCAGTATTTCTTTTCTTCAGATCTTCTACCGATTCCTCTGAACATGGAATTCGCTACCATCACTACTCTGGTGTCAATCTCTTTTCCTTCGTCTTTAGGGAACACCATAGTTCCCAAGAGGCATGTAGAGAAAGCGATAGCTTGGGTTTGTCTCCAAGTACTGTAGTCATGGAATTCATTTGGGAATAGTCTGAAATAATTGTCGTGTCCCCACCTCTCGAAAAATCTCATTAGAGGAATGTCGTCGGTCTTTAACCAATCTGCATTCACTAGGAATAACATATCTCTCAATTCGTTTTTGGTTGGCCTATCTGGTAGGAGAATGTGATGATCGGGACGCTTTTTCCTTTTGCCACACGTCCCAATCGAGTCAAGGCAGTCTTTGATCTCTTCTAGTATGGGCGTTATTTCAACGTCTCCAAATCGAAAGACCATCTTCTTATCGTCCCAAAATCGGGTGATGACCTCGATAAACGTGGGCCATACCTTGAAGTTCATTATCGAAGGTAGGTGACCCAAGTAAATCGAGATTTCTCTCTTCTGACACTCCTTAAGATTGCCCCACCATACTCGAAGAATGTCGGGTGCCTGGGTGACCATTTTGAAGTGAAGGAATTGACTTGACATCTACAAAAACATACAACTAGTTAATTTTCAATCCCCCCGATACAACAACTAGTTAAACACGCAGTACTTCCTTCAAATTTAAACAACAAACATGAGCGTCCTATCGAGCCGTAGGCTCTTTGGACTCAAGGTGGACTTTTCTAATGGGCCCGACACTCCTTGGGTGTCGGGTCATCTTAGGCCAATGCGCTATTTTCGGGATTCGGTTTCGCTCTATCCTAGTTTGACTAAGAGTGGGTTGTATTTAGAGTGGATTGGGTAACCCAAGCGGACTACTTGGGCTGGGACAATTAACGATCGTTGACTATCAAGTAGTCAACTACACTCGTCAGGGTGCCCCGAGAAGATTTTTGGTTAACGAACGACTGCGAACCCGCATAATCGTCCTTTAGTAAAAAATGTAACAAGTGTCGTTTGACGGAAGTATGTATGTTATGCATGCAATAGTTAAAATCTAAATAATTTAAACACTTAAACAATAAATCACAAATAATCAAATACATTAATCTTAAGGTTAGAATCCTTCAGAATCCCCAGCGGAGTCGCCATTTCTGTTTTATCGAAAAAAAAAAATTTTCGAAAAGAGTTTGTTTTATTTTTGACTTTTAGGAGTCGCCACTTAATTTTTTAAGAAAAATCAAGAAAACTTATTTCCAAAACAACTTAAACAGAAAAATTTGTTTTGAAAACATTTTAGAGGGGTTCGGGATTCTTATTAGTGTCTTAGGAAGGTGTAAGGCACCTAAGACACTCCGCTAACTACGGTTTTCCGGCGATTAACTACTTGACTATTTTGTAAAAATAAAATTTATTTTAATATTTTTTATTTCATTTTTTATTATTATTTTATTTCTAAAGGAGATATTTAAAGGGATTTAATTTAGGGAAAACTAATTTGTGATAAAAGTAAATAAAATAAAATAAGTAAATAAAATAGTAAAATTTAAAATAATGAAAAATGGCTACCCTTTAGGAGATTATTAAAATCCTACTACACATTAGTTAATTCAAGCAAATAATAAATAAAGAGGAGAATAAAATTGAACTTGGGCCTTAATGCCCAAATCCATTCAATTGGGCTTTAGCCCACCTGTCCTATCTAATTTCAAATATGGACTTGGGCCCTTTCAACAAAATAAAATCCTGCAAAAAAAACATTTTGGCCCCTTGGGCCTGTTAAATATTTGCTGAAGGGCCCTGGCCCAATCCTGAAAAAGGAATCATAAAGAGTATACACAAATTTATACATGCTGTATACAACATATATTTGACCCATTTGGACCTCTTGAGCCCTGCACCTGTTTGAATACATATTTTCCGTTACTTTTCCTTGTATTGCCCTGCGTGTTTGTACATGTATCATTTTTAAAACTTACTTAACAAGTGTATATCGTCGCCCGATAATGTATACTGATGTATACGGGCTGCACCCTACGTCCGCATTAATTGCCTAATCCCGAATTTTAGTTAAAATAAGCGTCCCTGTACGTTCCCCTGCCATTCACATTTTTTACACCTATTTATAGTATATCGTGTCTGTATATCAGTGTATACAGGATGTATATAAGACTGTTTTCAACTTTTTAAAGTTGAAAAAAAACCCTTTCGGCAGCGTATTTTACTTCCATCAACCCAGGTTTTGAATTTGACCTCCTGTGCACATTTCAAACTGTATATCAGTGTATAACAGATGTATACAGCTGGTATACAGCTTCTCAAATCTGCAGACTTGATTTCCAGCACTGAAGCTGCTGGTCTTCCGACCTGTAAATTAATTTCCAGCAGCTTTCTCTCTTTTTTTTTTGTTCGACCTGTACGCCGATTTTGAGGAATCTACGACTCGAGGAGGATGTTTTGAGCCTTCATGGCTCAGCAAGGAATGTAAGAATGGAATCCAAAGTGGACTCAAATCGATGTCATACAAAAAAACAAAACAAAAAATTAGCAAGGTTGAATGACAACATCTAAAAAAGAAGAAAAAAAAAAGGATTTCACCTTCTTCGGGGCAGCGAGCTGGAGACAAAACGAGCAGAGGGGGTAGCGAACACACAAGCTTGACGTTAAACTCGGACACCTACGTATATCTTATATGTGTGTATTTTATGCTATCAATATTTTCACACCTAAAATTTTCTATATAAAAAAAATCTTCCTCTTTTTTCCTTCCCTCTCTTTCTCTCTTTTTCTTCTCTTTTTCTTTCTCCCTCTTTTCTTCTTTCTCCCTCTTTTTTATTTCTTTCTCTCAACCCCCCCCTAACAATGAAGAAGATGGGGATTATTTATAAGCCAAATTATGGCCAAAAGAGGGGGAAATTTATTTAAAATTTGAATTTTGAATTTTGAATTTTGAATTTTAAAAAGGGTAAGGTTGGAGGGAAAGGGAAAATGGGAATTGGGTTGGGAATTAATTAAGTTAGTGGGTTGGGTAGGGAAATAAAGGTGGGCTGGAAATAGGGGGTGGGCCTGGAATTTATTGGGTTGCTGAAGGAGCGGATGGGCTGGAACTTAAATAGAAGTAAAGTGGGCCTGGGAATTAGAAGGGAAATTGGAACAAGACATGGGCCCAAATCTGACTTTTGGAATGGATCAAAGGGCAAAGGGGTTGAATTTAAAGATGGCCCATTTTAGTTAAATCAAATTGGCTAAACCTTAAACAAGATAAATTCGTATTAATTAATCAACGAGCTTCTTTAATTTAGTAATATAATTATTAAAATTGTAAAATAGTGATTCAAAATATAACCATAATTTAAACTAAATTAGCTAAATAGAATACTTACTAAAACTTAAAATATTTTGAGAAATTATCGTAAAATTTATAAAACTAATTATTTTTAAATTGTTTGGAAATTTAAGAAGCTCGAGAACTAATTTATACCAGGGAGGGTCGAAATTGGGTGTCAACAATACTATACCAATCTTTTCACATAACTTTAGTTATGTATATCAAATAATCTTTTTGCATTTGCATAATCAGCAATATTTAAGTGCACCAATTATATTAATACATGACATTTTTAATTATTTTCATGAGGTTGAAAAGATTCTTTATTTGTGATAAAGCAATCTCAAAATCATTGGGTACTCAATGGAATTACTTTAAGATCTTTTAAATCCTTGAAGGATTTTCATATAACTTTCACTCTCCAGTTAGACATAATAATCAATCATTATGCATATTCAAGTATTTTATCTATTGTCAGACTGAAACAAGTCTTCTTGCATCCAGTACTAGAGAATAAATCTATTGAGTAAATCCTTTATGCCCCGAGGCATGAACCTTACTTTATATCTTACGGCTATACTTTTACACAATGATTCATTTGTACCCTCACTGACATATATTTTTATTTATGATCTATATGTTTAAAATCATCACTTTTCTAAGTGAAACAAAATATACTTGAATAATTTCAATCATTTATTTGTGCACACTATATGACATATTTGAATTTTAAGATCCTCGTAATCAAATATAACATTGAGTGCAACATCATATTAAATATACTGTCGGCGACCATTCTGATATTGATTACAATACGATATAACTTATCGATATCTCTTCATTTTTAATCATTTTCAGGTACATGAATCTTTGCCAAGGTTTTATAAAATGTTATGTCATAGTGCTCTTTCAAAGTGCTTGCCTCATTAGTATTGTCCATTTTGATAATTTTCTCCTCTCTTTTATTACGGAGTTTTTTATTTGGAATCAATTGGTCTATCACTATTCTAGCGTACCATAGACTCTATCCTTCAAGGACTATTTATTGGAGAATTTGCAGCTTAATTAAAATATGGGGTCAACAAATACATGTGACAAATTACTTGCAACATTTTGAAAATGAATTATCTCTTGAACTTCAAGTTCTTTTTTTTTAACGAAGATCTAGATAATTCACCGAACACATAATTTTCAGTTGCTACACATATCTCCCCGTAATGTTACGAAATCTAAGATTCACCCTTAACCTCATTTGGGGATCCATCTTGGTGCGTCGAGCAATAAAATCATATGTGCGCATCAAATTTTTATATGAAAATTATTTGGTTCCTCATCCTGAACTAATTGTGTTGGGAGAACCTTGTTGGCTTGATACATACATGTTAAATAAACTCATCTCATATAAAATTTTATTTGAGAGATTTGTTCTAACAATCAATGGTCTAGCTATAATTGAAGGCATACAATTTCTGCTAAACCAACCAGCATTATCGACATGACTTTGTAGTTTGGAACTGTGCTCTTAATTTAATAATTCTAGCACAACCTTACAAAAAATAACTTGTAATTTGATACAAATGCACATGTGGTCATACCATAGATGCATTTATTAAATCATAATAGTAAATGGTCCACATGGCAGGTGAACTGGCTCATATTAACCTTTTTATATGCTCCACATAATTTAAGGGGATACAGTCCCAACCTTAGCTGGTACAATGATCATTTAATCATGAGAACAAGCTACAAAGAGAATTATTGAAGACTCTTTTATTTCTTCAACATATGGCCATGTAAATTCTCAATTTCTTTTGCTTCACATTTGAATCGGAATGGCCAACCGATTATGCCAACTGATATTTATTCAAGTAAGTTTCTAGTTTACTTTTGCATGTGATTCCATCACCATGCCCATATTTTTATATCACAAACAATGGAAAAAGATGGATAATCTTTTACGTAAATATTTATTACCTACTTTGATTATAGTAAATTGAAGATATTAAATCTTCCCATAATTTATAGTCTCAATATAATATTTATTTTCAATTTTTTTGAAACATAAAAATTTTCTTTTGAGACTTACTACAACTCCAATATTATGAATAATTTCATTCCTCCGGATAATAACAAATTAGCCTTTTGGGAACTACAACTCCATCCTTATGGTGACCATCTTTATCAAGGAGAAAATTATTAGTATTGTCATGGTTAAAATTATTACATTCAAGATTTATTTCTTGATAACCAATGAAAAATTTGTTTTGCCACACAACAATATTTATTTTGGTCATGGACTCAACATTTACAAAAAAGATTTATTTCTTTCTTTTGTCCTCCAATTGTTCATTATAAAACATACCACAATACTTTTGTAGTACTCAAAGTATATATATGACCAAAATGACCATTTATGTCAAAATATTTTCTTTCAATCTCTCAAACCACTCGTAGTGGTGAGATGTCACATTCATGTGACAATACATGAACATGTTGTTATCCATACAAGCACAAGTCACATTTTCTTCAAAAATGGACCATAAGCATTTGTAAATGTTTCATAAGTTTTTATTAGAAACTCATTTTCATATTTTTGCATTATATGACTCACCTCAAATTCACTTTAAGACGTCAAATGTACCAAATGTACTACCACTTTGTATTCCTTTATTTTGATGGAGGATTTAAAAAACTTTTAAAATTGGTTGCACCTACAACAATGTGCCTAACTTCTCATATCTCTTTAATGGATAAAAATTACCTTTAACAATTACTTTCATATATGAAGGACCATATGAAGAAACAATGTATCCACTAACCTTTTATACAATTTTAATGGACAAAATTATCTTCGCATTTGAAGGAACTTCTTAAGAACCCACAATGTTCTTTATTTTAATTACCATAATGATGACCATTAACATTTTACCATACTTATGTTCATACTTTCAACCACTTGTTATTTTTCAGACAAATTAATACACTGCTACCACATTCACATAAGAGAATGGAGCAAATTAATTGGGTAAATTTCATGAATTTCAGTCAAAAGTATAAAACATTATGTTAGTCATCATCTTATCATCACTATAGTGCATTAGGACTTAAATCCAGTGTCTTACCCATATAAAAACAACTTTGGACACAAATCGATGGGCTTGAACCCAACTTCTTATTATCATGGTGCACCAAGACTTTAACTCGATGTCTTACCCTCTTGGTGCGGTCAAATTTGAATTCACCGTCTTAGCCTCAACCAATGCCTTAATAAACCAAATGCATTACAAAAATAATTTAATTATCCAAAATCATAAATATAATCTGAAGTTGACTTAATATACATGAAAAATGAACAAAATAAATTAATTAGAACAACATGTTAAAATCATATAAAATTCCCAAGTTTAAATAAATTCAAATATTTTAGTAGTCCCTCTCAACATTGTTATGAAAATTATTATAATTTACTAAGCATTTTAGAATAACTACAAAACAAGCATTGTTAGTACAAATAATATGTTAATAACTCAACAAGTAAATGTTTAGATAAACAAAAATAAAGAGGTGCAAAGTAACCAACAATAATAAGTCAACCAATATGTATATGCCACATTACTCAATAAAACAAGATCGTAAAGAACAATTTTTTTACAAACTTTTCACTTACAAAACTAATTTTTTTTTTAATATATAAGTGATCAAATTATATAGTTTGCTAAAAGTAAAAAGCAACTTGTTGGACTTATATGATTTTGAGATGTTAAGAAAATTAATTATACATAATCAAAATTAAAATATAAAATAATAATTAGTAATTTACCTTGAAAGAAAAATAAACACAAATATTTTTAAGTTCTTTATGTTTTCTTTGCTTCAATCCTTCAATAGTAGAACAATTGTGCTGATAACGTGTTGTAAAACTAAAGCATAACAAGACAAGGAATATAAATGATAAAGCAATAGAAATAGGGACACAAAATATAAAAGCATTTCTTATTCTTCAAAAATATTCATCAAATCTTTTAAGTGTATACTATAGGAAGCCTTATACTTCTATTTATAGTGTAACATAAAAGTATACAAAAATTTAGTCATAAACAGGACATTAATATGAATATAATGAAAATGTTATGAAAGTGGAAGACTACAAGAGTAATGGTTATAAAGGTAGAGGTTATAGTCATCTTCATAATAGAAAGTAGTGGAAATATTGGGTGAGTAACTTTTTGGTGTATTAGACATCCACACTATAGTATTTTATAACACACGGTACTTTTTCCCTACTTCAACATAGGATCTTCTCAATTGATTCAACACAAAACCCTATTTCCCTCTCTTTCACATTTCCACCTGAAGGAATATTGATTGTATTGAAGTGTTAACCTAATAAGGGAATACATGGGAGATATATATAGGAGATATAGGAAGGAGTACTAATCCTAATAGGACTAGGATTAAGGAGTACTAATCCTAATAGTACTAGGATTAGTACACAGTAAATACTAATATTATTTAATACTATCTGTTATTATCCCCCTCAAGCTGAGCTGAGCAGAAGCGAACGGAAGCTTGGAACTGAGGTAATCGTGCTGTCGGCTCGGGAGAGGCTTGGTGAGAATATCAGCCGGTTGTTCTTCAGTGGGTACATACTGCATAGTCATGGTGCCGGCCTGAACTTCATCGCGAACAAAGAGACAATCGGTATCAACATGCTTCATTCTGGTGTGTAGGACGGAATTCTTGGCCACACAGATGGTTGATTTGTTGTCACAATAGAGAGCAGGAACAGTGTGAGTGGCGCTGAGTTCGCGAAGAATATATGTGACCCACATGGTCTCAGCAGCAAGAAGAGCAAGGGCGCGATATTCAGCTTCAGTCGAGGACCGAGAGACCTTGGGTTGTTTTTTTGTACACCAGGAGATCAGGTTCGGCCCCAAAAAAACGAGAAACCCCGATGTAGATTTTCTGTCATTTTTATCATTCGCCCAATCTGAATCTGAGAAACCCCGAAGCTCCAAGTCCCCGGGTCGAATGAGTAAACCACGACCAAGAGTGCCAAAAATGTACCTGAGAATGCGCTTTAGACAATGGTAATCATGTTCACTTGGTTGATGCATGCGCTGAGCAACTCGGTTGACAACAAACTGGAGGTCAGGACGGGTAATGGCCAGATACTGTAGAGCCCCAATGAGACTGCGGAAGTGGGTGATATCGGCAAAAGAGGGTGTCGGCTCCATTCGTAGACGAAGAGACTGCCATCGGTGTTGGTTGACTAGTGCATTTTTCTAGTCCAGCTTTCTGCAACAGATCTCGAGCATATTTTGACTGATGAAGAAACAAGCCGCTGCCTGTCCGAGAAACCTCCATTCCCAGAAAATAATGTAACGGGCCAAGGTCCTTCATTTTGAAGGTAGTATGCATAGCTCGAGTGACATCCTGAATGAGAGCTGCAGTAGATCCTGTAATAATGATATCATCTACATAGACAAGAAGAATGACTGTACCGTGTGCTGAATGTTGAGTAAACAGACTCGTGTCGTGTACGCAACACGTGAAGCCGAGTCCCTGGAGGAACGTTTTCAGACGTGTGTACCAAGCACGGGGGGCTTGCTTGAGCCCATACAGAGACTTCTGGAGTTTGCAAACATGTTGAGGGAAGCGGGGATCAACATAGCCCGGTTGTTGTGTCATATAGATAGTTTCATCAAGCATACCATGAAGAAAAGCATTGGAAACATCCAACTGATTGATGAGCCAATTGTTGCGCACGGCGAGTGACAGTACCCGACGAATGGTTTCCTGCCGATAACAGGACTGAATGTCTCGTAGTAATCAAGCCCATACTCCTGATTGTAGCCTTCAGCAACCAAACGAGCCTTGTACCTGGAAATACCGTCATCCGCATTGTGTTTAATTTTGTACACCCATTTACAGCCCACTGGGTGCCGCCCATGGGGCTTAGGTACAAGAACCCAAGTTTTCTGATCAGTCAAAGCCTTAAACTCGTCATCTATAGCATGATGCCAATAAGCATTTTTTGAGGCAACAGAGTAGGTTGTTGGTTCACTATCGGGAAGGGGTGTATTTGGTAGTATGGTAGCCTGAAAGGTTTTGGGTTTAAAGATACCGGCTTTGTCACGGGTTAACATGGGATGAGTATTGGGGGTGGCACGGGCGGTGGTGATTCGGGGGTGGCCGAGAAGGACCCAAAACGGATCGGGCTGGAGATGTTGTGGGTATGGGGTGGTTCGGGTTGGTTGTGGGTGTGGGTGATGGTTGCGGGTGTATTGTGGGTGACGGTCGAAGGGGTGATGAGGGGTGGTTGGGTAGTGGGTGGAGGTGTGGGGGAAGGTGGTGAGGGACCCTGTGAGTATGTTGGAAAAAGGGGAAGGACGCCAATGAATGATGTATTTGTGGAGGAGGAAATAGACTCGTAGGGAAACTCATTGTCGACAAATTTGACATGACGAGATATGTAGACTTTATGAGTTTGTGGGTCAAGACAACGATAACCCTTGGAGGTAGGATGATAGCCCAAAAAAATACAAGGACGGGATCGGGGTTGTAATTTGTGAGTAATATGAGGGCGTAGCCAAGGGTAGGCAAGACACCCAAAGACGCGGAGGTTGGTATAATTGGGAAGTTCTTGGTAAAGGAGTTGATAGGGTGATTTGTTGAAGAGAGTGTGACTGGGCAGTCTATTAATGAGGTAGTTTGCGGTGGCTAGAGCTTCTACCCAAAAGGAGACAGGGAGATGAGATTGATGTAGCAGAGTAACCACCGTTTCAATGAGATGGCGATGCTTACTCTCAGCCACCCCATTCTGTTCGGGAGTGTATGGACAGGAGGTTTGATGTATAATTCCCAGGTATTGCTGAAACTGGCCAAAGATGTTATTGACATATTCCTTTCCATTGTAACTTCGAAAAAGTTTAACATGAGAATTGAATTGTGTTTTGACCATTTTTTCAAAAGTGAGAAAGGTGGTGTATGCCTGTGATTTGTGTTTTAGTGGGTACAAACAAGTGTATTTTGTAAAATCATCCACAAAACAAATATAATAGCGAAAACCAGCAAATAAAGGAACAGCAGTAGGACCCCATAGGTCAGAATGAATAAGTTGAAAAGGTGCAGTTGTACGCTTCTCAGATAAAGTAAAAGGTAATTTATGAGATTTAGCAATTGAACAGGAGTAACAATTGTTTACATGAATGGAAGAAAAACATAATTGAGACATTAAAGAATTTATTATTTGAGTAGACGGGTGACCCAGACGACTGTGCCACAACAGACTGTGGCCATCAGCCGAAAGAGCCACCGGAGCCACAGAAACTTTTTCTGAAACTGGGTGGGAAGACGAACTTGTGCCAGGAAGAACGTACAGACCATGCTCACACGGGCCCTGAAAAATCACCCTCTTGGTAGTATTGTCTAGGATTTGAAAATCATTAGAGGTGAACAAGAGTGAGCAATTATTGTCTTTTGTGAATTGGTGAACTGAAAGGAGATTGGATTTAATAGAAGGGACGTAAGTAAGGTTACCTAGGTGAAAGATAGCGGTGGGGGTTTTAATGGTACCCGTACTAGTATGAGAAATGTTAAGGGACTCACCGTTGCCAACAGTAATACCATTGGAGCCATGATATGGATTTGGAGCGTTAAGCTTGGATAGATCAGAAGTAACGTGCATGTTGGCCCCAGTATCCAACAGTCATTCAGAGGAAGGGCCGCCTTGAGATGCATAATTGGCACGGTTATCACTATTTCATCTCTCCTCATACCGAAAATAGCAACGAGCAGCGGTGTGTCCTGTTTTCTGACAGATCTGACAAGTTGGACGATCCCGCTCGTAAGTGCCCTGCCCGCCGCTGGAAGATGACTGCCCGCCGCTGCCGAAGGAGTGCAGGTTGTTGTTGCTGCCGTGCTGCTGACCGTCGTACGGCGGACGGCTGCCCTGCCGACCGCCGCGCCCGCGGCCTCCGCTGTTTCTGCCGTAGCCGCCGCGGCTCCCCTGCCGGCCGCCACCACGCCCCCGACGATAGTTCTGGCTTGCGGTGAGGGCGGTGGCTGGCTCCATAACAGCGGCTTCTCAGAGAAGAAGTTTGCTCTCCAGATCCACGTTGATTTCTTCACTTTTTAGCCACGAGGAGAGAGTAGCCAGGTCAACGGGCGTTGGACTGATGCGAACCGTCTGTTTAATGGAAGAGTAAGCTGATGGGAGCCTCCGAACGACGCACATGACGAGATCTTTTTCGGGAATGATTTCGTTCACGGTGTCGAGTGCTGTGATGATGGTGGAGACCCTGTCTAAATACTCCGCCATAGTTTTCGTGCCTTTGGTAATTGTGTGGAGACGATCACGCAATTGAAAAATATGAGAGTGGGAAATTGATGCATAGCGTGTTGCAAGGGCCGTCCACAGGGCTGAAGCAGTTGTGTAGGATCGGACGTGTTTCTGAACCGTGGGAGAGATGACCGCAATCAAACATGATCGGATCTGGCCATCCACGGCTTTCCAGGAGGCATGGGCCGGATTGGTTTTTTCTGATTTGTCTGTGGCGGTGATGACTGCCGCCGGCGGTTCTGTGCTTCCATCGTCGTATTTGAGAAGGTAATTGGCCTCAAGGGCTGTAAGAACGGTGATTTTCCATGTAGGGTAATTTATGTCTGATAATTTTTCGGGAATCAGGGCATGAAGATGCCTGAGAAGGAGTTTAACGCCAGAAGGAAGTGAATCGAGAGGATCCACCTCGGTTGTCATGGATGCCGCCGCCCAAGAGAAGAGAAAAAACGATCGGTGCCCTAAAGAGAGAAAACAAATCTAGAGAAAAGAAGATCTAGGTTTTCTAGCTCTTGATACCATGAAGGAATATTGATTGTATTGAATTGTTGACCTAATAAGGGAATACATGGGAGATATATATAGGAGATATAGGAAGAAGTACTAATCCTAATAGGACTAAGATTAAGGAGTACTAATCATAATAGGACTAGGATTAGTACACAGTAAATACTAATATTATTTAATACTATTATTTAATACTATCTGTTATTACCACCCATAAAACCCTATTTCAACAAAGTACTTGAATCAATCTCACGGTTCTTCTTTGTTCTTTCTACTGATCATTATGTTACTGTACATTTTTCTCTTCTTCGATTCAGTAAATCAATTCTATCAATATACTCATAAGCTCATTGTACGTTAGTGTACGTTTCTCTCTTTTTTGTTGTTAGTGTACGATTCTACAGATCTTTTTATTATAGTTGTTAAAAAATTAGGGATGGCAAGTTTCCGAACTTCTTCTACGCCTTCTTTTGGGAAACTAGAGAAACAATTCGAAGAATTCCGACATTGTTTAGAGGAGTTTGGGAGTATAGGAAGCGGATATGCATTGTTGTGATGGAGATAGATTCAGTCACTCAGACGCATATATGTCAGCCTTCTTCTCGTTCAACTGTCTTTCTAAGCTGAACGAGACATGGGGATATGGGTTCTCTTTTCTCCTTTCTTGTCTCTTAGCTTATTTTAGTTTGTTGATTGATTTTTTATTGCAGGAGTTTTTCATTCAATTTGCAAAATCACAAGGAAGAGCATGAGTGTTTGAAAAATTGATATGTTTATTTCACAATGAGGTAGCTTTTGCCAATTCCTTGTATAAGACTATATCAAGATTTGAAAAGCAAATAAATTGATGGGAGAATTTGAAAAACAGTCTTTTTTATTAAGTAGTATATATCATCGTGTTTCTAACTGCAATGCCTTTCATAAGTAATGCTGATAATTCTTTTCACTTTTCAAATCTCTAGAGTATTTGGGTAGTAAAATTATCATCTTTTCTGTATTTGTGCCTTTTTTCAGTATGACAACATAATGCTCGAAAATCAGCACTGAATTGTATCATAGATGTCGCTAAAACTATGCTAGATTGTGATTAAACATCAGCCTCTGAGATTGTATCAGGATTGATTTGCATCAGATATTATTGGCATAGCTTCATTAATCATTAACAAATTTTTATAAACTATGACATAGGAAAACTATTTCACTCGGCTATTAGTTCCGTAATCACGTTTGTAGTGAAATTATATGTCGACTAGGGAAGCGTTGTTACAATTCATTTACATTTTTTTTCAGATTGTTCTATTTGAGTATGAATTTTCTTGGTAAGTGCACATCATAATCATTATGTTGAGCATTACCAACCCAATAATCAAATCCTACTTTCCTAGAATGATATAACTGATTTCCTTTATATAATGGTTGTTGGTATTACGAATTCTGAATATATACATATTCGTGGACTTTTTAGACAATAATAGAGTTTTTCTACCAAAGTTATTAGGTTCGGCTGAATCTGTAACTGATACTCTAGCTCGGCCCCTACTCGTGATCTCTCGGGGCTGCGTGGGGGTGAGGTAAGATCCAAGTCAACTCCTCTATGATCAGTAATCTGTATTTGTATCAGATGTTCACAATGTTACATTGTCTTGAATCTTGATTTTGACTTCTTTTGAAATAAGTTTTGTAGGTTGCAACTCTGGCTCCTAGTGTATCGGCAATGCAAGAGCTACATTTTGAAGTATTGATGGTTCGAGCCATTTTTTGTACATTAAATAAGCGCCATGATTCTGCTATGGTATTGATACTTCTGATGCATTCGGAAACAGGTCATATTTGTGGATCAGAAATTGCTCGAAATTTCTCAAGGAGCATTAGCTCTCCTGGCTGGAAAGAAACACAATCTGCCTCGTCTTGCTGATCTTTCAAACTGATGAATTCCATGTTGTTGAACACTAAAACCCTCGTGATCACGATTATGAAAGTCTCCTCGGAAGTGGGAATAGAAGTTTTTCTATAAGATGGTCGAGAACATAATTTGATACTATTATTATTAACTATACTTCATGTACAACATTGCGACGCAAAGGAGTTGTTTACAGAAACAAAGGTGCGTATCTCAATACCATTGCCACTTATTTTCTTCACAAGATGAGTTTTCTCCCTGTTTATCTTTTGAGCATTCCAATGTTTCACTAGAACGATTGGTGCATGATTTGGGGTCTTGAACTGTTGGGTGGCACGAATGTTTGTCTTATAAATGTCTTTCCAAAAGACATTTGAAAACATTTCGTTGCACAACTCCTACAATTTCTAGAAATTCAATTTCATTGTATTACATATAGATAAGCTTATTGTCAATTTAAGTTGACCAGGTGTTCTGAAAAAATTACACTTTTGTAAATTGAGTTTTGAGATGTCTGTGCTTCATTTACTTTGAATTTAGATTATCAATGGACATGTATGTGTAAGTTGTTTTTTAGTTTGAGGTATCATGGACATGAGGAGAAACCCAATTTTGAAATATTTATATGAAAGTTTGTATATAGCTTTAAAGTTGTCTAATTTCACACCGATTGAGAGATGTTTCTCTTGAGGTGAACATATGAGAAACTTCACATTTAAAAGATTGTAAAGATCACACTGGAAAGTTATTCTATCCAAATTACAACTCCTACAAATTAAAATTGAGATAACAATGTCGTCAGGATTTTGGCAGCCCACTTCTAACATAGGAACTTCACATTTACGTTTTCTTCTATATCAAAGAATACATGCCTACATCTTCGGTAGGTGCTCTTTTGATCTGCATGAATTTCATTTCAAATGTTCTCTATTTTTCCCTGCATTCTATTTGGTTTTTTAGTTGTTGTCTTGGAAGTTAACGACGTAAATATTGCAATTCAATAGTTTCTTGGTTGAAAGCCAAAAATGGTTTAGTGCTATATACTTTGGCTGTCACGTGTCATACATTAACACTAACTAACATATTTATTAAGATTATCAGTTCAAAAAATCTAGACTCTAATATCACAGGTAAGATTAAATACTTTAATTCATAATATCAGGAACTTGAACATGATAATCTTAGATATAGATTTTTAAGGGAATATACCTGATGTGAAAGACATCATCAAAAAGAGAAGCATAAACATTAGTCGTAAATAGGTTTCTACCTCTTGCCCTAACTTTAAGTTTTCACAACCTTCAGTGTTTAAATTTTTGTAGAGAATATGTGATAACCCTAATGGATGAAGGGATGACCAATTTGTAGAGGTTATGACTTAATCCGGTACGTCCATCAAATAGAAAATCTAATACCTGATGGTTGTACCATACTAAGTCATAACATCTATAAATTGGTCCTCCCGCAACCGATTAGGGTTATCACATATTCTCTACAATAATTCCATTATTGACGGTTGTGGTAACATTAAGTTAGGGCAAGGAGGTAGAAACAAATTTACGACTAACGCTTCCGCTTATACATGTGATGACAATCAATATCAGGTATCTGCCCCTAACGATCTCTATGTAAGATTATCGTGTTTAAGATTCTGATATTATATATTAAAGTATGTAATCTTACGTGATGCATCTCTTACTTTGTCCACAATCTATTATGCGTGAACGAATCCATCTTGTCGATGCCTTCAAGGTCCATCACTGGAAAGTGAAGTTGTAGAACACTCTCGGAAATAAGAACCTTCTAAACATTATTATAGTTGCGAAGGACGCTACAACTATTATAAATAATGTAAAGTCACATTTTAATATGAATAGAGTAAAGATGAAACATCATTAAAACATAAAGTAAATAAAATTAAAACAAATCACGAATTTATAATCCAAAATCAGCACCAAATTAGTGATGTGTAGCCATAATTCAGATTCAGCCTTTACTCCCACTGATTTTTATTGAATGCGGCAACAATCAGTTTTGGATGGGTGAAGAAGTTTTATATGCTATCACTACAGCCAATTTCACGCATGGGTAATGAATATTTAGTCAAAAAATTAACAAATTTAATATAAAATCTCATTTAACACCAATTCTGGCAGTGTAGAGTGAAGGTTGAAGATCATTTATAATTTGTTGTCATCATCTAAGTGTAGTTGATGTCCTAAGAATCAACATTATCAAAATAATTATAACTTTCTCTCACACAAACACATATAAGGAGTAAAAGAACATTTCCAGTGGAGATTAAGATTATTTAAGATTAGAGTCTGATAAAATACTTGTCCGAACATCATGTGTGGTTCTCTTCTACTATATTCTCTTTGTGTTGGTAATAGACCGACCATCCATGAACACTAACACAAACTTAAAGTATGTAAATATTAATTTGTAATGGAAGTAGTAAAGTCTTTGAAAGGGTAAAGCCTCAAATCCAATTTAAAAGGTTTATATTAATTGAAGAATTATTATACCTACTGAATTGCATGTTTGTGGGCTTCTATAACTAGATAAAATGTCTAGAAATCATGATTAAGAAATCGGTCAATTCATGATTCTTCATGTCACGACTCAAACCTACACCCTAAACATGGACAACACTCGACAACCATTGTCGGTCCCCAAGAGAATTCTCATCCTGTCTAACTACAAGCAAAAGAATAACTTAAACATTCATAAAAATCAATTGAAAGACATTCTAAATCAACAATGTATTAAATCTCAACTGTTTGAATATACCGAGTATTAAACATTAAATTTAAAGAAAACTTCTAAAAATGAAAACTCTCCAAAACTCTCTATCTATAAGGCTCTGTTGTACAAGTGGATCCACATATATTTTTTCGGGGTATAGAACACTTCAACTAAGTGGATCAACTAAGATTTGTTGCAAGGAACTTACGAGTTATCTAAAAATTATAATCTTGTATCCATGTTGGCATACACGGTTTATGAGGAATGTGAGTTATCAGGACTCATCTCCATATCATTGCTTTATACTACTTCCAACAATATGTACTCACGCTTAATGTTTGAAAATATACTCTTCCTCAAATATGAGATAATTGCTCAAAGTGTCCTTTTTAAAGAGGTAACTTCTTTAAAATATAGTTGAACTCATAAGTTATTTTTCTAAATCAGAGTTTTTTTTTTCTCAGTGTAAAAACTGATACCTTTTAGAAATACTTAGTTACCTAATACTCTTTCTCAACTCATATTTGAAATCTCTTTCTAAAAAATATATCAAAATCATATCCTGATATAATAGTTGATGACTCGGGAAGTCATATTGAATAAACATTGATGGTATATTTAGATACCATATTGTTGAAAACATTAATGACATTCTAATCATGTTTTTAGAAACTCTTTCTCAAAAATACATCTTTACTTCCTCAAAAACACTTTTTAAAATAAAAACGTTGCTTTAAAAGACTCTCATAAATTAAAACTCAAAATAGGGTTCGTGCTTATTTAAAGACATGGACAAATCAAACTCAAGGATCCCAATAACAATTTAGAAAAGTCAATACTTAGAACTCAGGACTCCAATCTCAATGACACTACTCATCTCAAGTATACTCAGTTAATAGGATTTATGATGAAACGTAGACAACAAAATTCTTCCGAAATCTCCCTCCTAAACATCCAAAATGGAGAAGAAAGTGAAATGGAAGAAAGGGGCTGATTTTAGCAATTAATTGAATAACTGATAACGAGTTAACTATGTTCACCGTCAGCAAAATTCACTCCCTAAACTTAGTAAGGTCTACAAATGGACCCTCAGATACGTTTGAGACTCGATAAAAATAAACCAAACATGCTATCCTACTAAATTTGACAATTGGATACAATGGAATCGTCGGATGTCTGGAAAAAAGATTGTTTTGACAGAAATACCCTCGTAGACCTCTCTTTAGGCCTTAAACACAACTTAATCGCTTGAACACCCAATTCTCAACCTAAGGCCAAGAAAACCTTACCAACCACTCTACTTGCTCAAACATGACGTTCCGGATATGATGAAACTAACAGGATTCCCATCAAATGCTCAAAACTCAAAATGTTGACCAAACTCAACCTATCATGAACTATCAACTCAACGAGAGTCAAATTATGAAAAACACACTCGATCGCATTGGGGACTACACCAATGATCCTCGAAACACAAACTAAGCATGAAATTCTGCAAGGAAGGGAATAATGGTCATTTCACAATTAAAAACATAATTACAAACAATAAGACATTACAAGTAGATCACCTATGAATTTTGGATCCATTATAGTCTGCATCTATAGATTATCCAACACAAGTATGATTGTGATTGTTGTACAACAGGCTAGGTCCAAGGACCCCTTTCAAAGTAACATAGAATTTTATGTCAAGGCTTCCCAATGTTTGATCGTAGGCACAAAAATGAATTGGCTAACAACACTTACTACAAAAGCAATATGCAGATGAATCACATTAAGGTAGTTTGATTTTTTCAAAATGTTTTTTTATATTTATTAGGATCATTAAAAGGAACAGTAGCATCTTCCATAAAATACACGTTGGGAACCATTGGGTACTGCAAGATTTGACTGTCAATTTTCATATGTCTACAAATAGGTCAAGAATAGAGATAAGAAATATTCCCTTCTTTGTTCTATTAACTTTTACTTCAAAAGAATATCTTAACTGTCCTGAGTCTTTCATACTAAATTTAGAATATAGGAAAGATATCGTATAATCATTTAACACCTAAGAGTTGTAAAAGAAGGAAAATAATTCTCTGGATTGCAAGTTGTGTCTATGGTTCCCATATAAGGATAGTTGAAGCTTCTATGGGTCGTAGATGGAAACTGTACGAATGAGGAAATAAATTTTAGAAATCAACTCTCAGTAACCTTTTTATGGTTCACCAGGGTGGCCCGTCATTCCTTGTACGAGTCGTCGATAGTTCTTGCATGTGAGTTTTAGACTTGGTTATATTTTAAGGGTCAAAGTCGGGTATTCTGCGGTTGGTTTCTATGGACCGTAGGAAAGACCTACATACATAGAAATGGTACGTTAAAAAAGATAGTGAATTATATTCCCACTACTAGGTGAATGATTTACTTTTATGGAGAATAAAAGGCATACAATCCATATGTAGGTCGGAATCGTAGGCTGAACTCTGACATTATTTATATGGTCTTTTCTCTAATTGTTTTAAATCGAAAATATGTCTTTTTTCCTTTTACCTAGGCCCCATAGAAATGTTTTAAGCCCCAAATAAACCATTTTTAACTCAATCTCCTAAATTTTCTAAAGCTCACCAAGTCATCCTCTCAAATTCTTTTAAGATTAAGGAAGAGCTAGGAGTCCATCCATGTTTTCAATCCTCCATTATTCTTGGCCATTTGGAATTAAGGAATGTGAGCATTCACCTATTTAGTACTTTCCTCCATGGGGTTAAATGTTTTCAAATTCTCCTTGTCATTTCATTGACTCTAGTTAGGGTTTCAATTCAATCTCATGGGTTTTATTCAATTATGAATGATTATTGATAATTAAGGTGTCTAACACATGATTCAATGTTAGTACATGATATATAGTTTAAATTATGTTGACCCCTGCCTAAATTATTATTTTTCAACTATGAATCTATGATGAACTCATAGACCTATGAATTATGAAATTTATGAAGATATACGTGCCTTTCTACAATTATTATAAATGAATTTTATGATGTTTTGAAAGGAAAGTATCAATGCTATCGTAAGAGGTTTTTTCACATGTTATTATTATCATGATTGTGAAAGATATTTCTCACATATGAATTCACTTTGATGAAATTAAAGGTTTTTTCATCTATGTTGAATTTTTTTTAAAGGAGATATTATATACATTTGTTTTGAAATGTGGATTGGTATTGATCACTGCATTTTCTATTAAAACTTATATTTGACTTCTTATGTAGTCCATTAGGATTTAGACTTAGCACCGAGAGAGCTTTGAGGTGGAGGTTCAAATAGGGTAGGCATTAGCAGCAATCTCTAGTACCAAAGTATGTGCTCCCGTATGATTCACAAAACTAATACTGGATCCACTCTAGCAAAACATGATATGTACGGATTCTACTGTGGAAAGTAGTTTCCCCTTCTTATGGTATGAGGAATATACCAGATTACATGATATATCACTCATGAACTTTTTGTCGGTTAAAGGCTAATTCAATAAAATTGACTATATTTTTTTCAAAGTTTTTCTTGCGTCTTTTATTCCTAATGCATTGACTATATCTTATAATTTCCATGTTTTATATCTTTATGTTAAAAGTTCCAATTATTGATCATATCTACATGTTCTAAACCATTTATACTATCAGGTTTATCTCGATTCAAATTTCCCAATACTTAATACATTTCATGTACTAATATATACTTCTGCCTACATTATCTCATGAACGAGGGTACGACATTCCTTCTCCGCACACTCGTGTCTAGACATCCCCTGGGTGCTTAAGTTAATTGGTGAGTCCTAATTATCAAGGGATTGAGACATAATATATCTTTTGTCTTTTCATTTCAAACTTTTAAATAATGTATGAGTTACGACCTAATCTCTTTCCTCATGGTGTATTATCTGGCTTTGAGGCTTATGTTATACTTCTGCTTTGTTAAACTTTTGATATATAGTGTATATTCTAGGTGTCTTGTGTAGCGCCGGGTATTATGCGACATGTTACACCTAGCGTGTATTCTTAGGTGGTCAAAAACTTGCTATTAAGAAAACAAGGTTTAGAATGGTCTTAGAATGTCTTATAAGTCACGTCGAATAAAGACTTATTTAAAAATATGAAAGGAGACACATTTATTAAGAGGAATCTATATGATGTTTAGTAAATTCTGCTTCTTTCATCATTCTAAATTCTTGCAGTTTTGAGTTATCTATAAATGTATCACTCATAATACTTATCTAATACTTTCAAGATATGGATCCTCGAGACCTTATTTTAGGAGGAGTATAAATGAGAATGTGGAACGAGAATCTCCTCAAAAAGTTCCTCAAGTTTCTGTTCAGCTTTTAGGCGGACAAGTGACTAATGTGAAGTTTCAAGCTTCTCTTCAAGTGTTATCTCAAGCTAATAGGGCGGTTATGGTCCCTTTTAACTCAAATGTGGGTATGACATGATTCTCACATCCAAGGTAGAGGAAGCTCAAGAGCTCATTGATGAGGTCTAAAAGGTGTTGATTATCATGGGAATGACGGCGTTTGAAAAGGTGGAATTTTCATCGTATCAACGTAAGGGTGTTGCTCAAATTGTGTCCAACTGATGGAAAGAAGAGAATACAATTGATGTGGGTCCTCTTGATTTGGAAAAATTTAACGTTGCTGTCCTTTATAGGTTATTTTCCCTCAAGATGAGGGAGGCAAAGGTACTTGATTTCATCTACCTTTGTAAAAGAAATATGAGTGGGAAGGAGTATGTGTTGAAGTTCATGCATGATATTAGATATGCTCCAACAATGGTTGTCAATCCTAGGGCAAGGATGATCAAGTTTGTTTTGAGATATCTCATATGGTTCTTAAAAAGTGTTGTGCCTCCATGATCATCAATGAATTGGACATTTCTTATATAATGGTTCATGCTCAATAAGTTGAAGAGGAGAATCTTAAGGAAAGGTTTAGGGTGATAAAGAGGGCAAAGACTAGTGATGGTGACTTTTCACATTCAAAGTCCGATGGACATGATAATTCTAAGTTCCAATAATGGTTTTCCAGACAAGGTTCCTCCAATTTTTTGGATCCTAAGTTTTAAAAATAAAATATTTCTAATCCTAATATTCAAGAAGAAAATAGTGGTGGAAATGGATTTTCGTTTCGCACATGCCAAAAGTGTTGTAAGAGTCATCTGAAAAAATGATTTATTGCTACAGATAATTTCTATGGTTGTGGTAAAAGTTTTCACTGGTTGAGGTATTTACCATATATAAATGACAAAGTAAAGGATGGTAGGCAAGATCCACGTAGTTGATTGGGTTCAAGTTCTCCAAAGCAAAATTGGCTCTATGCACTTCAGAATTGTCATGATCAAGAGGGTAATCCCGATAATGTTACCGATATGTTGAATGTCATTTATCATGATATTTATTTCTTGCTTGATACCTTATCTTTCATGGCGCCTAAGAGGCTATGAGATTTGATGTTCTTCTAGATATTATGTTAGACCTTTTTTTGTATCTACTATTGGTGAATCTAATGTGGCTAAGAGAGTCTATTTAAATTGTGTCTTCTTCTTATCCCATAGATTCACCCATGTTGATCTAATCAAGCTTGATATGTTAGACTTTAATGATATTCTTCAAATAGATTAGATCCATTCTTGTTAAGAATTTATTGATTGTAGAACCTGAGGGGTTAGGTTAGCACAAAAATTACCTCCTTAATTAAAAGAAATTTCCAGCACAATTTGACATAAACAAAAGAATTAACAAGGAATGAACCCCACATCGAAGGATTATTATGACAAAATTCAGCTTTGTACAAAGCAAGCACATTCAATATGTCAACAATTCCACAAACATGTGGACCCCACAAGAGTTAAAATCCAAGCCACAAAGTGATAAAGGACATGATATCAAGATTTTCCAGCTATCAACATAAGAAGATATACATGCAACAAAGCTACATGTGCAGCTACGTGGTCACGAAAAATATTTATCAGATATGTGTAATAGTTAGTAGTTATATGTAAAAATAATAGTGTATATTAGTATGTGCAAACATGTAAAATAGATAGCATAATAAGTTAGATTAGTCAGCTCTTTTGAGACCTATTTTAGGCTTTCAACTTGTATCACTAGAGGACATTCAAAATCTTACTGACTTTGAAAACCTCTCTACAATTCTCTCCATTTCCCTATATTTTCCATTCTACCATCCATGTTATCTCTCTTTCCCTATCAATAAAAGGTTTTTATTGGAAGTATTCTCTACTTATTTTATTTTAAAGTTTATGTTTTAAAGTTTTAAATTTAAAAATTGTTTACTACTTTTGTTCTCCTCTTTGTTTAAGTTTTCTTAAAGTTTTTCTTTAAGTTTTTGCTCCCTTGCGTTAATCTGCCCAAATTTCCTTTGGATTCTGTCTCGGAACTCGGTCCGTCCCCTCCATTGGTAAATCGCTAAAATTAAAAATGATCTACCAAATTGGATTATTTCTAAAGAACACTTTAAAAAGGTTTATAAAATAGGATACTTTAATCTTCTTAGAAATTGTAATATTAAGAGTTGTGAGTCTACCATTGCTATTAATAAAAATATTGAAACTATTAGATTATTAGCAACCAATTATATTAATAAATAAGAGGAATTATAAATTTCTTCACATAAGACTTGTCCAGGTAGCAGTCAAACCATTATATAGATTGAGTTTAGATGTACCCATATATCTTCTTTTAAGAGACAATAGATTATTAAATTTTGAGATTCATTATTAGCAGTACTACAAAGTAACCTTGCAATGGCTCGGTATACTTTAATTGTTATCGTAATTATTCAAGATATCAATCATCAAAACATAATTGATACATTAACTTTAAATGTTAAAACAAAAAATATGAACAGTAAAGCTAATACTAGAGAAATAGCTATAATATATAGGGTATATTATAGATTAATGAAAACTATCTTGGCCCCTAGGTCTAAAATGATAACTAATAAAGGAGTTACCATGATCATGGAAGCAAATCATAACCATAATAATACCTTTGTCCCAAAATGATAAAATGTGATGAGGTATTAACAAAAGATGATTGGCATTTTGGCTCCATAACGGAGCCAGAAATTAAAGAAGAGAATCCACATATTGAACAACTAATACAATTTCAAGATTGATCAATAGAATTAAAATTTGTGAGATCCCAATCTTATGACATATCCTCATTACTTATCTTTTCATGATTGGTAGTTTTGCCAAGACTTGATAAGGCTTCTTCAATCCATATTTTTAATTCTTTTTTTGAAACATAGGATTTCCTTTGTGATGAAGAGTCGATAACTACCTGTCATTGTGATCTTTCAGAGTCCATCCTTTAGTCTTGATAGTCTTGCTTAGATACTTGATCCTTTCAATTTCATGATCTTTCGGAGTCCATCCTTTAATCTTAATAGTCTTGCTTAGATACTTGATCCTTTCAATTTCATGAATATCAAAGGATCAACTAATAATATAAGATATCCTTTAGGAAAGAAAGAACTTACACCCTTTAATATTTTCCGGGAGTGTAGTGATATTTTATTCTGCCTGGAACTTCTCAAATTGCATTAAGAATTGTGGTGATAATACCTTTTTATTTCATCTGAGCTGGCTCCACCATTCATGAAATCACCGAGGGATCATTGCGCCTTTTATATCCTATGAATATTTAATGAACCAAGTATGAGTATTTGGCCAGAGATACATAAAATTATACCAAGTCGGCTTGTAATCATACCAATTATACGTCTGAGGATGACAAGATGTTGTTAATAGAATGGGGCTATGTAGATGATCTACAAACAACTCATATGGACTTAATGTTCTTTTAATTGTAAATCTTGAAAATTGAATACTTTCTCGATCATTCTTATCTGCTAATTTATGCTCAATCTTCACTTAATCAATATCTATTAATATAAACGCATAATACCTTCGGGTTTTAAGTGAATCCTCAGTTTTCACATGATTCTGATTAATGTAACATGGTTTAAGGAGGTCGGGCACTCCAAAGCATTCACATTCTTTATAAATGCCATGATAGGCAGTACCTGCAAAACTGTAATAGGAAAATACTTCTTATCTGACTGAGTAATTTTTTCATTATTTTTTTGTCGGGGTAGTTGGAACTACCGCCTGTTCGTATGTTTCTTGTGGTTTCATTTCATAACTATCTATTTATTGGTCAAAAATAGATGTTGATGATGGCACATTTACTGATAAGGAGTTGGTTTTTTGAAGGTTTGGAAATTCCGCCAAGACTGAGTAGCGATTCTCTAATTTTTTATCGCCCTCTTTAAAGGTTTTTTTTTCTTTTTATTTTCTGGTTCGACGAGCTATTGTGGGAGCCTCCGGGGCCTTATTCTCGGTACTTCTGGTCTTGTGGTTTCCCTGTAAAATTCTCTTGTCAAAAAGTGGGATAGAGAATTATTTTTTGCTTTTATAAATTCAATTTCAAAATCAAAGCTATATAATAAAGCTTGACATCTGGCAAATATTTGTTAAAAAGCCATATTTTTAACATCCTTTTTCAAAACATCTTTTGCTACTATGAAGTCGACTCTTCATAAAAATTCTTTATTAATTAAATCATTTTGAAATTTGGTAATACGTAGTACTATAGCTAAAAAAAAATTAATAGTACTATAATTTTTTTGAGTATCATTCCAAACTCCTGAGGTGAATCTCACTAATTGTTCAGTGGATCATATGGAATTTTTTTGTATAAGTATGTCTCCATACCATATATCAGAGGGATCTGTTTCTACTATCATAAGGGTCTCTGAGTGTGGTATACCTAGATATGGGAGTTTTTGGACTATTAGTTTTATTTTTTGGACAGCACTAGTGTGGTCTAATCCCTATGGATCTGGATTCTTTTTAAGGCGCCGATAAACAGGCTTACAAACTTGTCTAATATTAGATATAAATTCATCAACATAATTTAGACTTCCTAAAAATCTCTGGAGTTTTTTTGTCTATTGATTCATCTGAAAATTTGGATGAGAACTCTATGGATCTACAAATGGGTTTATAGGTTCCTTGATATTAATCATGGTCAAGGAACTAATGGAAGTTTGGAATAATTTAATCTTTTTAGCACTTGCTACTAGATAATTTTTCTTAACAACCTTTAAAAAGGTGTGAAGCTGTGTAAAGTTTTGATCAATATCTTTCGAATATAACAACACAACATCTATGTAGACTATAGAAATATTACTATATTGATTAAATATATTATTCATGATATTTTGAAACATAAATGAAGCATTTTTTTAGTCCAAAAGGAATTACATCCATTTGTATTGTCCAAAAGGAACATTAATGGTTGTTTTATATTTCTCTTTTTCTGTGATTTGTATCTGCCAAAATCCTGATTTCATGTCAAACTTACTATAAATATTAGCTTTGTAATTTCTCTTAAGAAGATCAGGTTTGTTAGGTATGGGATACCTAATCCATTTTAATATCTTATTAAGGGGCTTATAATTGATAATTATCCTTGGGGTACCTTTTTGCTTATCCTCAATATTATTGACATAAAAGGCCGAGCAACTCCAAGGTGACTTGGATGGTCTAATAATATTTATAGAAAGCAATTAATAAATTTATTTTTAAAAATATTCTATCAATTTTGCGTTCATTTGAATGGGTCTCGCCTTAGTGGCGACTACCTTTTCGTCGAATCCCTCAATATAAGATGATTCGACAACTTGTTTTTTCCTTTCCAAAAAAGCATTAGGAAAATCAGAACAAACTTCTCCTTCTTTTTCATATTGTAAGACTTTAATTTTAGCTTCTACTTCGGATTTTTTAAAGAGGATTGATTTTTTTTTATGTTGATATCTTCTTTTAAAATTAATTTGTTGTGAGAGTAGATTTATTCTAAAGATATTTTTATTTTTATATGGTCACCTTCCCTTTTTTATATACTATTTATATATGGGAAGATAATCCTTTTTCCTTAGATAGTGGTGTAAATTCCATCTAGGGTAGTTGTATGCGGTTTTAATTGTATTATAAAGGGAGTGCCTAGAATTGTTTCTTCATATATGTCTTTATTTATTACAAAATCATTTATGAATAAAATTCCATCGTTACATATAAGTCCTTTGTGGAATTTATAATTTATTTTAAGTCTTTCTCCTGTTGCGGAGAATAATCGAGTAGTTTTTTTTTTAAGATACTTAGTTGGGATAATTCTTTCAACGATGCAATTTTGATCTACATCAGTATTTAATAAAATAATTTTTTGGATAGAATATTTTTTTATTAATAACTTAAGTAATGGGTATATGATAGCTATGGCTTTAACTATTGCAATAGTATTGACTCCTGAATTTATTTATTGAGTCATTTCTAACGGTTCTAATTCTGATTATAAACTTTGACTGTTGGTGGATATTTCTTCTGAAGTGTTAAGTTTTTATTTGATTTTTTTTACTTTATTTCTTTACATGTATTAATTCTGTTTGAAGATCTTGAAGGGTTGTTTCAGAATTTTGTTCTCTATTAGTCATACTAAAGTGTTTAACAATATGATTATTTATTTGTTAATTAAGAATTATATCCTTTAGTTCTCTCAAATATTTTTTCTTCCAGTCTTGATCTTTGATATGCTCAATTATATCAAAGAAAAATTCTTTAGTACTACTACTAATGACATTAGTGGAGAGGTTTTGATAGGTGCAATCTGCACCCTCACTGTATGTTGAATTATTTTTTTTAGAATTATCTTTTATATCACGTTTGTTATCTCTACTATAATTTCTTTGGAAGTAGTGTAATTTTTTTTAAGAATTGAGTATAATTTATTAATAATATTATCTTCTAGTCCTAACCTATTTATCGTATCCTTCTTTTTATTAGGGTCCTGATTATAATTAGCATGGTGTCCGTGTTTTCCACAGTTCCAACACAGATTAATATTTTTTTATTAACTAATCTATATTTTCTTTTGTAATACTACTGTTCATCGTGTTTATCGTTATAATTTTTACGACTATGTTTAGCCCTTTTAATTAAATTTTAAGTTTATACTTGTTTCTAATCTAGTAATATTTATAAAACTTATGAGATTACCATAGGTTAATTGCTTATAAGGTATTTTTCTTTTGCACTTATCCTTTAATGTGCTGGTAAATCCAGGTGTAATTATAGTAGGTAATTTCATTTCATATGTCGTAATGGTTATTCCCATTTCATTTTCAATTTGATACTCTATGAGTCCATCAATATTCCATTCAGCTAATTCTTTTTCCGAATGTCAAGTATATGATAGACTCTCATTTTCTTCGTATTGCATATCCCGAAAAGAATAATTATTTTTTTTAGGATAATGAGAGATTATTTTATTAATATTATTATCATTGCTTTTAAATAAAGGATTAGCAATTTTTAATTGGGATTCAGTTTTTTTTAATTAATAAGAATATTTGTGATTTCAAACTTTTCTTGGAACTCCAGGAATTTAATATTAGAAAATTCTGGTAGTTTAAATATTGGCTGAGTTTCTAGATTTTTAGTTTTATCATTGTAGGAAGAACTTTTTTTACTTTCTTTAGTGTTGATTATATTTATTTGAAAATGTATGGTAGTAACAATTCTACCATTTGTGGTTAGACTAATTTCTTCTAAAGGAGGAATTTTATATTCAACTACCTTATTATTAGTAGTATACCATTTATCAATAAGTATTTCTAACGACTCATTTTGGTCGTATAATTTTGCTCTATATCCAAACCATTTTAAAAACTCTATATTAAATTTTAACCTTCGCATATCATTAAAACATTTATTTCTAAAAATTGTTGTTTCTGATAGAGAATATCGTTGTATATACCGTTGTTTTTCAATAGAGTTTTCTAGACTAGTCCAAAACTTATTTAAATAATTAAAATATGATTCAAAAGGTTCATCTAAATGAATCATGCCAATACAATTTTTAAATCTTTTAATGGATTTTACTAAAGTAGTATACTTATTATTTTTTTACAATTTATGGTAGTCAATATTAAATATTCTAAGTCCTTCACAAATGGTAGAGTAGACATGAATAATTAAGAGTTATAGTACAGAGTATCTAGCGGAGAGAAGAACACTATCCTTAGGCTTAAATGTCTACTTCAAATATTACTACTGGAATAATAAAAAAATTTTAGTAATTTTTGTTACCTTTTTCACAATTTTTCTTTGATTTTATCCCTTTAGTCTTCGCGACAGGAACACCCTCCGGGTCCGGCTCTACGATACATACAGTCTAAGCTAATCCAACAGAAAGTATGGGCTTGTCAACATCTAAACCGGGAATTATCTGGTTATCCCACTTCAAGGAATCAAACTAAGAGGATAAGTGGAAGAAGAACATAAACTACCAAACTATTAGTTTACCACCCCGACCGCAACATATGTTTCGACATCGTCCGGGGGGGGGGGGGAATAATGTAACACTTTGAAAGTCTATGACCTAATCTAGAGTCTATCATGAGTGTCTAAGGTCTTTAACACTATTTGAAGGTAAATAATAATAATAATGTATAAATGTCATTTAGAAAGTTTTAGAGTCAAAACATCAAGGAACGCCTATGACGTCCGGACAGGAGTGCAAAAGGTGTTACTGTTCCTTAGCCTATTTGACGGGTTTTAAGAGTCAGAATTTGATGAGATTGGGTGGTAAGGTATCTAACATGAATTAAAGTTGTTTTAGGATAAAACATTTGGGTACGAGTCCCTAAGGATCAACAAAAGGATCCTTGAGGAGGACCATTCCAATTTGGCTAAAAGTTGTCTTGAGATTGTAGCCATCGACGAGGTGCATCGACAAGGCGTAAGGAAATTGACGGGGCGTAGATGAAGAATTATCCGTTTTGGCAAGTCTTTCAGCAAAAAGATGGACCTGCTGGATGGTTGGTCCCAAGGCCCGTCGACTGATCTAAGCCCCGTAGGTCGGGGTCTCGTAGGTCAGGTCTGCGATTTTGTGTTGAGTTTTAAGTTACTTCATTTAATTATTTAATTTGTTATTTAATTATGTACGGGTTAAGGGAGGTCTAATTAAGTTATTTAATGACTTATATAAAGACCTAAGCCTAATTAAACTAACCTCTCACAATTCCAAAACACAATTGCTCTTCCTTCTCTCTACTTTCTCTCCCAAATAGAAAAACTTCATGGAAGGGATAGGTCAAGATCATTAGGAAGCAAGGAGGGTACTTTTCTCCATGATTCTTCAACAATTAAAAAGGTATGGGATCCTTTCCCCTTTGGAATAAGGGTCTTTCCAAAATTGATTTCAAAAAGATGAGTTTTATATGGGTTTCATTCTAATTCGAAATTGATTTTCTAAATTATACTGTCTATGATGACTTTGTTTATTTAGTTATGATGTATTATGATTAAATGATGCTAGTTTTTGATGAATTAACCTAGTATGTGAAGTAGTCATGAAATTGGCCTAAGTCCCTAACCCCAGTTTATGAACTAGTGATAAATTGAGGTGTAGTGATTCAATTGACTTATTGTTGTGTTAGTTACTATTGTGTGATGATATTGCACCCATTGTTTGGTCGAATTGTATGGTTTATGGTAAAACCTTGGATGATGGCTTGTGACGGATATTGGGATACGTCTTGTGGTCTCAAACCTTTACTTTAATTATAATTACATGTGTTTAGTGATGAAGTTCTATTGAAGTACACTTTCTGAAAAAATTGATTAGGGTTGGTATGATGTTTAATTGAAAAGTCTTAATTTATGGCTTTTGAGTTGTTGGCCAGGATGTAATGATATAAGGTTGGTGATGAATTGTCTATGTGCCTTATTATGATATGGTGATGTAAATGTGCTAACCTCACATGGGTGAATTGTTGCATTGAAAGGATGTTCTCATGTAATTCCTAATGATCTAAAGACTATGACTATATCAGGAGTAGTCTTCTTTGACCTAAACTAAGTTATGATAATTAATGAAAGACATTTCAAAAAGGACTCTAGCTTAGCACTAAGTGAGCTAGTGGTGAGAAATGTCCCTTCCTACATAGGGAAAGTAGGATCACTATCGTACTCATGAGATTAGAGACTATGATTCATGTAGCATAAAGAGCGTCCGAAACACATCTAGTTCTTGAACTATGTTGCCCCCATAGGAATACTAGCTAGTAGATCCACATAGATGCTATGTTCATGTTTTGGTACTACCTTGGCAAGTAGTCCACCTTCTTTCGGTGTAGGGTTTCATGATACCGTGTACCATATTAGCTCATCTGGTCTATGTCGGTTAAGGCAAAATGCTCCCAAAAGTAAAATGAAGTAATAACGTAAACTCTAAGTAGGATGACCTAAAGGGTTTGACTTAGTCTAGGTAGGAGTATGTGACTCTACCTATACATTGCACTAGTTAGCCTTGAGGGAAGTCTTAGAAGGACATTCTTATACGTTATGCTCTTATGAAATGAATGTTATGCTTATGTTAATTCTTCATGTTAATGGTTGTATTGCTAAATGTCAGTAAGAATACTTATGATGATATGATATGTGGATTTTGACAATTCATGATCCTATTACTAGTTTGTTTGGTTGAGTGAGGTTATGGGGCTTCACTTGACTATTGCACTAGTGGACTTGGTGAAAGGTTATGGATAAGGGCCTTTACTTATATTTTAATGCTCTATACTCATGAATATGCTTATTGTTATACTATGATGGTAGAGTCACATTGACTATGAGTCTTATTATGCTCTATACATGTTCACTAGGCTTAACTTAAGTAGGTTGGTCTTGTGTTGAATATACTTGTATCATTATATGATTCTTGCTTTGTATATGTTCTTGTATTGTGCATAAGACTTTTCAAAGTAACTTGACATGTTTTTTTATAATGTCCATTTTTAGCATGATTTTTGTGTTTTATGTACATATTATTCCATACTTAGTACAAGTGATGTGTTAACCCCCATTTCTCTCTTCCCCCCCCCCCCCCAATATTTTAGGTTCCGGTTGTTGAAGGGTTCTTGACGACCTTAGAAACAAGGTTTGGATCATTTCTCCAAATGTGGGTGTGTCCTCATATTCCGAGGATGATGCCTTTCTATCACTCTACCTATGTTGTTATAGTCCAAAGACAATCATTTCATTCATTTTGTTTCAGCATATTATTGTAAGGCCTAAGTGGCATTTCTACATTTGTGTAAGGATTTTGACAAGATTGGTCTATGTCATTTTGATGGTTTAATATGAGTCTTCCTTATTAAGACTATATTATGTATGTTATCTATATGTGTCATAAAAGTAGAAGACTCTATAATCTTTCTTATTCGAAGAGTCTATGTATACTCGCTATGAATATATTATGTGTCAGCGAAAGGTCTAAGTAAAGCTTATGATGTAGATACAGATGAAAATTTTTAATTTTCCGTACTTTTTAACCTATGAATGTTATGACCAATACTAATAGTCTAGTCATAGTGCTCTCCGAGGATGACGACGCAGGTTACGTCTAGGGGATGCTCCCGGATGTGACAACAACTAGGGTTATGAGAACCATGGGTAATTAACAAAGTAAACCTAGCAAATAAGCAATTATCAAATAGGTTCTTGCATGTATTGATAATTGACGAGGTTGGGTGCTAGTGATGAGAATGTCAAGGAGAAGAGAGGTGACCTAGTTAACATTGAACATAAGGTGGATACACATGACACTACACTATTTTAGGACTAAGGCAACACTAATTCTAGACAACACTTGTAAAGTGTTGCCTAAAGTAGTTTTGTGTATGCTTTTTAAGTGTATCCTTAATTCTTAGTTTTTGGCCGTGATGACATTAGCAATTCATGCTCTTTAGTGGTATAGTATACACTTATAAGTGTTGTCATATCATGATATAATTGGTAATACTCATTTACAGGTATGACTACACTTTTAGAGAGAGTTCTTTTTATAATTCTAAAAATAACACTTTTGTTGTAAACAATTTGTTTTATGTGAATGTCTAATTATGTGGAGTACTTTCATGATATGGTTAGCAATCCTACTTGTGCACTAAGTACAACTTTCCCTTTAAATAAAGAGTTTTTCTTCATTGTAAAGAAGATCTATGAATCCTAAATACACTTCAAGAGAAATAAGAAGCTTTTTCTCTTCTCCCTACTTTCTTCTTCTTCTAAATTTATATAGTTTCATAACACGTTATTAGCACGATTGTTCTATTCTTAAATAATTATGAAGAAGACGGAAAAAGTGCAAAAGAGATATTGCATAAGTTATGCAATAAGGTTCTTATATCTTGAAGGTGTGATTTATCTCTATGTTATAATTATTTATGTAATAGATCTGGAGGTACCATATAAAGTAAGTATTTAAAGAGATTTGTCGACTTTCTATACGTTTAATTTTAATCGTCTGGGAAGAGAATTCCTTAATCTATTAAATAATTAAATAAGCACAATTTAGTGAAAGATATATTTTCAATGTTTATATGAGGTACGTGATCTATTAAACTATATCTATTAACTGCTAGTGTTGATCATAAGAAATCATTAGTCTAAGCTTTGTGTGTAATTATCATATATAATCATATTAATGATCATCAAAAGTGATAAAATTGCAATTATTTTCAAAGGCTTAAGGTTGAGACTCATTGTGGGTAAGACAATGAATTTAAGTTATATCGCACCAAAAGAATAAGACGTTGAATTTACGTCCAATCGCACCAAGAGGGTAAGACATCTGAAGTCTTGATGCTTTGTGATGAAAGATGTTGGAGTCAAGTCCCTCATTGATTTATGGCCTAAGACGTTGGATTTGAGTATCAATGCACCATATTGATGATATAATGATGACTTAGGGAAATAATGAGTTTTTTTTATAAAATTAGTCATGAAATATATCTCGTTGAAGTAGATCCATTCTCCAAAGTGAATATAGCAGTGCATAAATCTCTAAAAGAAGACAATTGATTAAATGATGCACATGAGTATGGATGAGGTACTAAGTTATCAAAATTTAATGTACTTAGATGATTGTGTTCCATTCATGAAGAATGAGATCCTTTGATAGATGGTAAAAATACAGATCCATTCTTTAGAGTGAATGAGGTGATAAGCCACCATGCTAGACGTTAAAAAGATATCAACCTTTGGTAAATGATGTGGTATCACCACGAATGTCTGTCTCTAAGAAGACATTTATTATACAGAAATTTTATGTTTTATCTTCAGGCTTGTATTGGACAAGAATTAGTGCAATTGAGGCACATTTTATGGCAAATAAGAAGTTTACTAATTCCAATACTTTCTTAGTTTGACACGATTGTCCAGGACATCGTTAGTCTATAATGTTTAGACGAATCATGGAAAATTAAAATGGACATCCATGGAAGAAACTAATTTTTTTAAATGGTGAATTTTCATGTACTATTTATTAGCAAGACAAGTGAATTGTGAACCATCATATATGAAAGTTGAGATTGAATCCTCTGCATTGTAGGAACGTATACAAATATTTGTGGACATATTCATTCACATAGTGGAATGTTTAGATACTTAATGGTCCTATTAGATGTTTCTTCTTGATGGTGTCATGTGTGCCTATTGTTATCTCATAACTTGATATTTGTAAAAAATGCTGGAACGAATAATACGATTACATGCATAATTTTCTGATAATCAAAGTAGTCTATTTAGTGATGGGATCACGACTCATCTTTAAAAGAGGTAGAGTAATTGAGGAAAAATATATTTGAAATGTACTCTCAGAGTATTAAAGTTGAACTTTTCTCATATAATAGTAATAAATAGAGAATTTACTAAAGCAAAAAGGCACATGACATAATAAACTTGGAGTTTACAACTACGAATAATTTATTAGTTGGCATTAATAATTTGGCCATCCCAAAGATGTGCATACTGAGTAATGAACATACATTGAAAAACTAGAAGATTCTTCAATAAATCTTTTGTTGTTTGTTCTCATGACAAGTTGATTGGATCAACTAATGTTGAGATTTAATCTCTAAATTTTGAAAAATAAAAATCGTGAATGTGGGCCCGTTCACATATCATGTGATATGATAAAAAGATATATTTATAAGATAATCACATGTGCGTTTGTTGTCAACCTGTAGTTTGACATTCACAAAATTGTTTGTGCAAAAATAATTGAGTTAAGAGCACAATTTCAGAATATGTAATGAAGACAATTTATCTTGATAATATTGATAAATACTCAAGATGTTGTGACATTAAATGTCAGAGATAGTGAAATCATTACTTGTGAAAATAAAGTTCCATGTGTTGATCTAAAATATGATACCGCATACAAAAGTAATTGTATGCATCAAACCAATAAATTATGATCAGATTTTATTTCAATCAATATGGTCAAGGACCAAATATTTTTCATCTGATTATTAAGGTATGTAGTATATAATCAATGAATATACAATGATGCACAAAGATAGATTCTCCAAATGATTGAGATAGATGTTAATTTGTCTAACATAAGGGGGAGACTAGAAGACACAGAAGAGTTGTAAATACTCCTATTGAATGTCCCTTAATGATAAAGTCTATGACATGCGTGAAGCATGATAGACTAATCAATCCTAAATAAAATACTTTTTGAAAAAGGGAGAGGATAAAAGAATCAAAATAATCATAATAAGGATATAATGTGCTCTTGGAGATCTTACGACATAACACTTTATAAAACCTCATGAAAGGGGTAGCTACCTAAAAATAATGAAGTGATGGGATCTTTATAAATTATGTCGTATTGTGAATCAATGCAAAATGATATATCGTTGACGGTATCTTTGATACAATATCACACAATTTTATAAAAGATTATTATGATACAAATTCTACGACTATTAAAAAATGCTAGTGTAGAAATAATTATCAAGTGAAAAGTAGAATGGTGCATCTTGGTAAGCGTAAAACTTATTTGACTTGCAATCTAGGCACTAGAAGATGTCATACATCTAACATTGAATGTTATCACTTAACAAAATTGAGATGAAAATATCCGATGAGTTCAAAATCTAAAGCATATACAAATTTTTGAAAACTTATTTATCGTCCTCATAAGGATTAAATTGATTCAAAATGCATAGAGCATATACAAGTATTATTATGCAAGTTGACGACTAGAATTAAAACTCTTGAAGAGTTTTCAAAAGGCAATAGATTATTTGCTTAAAGAAGTAGAAGTAAGGAACTTGCAGAAATCTTTGATCCTAAAGGAAAGATTCATAAAAGCAGATAGAAGAAAGCATATTTTATCAAGGTTTTTCTACACTCATGAGCTCCCAAGAATGGTGATATTAACATGGAACATGTTTGATCAAGTAATACTACAACTGATTTATCCACCAAGTCTCTACCAACTACAACTTTTAAGAAGATGATGCTCAAGATTGGAAAACGAAGCTCCAAGTCTCTTGATGTTTTCATGAGGGGAAGTTAATACGTGACGTCCTCTTTTTTCCTCACAAGGTTTTGTCCCATTGGGTATTGTGTAAGATTTTTAATGAGGAGTCCATAATGCGTAATATTAGATATGTGTACTCTTTTTTCTTCACTAGATTTTTTTCCACTAGGTTTTATCTAATAAGGTTTTGACGAGACACATAATCTAACGACATTCAAGGGGAGTGTTATAAACAATTTGTATTATTGTAAATGTCTAATTATGTGGATTACATTTATGATATTTAGGAATCATATTTTGGGCGGAAAAGGGCCTAATTACCCTTGAACTATTAAAAATGGTACAAAATTACCCTCCATCCACCTATTAGTCCTAAAATACCCTTGCTGTCTACCTTTAGGTCCTATATTACCCTTTATTTTTAACGGTCACTTTTTAAATCCAATTAATAAATTAATTAATGACGTGTTAATTTTCGATTGGCCAGATTTTAAATAACCTAAATTAATTTAATAACCCACCCATTCCCAAATTAGACCCGCCCCAAATTCAACTAACCCATCTTGCCCACCTACCATCATCCCGTTTCGATCTTCCTTGAAAGATTACACAATTTGCTAGTATTTGTCTGCTTGTTTTGTATAGGAATGAATTTGGTATAATACAGCATAAATGATGAGCTATGAAGAAACAATCCTTGTTCTGCTATCATGGTGTCGTACTGGAGTAGAAGTGTGAAACAACTAAAGAACACAACTTGGCTTCTGGTGCTTAATCCTCCACCCCCTAAAACAGAGTGAGAACAAAACAAGACATCGGCAATGGTTATTTGTTATAACAAAAAAGTCATGGGCAATGGTATTAGTGATTTGACAAACTTTGTTGCCACAGCTACAGTTTGGTTACCTACAAACTCTTTTAACTCCTTGTGGTTAATATGTGGTTAATTGAGAAGTTCTGTTGGTGTGTATTATTTTCAAAGGACCCATGTTTTGATCGATCCACAAGCCTAATATTATTCGACCTACATTTGGGGTTTTGTAGATGAGAGACTTAACGATATTGTGGGAAGCGCATACTATGTGGCACCAGAAGTTCTCCACAGATCTTACAGTTTGGAAGCAGACATCTGGAGTATTGGGGTGATTACCTACATTTTGTTATGTGAAAGCAGACCATTCTGGGCAAGGACTGAATCTGGCAAATTGTGTAATCTTTCAAGGAAGATCGAAACGGGATGATGGTAGATGAGCAAGATGGGTTAATTGAATTTGGGGCGGGTCTAATTTGGGAATGGGTGGGTTATTAAATTAATTTAGGTTATTTAAAATCTGGCCAATAGAAAATTGCCACGTCATTAATTAATTTATTAATTGGATTTAAAAAGTGACCGTTAAAAATAAAGGGTAATATAGGACCTAAAGGTAGACAGCAAGGGTATTTTAGTACTAATAGGTGGATGGAGGGTAATTTTGTATCATTTTTAATAGTTTAAGGGTATTAAATCGTGAATGTACTTCAAGAGAAATAAGAAATTTTTCTCTTCACCCTTTTTTTCTTCTCTTCTAAATATATTTCATAGCAACTTTAAAGTTGTAGCATGATAATTTTTTCTAAAATTATCACTAAAATATTGTATCCCCTCTCATATATTTAACACTCCCTCCAATTATTAATTGGTCAAAGAAAAATAATTCATAAAAAAAAAGCTCACTATACCTTTTTCCCCAAATCAAAATAGGAGATGCTCAATCAATTTACTCAGAAACAAAACCTTATTTCCATCTCCTTCACATTTCATCGCAGAAATTCTCTATTGTAGCTTTATCTAGTTCTTCTTGCTACAGATCTTGTTTTTACAGTACATTTCTCTCTTCTTCTATGTCTTCGATTGGGGAAGTGGAGAAACAGTTCAAATCATTCGAACAGCGTTTGGAGGAGTTGGGGAGACTACAAAAGCGGTTAAGGATAGTTTCCATCACAACTATATCCTAAACTGGAGGCATGTATATTCTTCCTTATGTGGTAGCAACTCTCTGTTCAAGATGAATTTCAGTCCCTGCTCTCTCCTCGAGATAGAACTTCAGGTATGACTATTTTCATATCTATTTACTTTGAAACTATTTACTGTATATTTTGATTTTGTGTGGACAAAAAATTACTTAATTTTGTTAATAGTGTTACTTGTTAGCGTGCCTCTCCCTCAAGACTGCAGTATTTGTTTGCATTAGTATTGTCTATTTGGTGAAAGTAAGTCTGGAAGGAGGAGGGGTTTTATTCCTTGTTTTGAGTGTATCAACTTTCTTTCTCTGCAATATAACAAATCTTGAATTGTGGATAAACGAAAAAATAAAAAGCTAGAATTCAACCATGCTTAGGGCTCTGTTAAGTGTTTCTTGAATATGTTGAATAGTGAACTCTTACTGTTCTTAGAGCCTGTTTGACTCAGCTTAAAAGCTTGTCAAACTGACTTAAAAGCTGGTTTTTGACTTACTTAGTTGTTTGACAATATTCAAAATAACTTATTTTAAGTTAAAAAAACTTATTTTAAGCCAAAAATTAAAAGCTGGGATAGGGGTGTTTCTTTTTTTTAGCTTATAAGCTGTTTTAAGTTGACCATATTTTTACCTTTTTGCCCTTAATATTTTTATACAATCTCCAAATTACCCACATAATCCTAACATCTCTTTCTTTCATTTTTTCCTTTTTCACGTTTGGCATAGCTGCTGAACTTCTTCGTGTTCTTCCAATTTGAAGTGAAAATAAACCTTGAAGTAAGTTTAAACATGATGCATAACTTTATTTTTACTTTTTTTAAAATGAGTTTAACTAATATATCTACAAATTGGTTATATCTGTAGTCTTTGAGAATTTAAATTTCTGTTATATTTGAATTATAAAAAAGGAAAATAACGGTAAAAGGTAATTAGGACTCTACGGCAAGAGAGGGGGATTAGGGAGGGAGTGTTAGAAGATATAAAAATAGTAACAAAAAAAAAAGAGATACCTGGTTGGTAACTCACTAGTAAAAGATTACTGACCAGTAAATTACTTGACCGTGTAAAAAATATTTATACCATTAATGAATACAAAGTTAACTCTTTTAAAATTATATCATATTTGTTGTTGATAAGTCGAATATGTTGGTAAACATTATATTCATAAGTGTTTTAACAAATTAAAGCAAGATAATAATGATAAAGTTGATGATTATAAAGTCAGACGAAATTTTTAAGCTTCGAAGATGTACATGAAAGCTGAGTTTGATATTGCTAGCCAATTATTAACTCCAATCGAGCTCTAATTAGGTACCCAATGATGTCAACCCGAAAATATTATTAATGGTGCCAACTAATATTTGTAAAATTATTGGGAACATAACTTTTTGATATATAATTTGTTAATTACCTATGAATGAAATTAAAATAAATCTTTAATCGTTCTTTGATCTATTCAAATTATATATCTTTAAAATCTATAACAAGTTTACATTCCTCTTATAAATAATTTGTGATGAGAAAGAAATATGTGAATGATAGCAAAATATAATTATTTATAGCTGTAAAATATAAATTAATTAACTTTTATTATGTTAACAACTTTTAATGGTATTTCGGACATTTTGATTAAAAAAGCTGTTTATCAGCACTTATTTGCCAAACACATAAACAACTTTTTTTTTTAACTTCAACACTTTTATCCAAATGCATAACTGTTTATTTTAAAAATAAGTTTCAGCACTTTCAAAAGTAGTTTTTTAAAGCTGCTTTTATTAAGCCCATCCAAACGGGCCCTTAATTTTTAAGATGATTTGAATGACAACTTTGTTTATTTTAGATAATACTTGAATAAAATTAAGTTAAGAGAAGTAGAATAAAATGGAAAACTCAAGATATTTGAACAAGTTTTGAGCATTTATTTAACTTAAAATGTGCAAATTGATTAGTTTACTGTACGAACAAGTATCATATAAGTTCTCTAAGCCACTGATAGTAGTTAACTGTGAGGATAGTTGTGTTTTAATTAAGTTTTGGCTGATTTTTTATGTATATAAATGAGTGCATGTATGTATAAGTATTAACTAGTTATGTTGTAACATCTAAATTTGTACACCTAAAGAGAACCCCGCTCCTCGACTTCCTCCTGAAAGTCTATCACAGACGTCAGGCCAAAACAAAATCAGTTATATACTTTGTCCATGAAAATCACAATTCCTAACTCTTTATAACTATTTGAAAATGTCAATCATTTTTCTAAGTTGTAATTATATTTCTTATATGATAGTAGCTCTATACAACATGGTCCCATTATATTTTCAATATCTAGCTATCCAAGCGCAGTTTATATAAGCTTCCAATCCAACAGCTATAATATCTTTCTTCCTTCTCCTTTAATTCTTGATCTTTAGTATGAGCTCAGATTCTGCAACATCCTGGTGTTGTAGAGCCTACCCAAACATTCTAGTGAAGTCGTCCCTTAATGCAGTAATCAAATCAAATTCAGCAAAGAGACGATGAGCAGATTCCATGGTATTAGTCACATAAATGGATGTTATCAGCTTCTTAATGAATCCCAATCTTAAACAGTCTTCCTTTATTTAGAAATGTCTTCCCTCCACTTCCAACTAAATAATAAATCAATTTTTAGGAACTTTGAATGCAACCCTTAACAACTTTTTCTGATTCCAAACAGGCCTACTTCAAAGCAAAGTTAAGTAAAGCAGTACATAGTTTATTATAGTTTTTTCTTCAAGGAAACTTTTCTGTTGTTTTTGAAAATAGAAGCCGTTGTGTAATAATTACAACATTTATTTTAAAATGAGTGGTTTACTTTTGTTTCATGCCCCGTTTGAGTTTATTATGATTTGTATGACTAATGAGATTAAGGTGTATGCATTAATGTGGAACCAAGACTTCATTGTCAATATACTGCTAATCTATCAACTGTTGTAGTTCGCAAGTCTAAGTCAATTCCTCTTTTTTGTGAAACTTTTCTTCAACTATAATGATGTGTGCACACTATATCAACTTAAATCTTCTCGTTTGTTTCATTTTTCCTCTACAAGCTTAAAAATTGCATTGTAACGAACACGTGAAAAGAAAAATCAGACACCTTAACTTGTAGTAAATTTTTACTTGTAACTAGTTCATTTGTAATCAAGCACAAGTTGTAAGGAGAATAACAGCATCATGATTCTTAGATAAACGTTCACATGTAACGAGTTGATGTGTAGTAGATAATTTCTATTTGAGAAGTGCCTCAAGCAATGCATCGTCGATTTTCCTTTAAAAATATGGAGTAGGTGAGTATTGAATATAACAAAATTGAAGTTTAAGTATCGGTCGATGCCTAAGATTAATTTCGCTTATAGCACCACTATGTAAATAATGTTTCCATTTCTTAACTCACATCTGAAACCAATATGATAAATAATAAAAACTATCATTTCAAAATTGCATTGAAGTCTAATATGCATTATCTACCTTGTATATTCTAGGAAGGATTTTCAGATTAATCATATTTTCATTGAACATATGTATTTGTGGTAGTTACTTTGTTTTAATGGTTTATGTTACCAGTTTTTTAAAAAAAACTTTGTTTTAATGGCCCCAGATCATTACATATTGAGGTGTAGTTCATTGACAATACGTGTTGTGGAGAATTTGAGTTTGCCTGAGATGGCTCACAAAGAAGGATATAATTTTAGTGTTACATGGACTACTTTTTCTTTCTAGGATATATAGAGGAGAGTAGAAGCATCATGATTATTATACTTACATTCTGACGTAACTAGTTGAACTATAAGTGAGTTTCTACATGAAAAACGCCTCAAAAAATTCATGAATTGTGTTCCATAAACAATATATAAGAAATTTATACATTGAATATAATAGAATCATATTAACTGCGTGGGAGTTTCTGCGGGCTACCATGGGTAGTTCCGAAGTTTCACTCCAAAAATTTGTACAAGCCTTCAAATTAGAGAGTCACGTGGGCTGCAATTCTATCTTTTCAACACATATATCTTCTCTGCTACAATTTTCCTTCACAGACCACCAAAAGGTTAAACTTCCTAATGTAGACCTCTTCATGTTTCCGCGCATATTTTGATTTCCCTTTTTCATAAGTCTGGCGATCCCTCTCATCTTTTCTTCGAGAGGGGAACATGGTTGGCAGAAGGGTTATTGAGTTCAACAAATACCTCTATTCATTTTCTAGTTATATATGTAACATGCGAGGTATCTTATATCTCTAGCTGGTCCTGATGCTGGGATATCTTCTGTTCCCTGGATCCATGGTGTATGTTCCCTTTGACCCCATGATTGGAACTAGACATTTTAAACATTTCTTAGTTATGTTTTAGGGAAACATTATAGTTTATTGAGTCTTCTCTATTTTCACAGTCAGGTATCTGGAGCATTCTTGAAGAATCTTTACTCAAGTTAGCAATTTACAACAATTTTATCCAGGTCCGTGCTTCTCTTTTCATATGCACTAATACAACTATGTAGTCCTTTATTAAATTGTATTCTTTAATGCAATTACTTGCACTTCTTGCTCCTGCAGGTTACATAAAAATCCCTACTGTAAGTCACCAAATTATGTGATTTTTCTATATCTGTATATAGCTTTTATGTTTCAAACGCAAGAACAATTCTTATTAGGAGTATACTGAGTCGTTCTTCTCTTTCAATGGAGATATCATCAATAAAAATATTCCTCTTTGTTGTCTAAATCAAAAAAATTAGCTCATCATTATTCGCTGATCTTCTCTGCATTTTTTTGTGGCATTTCACGCTTTCCAGGACATAGCTATTTATTAAAAAGGATGTAAGTTTCTTCCAGTACTCAACAATGAGTACACAGAAACTCTAATGACAAGAAAAGGCTTGCAAATTTAGAAAATTTAGTACTTATTATGGTGAGTATGGAATATATTCTTTTTTTCATCGCAACACATTGATTTTCAACTTTTACTCTTTATTCCAAAAGTTGATAGCTTATAAGTTCTCTTGTTATTTTCATTAGTTTGAAAAGGATGAAATTTTTGTACCAAAGCAGACCTCATGGTTTTGGTACTATTCTGATGGTTCCTTCACCACTCTTTCACCTGATCAGAAGGTAATTATAAACATTCTATGCATCACATAATCTCATATGTTTCTACATAATTCACTTTTTTTTTTAATCATAAATCAATCTAAGTTTCATTGTTGAAGTACACAACATTTTAAATTTGTCATGTAATCCCTGGTATTTGATAGGATATATCGTGATCTTGATGTATGATTTGTGTATATTTGTAAATTATTTTTTCGTCGTTGTACCAGTTGTTATTGCGTTTGCAGACTTAGGTGTATGATTTGTTATATAATGGTTGGATTTTTTTTGCCTTTTACTCTGTTTCATATACTTTTCCCTTAGCTTTCTTTCTCTTGCCCTTTTTCCCCCTTCCCAACAATGGATTATATGTACTGTTCTTCCGTAACTATTAACACCTATTTGATCAATTTCAATGTTGGAATTCAACTACAAAGGCTCATGCATGTAGGGCTGGGCATTATGGTTCAAACCGAAAAAACCGACCGAACCGATTTATTTTTAATTTCGATTTCAATTTTTCGGTTATTTCGGTCGGTTTTGGTTTTGAATTATTACATTTTAGTATTTCGGTTCGATTTTTGATTTTTAGATTTGAAAATTTGGTTAACCAAAAAAGCGAAATTATATATATATATATATATATATAATTGTTACCCCATAAGTCCATAACCTATTCCTAATCCTCCCATGCGGCCCATACTATTATTTTCAGCAGTCAGCCCAAGCCCAACTACATAAATTCCTATTACTCTTACTTAGTAGTCAGCCGAAGCCCAACTATCCAAATTCCAAACCCAAATACCCAATTACCCAAGACAATTTCCTATCAATTGATAAATGATAAATCCCTAAATTGATAAATCCCTAAATTTACATCATACAAAATTACAAACACACACACACCGACCAGTGACGCCGTCTGTAACGCCACCACGCCGGTCAATACGTAGACGCAGTCAGCCAGTCACGAGACTCACGACCCACCCTGTCACGCAGATACGCAGGCCGAAGCCTACAGCAGCACACGCTAACGTCGGTCGCAGGCTCGCTGCCACGTCGGTTGCCACTTCCGTCTTATCATTAGTTCATCACTCTCACTCATCTTTCAACTCTCAGCTCTCGTTTGTCGTCACTCGTAACTTTAAGTTAGTCAAATTGTCTGAAACTCTCATCATCAGTCATCTCTCAATTCTCCTGTACTGATTTTGTAGTTGTTCCTACTTCCTTGTGCTCTTGCGTTTGATTTTTTATTGTTTGTTTCCTTGTAAGTTGTAACAAAGCTGAGGGGTGAGGGCTATTTGACTTTGTGAGACTGATCCTTGTAACTTTGTTGATTTTTGTTCTTGTTGTTTGTTTCACTTTTGTATAGATGACACAAACTGGAAGTAAGAGAAGTGAAAGTGGAGCTTCAAATGAGAGCATACCTTACACCTCATCTCCTAGTGAGGTTGAAGTTGATGTTGATACTTCAAATAAAAGAAAAACTATGGAACCTAGAGCTAATTATTGGAATTATTTTGAAAAGTTCACCGATGAAAATGGAGGTAGTAAAGCCAAATGCAAGTATTGTGCAAAAGCTTATGTAGCCTCCACATCATCTAATGGTACGTCATCAATGAATACTCATATGAGAATATGTCCTAAATTTCCTCGTGATACCGTAGATAAAGGTCAAAATCTAATTAATTTTCTACCATCTTCAACGGGAGCAAAGGAAGGGGTCATTAGCACTTGGAAATTTGACCAAGCACAAAGTAGGAAAGCTTTAGCCAAAATGATCATTGTTGACGAGCTACCATTGAGTTTTGTGAGAAAGAGTGTTTCAAAAACTTCATGAGAGTTACAATGTCGCAATTTCATATTTCTTCTCGTAGAACTGTGACGAGAGATTGCTATGAACTATACCTTGAAGAAAAAAACTTTTGAAGAAGGTTTTTAAAGAAGCACGTCCAAGAGTTTGTCTTACAACATACACTTGGACCTCTTTACAAAAAATAAAGTACATGTGTTTGACAATCCACTTTATAGATAGCAACTGGATTTTGCATAAAAGAATAATAAATTTTTTTCCTATTGCTAGTCATAAGGGCGTGGATATGGCGTCTTGCATTACTAATTGTTTTCTTGAATGAGGTTTGGATAATGTGTTTACTATTACAGTTGATAATGCTAGTTCTAATGATGTTACTGTGAAAGAAATGTCTAAAAAATTGAGCAATTGGGGAACTAACATTATGGATGGTTACCATCTTAATGTGAGGTATATGGCACGCATCCTTAATCTTATTGTGCAAGATGGGTGGAAGGAAATTGGTAAGTCTGTCAAGCTAGTGAGACAAGTTGTGAAATACATTAAACAATCTCCCGCAAGACTTCGAATGTTTAAAGAATGTTGTGAATATGAATTGATAACTTGTAAGAAACCATTATGTTTAGATGTTCCTACTAGGTGGAACTCTACATATTCGATGCTTGATATAGCACAACATTTTGAGCTTGCATTTGAAAGATATAGTTTTTATGATATTGGATACTTGAATCATCTTCGTACCTTATGTTCTGATTCTTCTGAAAACAAAGATGGAACTAGTGTTGCAGATGGAACTAGTGTTGAAGATGAAACTAGTGTCAAAGATGGAACTACTACAAATATCCTTTCAAGTGTTGACTGGAAAAATGTGAGGTCAATAGTGAAATTTCTTGAAACTTTTTATGTACTTACTTTGAAGGTCTCTGGTTCTATTTATGTCACTAGCAATACACACTTAGTTGAAATTGCTGAACTTTATCTTATTCTGAAAGAGATGATGGCAAATGAAGATCATAATTTGAAAGAAATGGCAGAAAATATGAATGAGAAGTTAAAAAAGTATTGGGGTGAACCACAAAAAATGAACAAGATGATATTTATTTCATCTGTATTGGATCCCCGTAACAAGCTTGATTATGTTCCATTTGCAATTGTGGATATGATTGGAAAAGAAGTTGGGGAAAAGCTATGTTCAGAAGTGAATAAATACATGAACAAACTGTTTAAGTATTATGTCAAGAAATCCCCAAAAAGTTCTTTACATGTACCATCTTCACCCACTTCATCTGACAATTCATTAAGTATATCTAGTGTGAGTGGTTGTGGAAACATTGTAAATAGAGGAAGAATGAGAATGAAACAACAATTTGAGAAGCATAAAGAAGTTTGTGGAAGTTCAGGTAATAAATCAGAATTGGAAAGATATCTTGCGGAAGATATTGAGCCGAATAGTGATGACTTTGATATATTAATGTGGTGGAAAGTTAATGAGCCGAGATTTTCTATCCTCGTGGAGATGGTTCGTAATGTGTTAGCCATTCCCATTTCAAGTGTCGCATCAGAATGTGCATTCAACATAGAAGGTCTTGTTTTTGATCTCTTTAGGAGTTCATTAACTCCTAAAATTGTGCAATCTGTTATTTGTGTTCAAGATTGTCTTAAAAGTGAGTGTTTTACAATCAATATTGTGGAAGATTTTGAGTATCTTGAACAACTTGAACTTGGTAAGAATTTGATATTTGTATTAACTATATTGAAAATAATTTTGTTACTTGTGTTACTTAACAACTAACAAATTCTTTCATATTTTTTTAGATTTTGCTTGTACTCGGACTGATCTAGTATAATTGATATATAGTTGCAGCTTGTAAGTTCAACTATCAACTAGTGATGTGTGATAATGAGTAAGTCAAGAATTTATTTACATAACTTGCTTGATAGTTTTATATATTCTATTATGAAATGTAGATCATTTGTCTAAACAGATCTATTTTCTCATAGGTTCATCAATGTTTTGTTATTTTCTTGATTGCTATATGCTAGAACATGGGAGCTATTGCAATGGAGGTTGCAAGTTGCAACGATGTTTTGTTGGATTTCTAAATCTATTTGTTGCTGGAAGTTGCAATGAGCCAGATAATGATGACTTTAGTTTGTAACTAACTCTATTTTAGTGATGGACACAAGTTTGTTGAACTTTTTACTGTTGTTGTGTTGTTGTCTTGACTTTTGATAGAGGTTGCAAGTTGCAACGATGTTTTGTTGATTTTCTAAATCTCTTTGTTGCTGGAAATTGCAATGAGCCAGATAATGATGACTTTAGTTTGTAACTAACTCTATTTTAGTGATGGACACAAGTTTATTGAACTTTCTAGTTGTGATGTTGTCTTGACTTTTCATAGTTTTTTATTACTACTGATTGAGTCGATATCTAGTTATCACGATGGCCGTTTTATCCTTTTTTGTATTAAATTTGGTTAAACCAAAACGAAATAAATCGAAACGAATTTATAATAACCGAACCAAATCGAATTTATTTTAGTTTTGTTTTGTTTCATATTTAGCCAAACCAAAAATCGAAAAACTGAACCGATATTTATGAACCGAACCGAACGAACGCCCAGGCCTACATGCATGACCTTCAAAAAAGTAAGTTGGATTTCTCTTTCTCATGGTTATGTGACCACATATATAAAATCTGTTTTTCACAGAAGTTAGCAACTTAAAGTGGAATATTTTTTTGAATCTACTACTGTTTCCTTTTAGACAACCAGAATTGACAAATCCTTGTCAAAATAATTATGGACCTGTTATCTTATAGCCGAAATTTCCAAGGCGTATACACCACAAAAGGGATATTCTTATTAAGGTAGTATTTTCAAGTGTTGTTGACCTTCTTTGTTTGTAAATTTGTATTTATGGGAATCACAATCAAGGAAAGCTGACTTATTACTGCTAAGAAAGAAATCAAATAATTTTGATGTGTATGCTTATATGGCCTTGCATATGCATGTACCATGGTCAAGGGAACTATCAATACATATATATTCATGTTCTTACCTGAATTACATCTGGTTTGACTCAACGGTGTGTTCCAACGAATATGCTTACTTTGCCATCATTAGTTGGTTTCAAATTTTCTCTAATTTTCTCTTTCTTGGGCAACATGTGTTTAAATAGGACTCTAATTGCTGGATGTGTTTTCAACAACACAAATTGCTATTTATTTTTGCAGAAAATGTAGGCTTCAATAAGAAAAAGCTAAGAAGCCATTGTTGCTACAAATTGTATTCTCACGGTAACATTTATAATATCCAAGTATTTATTTTGAATTTAGTTATAGAATAATGATTTAATGAATTTTTCTTAATGGTTGAGTATTTAATCTATCTTATGTAGGTTTCCATTTTCTGATTTTGGGATTGTATATTAGCGGTGATACGATGATGGGGATAATATGTCAAGGGATATTAAAATCGTGGCCACAAGTCAATTAAATCAATTGAAGTTGATGCAAAGTTTTTGAATATGAAAATGTTTAATTTATATTTGATTTTGTGGAATTCATTACTAGAGCACATTTTGAAATATTGTTTTATTACTATTTGTTTCTAGATATTTCTTTTTCTAAGTCAATTGCAATTATATGCATATTTGTGTTATTTGTCACTTAACATACTGCTTGGGATAATATTTTTAAATGTGTTATCAAAGAGACATCAATTATATGGATCATTGATAAAAAATACTTCATTTACATTAATAAAGACTACACTTCATAAATGTTGCTTTAGACAAGTATCAAAATGGCATGTTTGAAAGTGTGGCTAAAAAGGAAGCAAAGGCCACACATAAAAAGTGTTATAAAAAACGTTCTCATATAAGGTTCTACAAGTGTAGACTTTGTATAGAATAGGGAACACTTTTTAAGTGTGGCTTATAAGGCAGTCAAAGGTTATGCTAGTTTAGGCCACCCCTGTAAAAGTGTTGCCTAAAGTAAAAAAGTGTGGACTTTTAACAAAGGCCACACTTTTTGCTATTTTAGGCTACATTTTACCGGGATAGTCGTAGGCCTTAAATAGTGTAGTGTGTGGTTTCAATTAAGCATCTTTAGTTACAAATGGCTCAAATGGTGGAACCCACGCCAACCTGGCACTCTTCCGATTAACACTATCCAAAATCCTAAACATGATGGGCATTGCATGTCAGTCACTACTCGAGTTATTAAGAAGACCATTGATCAACCTATGCCGTTTGTAGTAGAAGATGATATGAGAAAAGGCAAAGAGGTAGTAGAAGCTAGCGGAGAATTGGTGGACAACACAGTAAAAGAAGCAATTGTATTTTAGAATGTGGTCCCCATTCCTAGACCTTTATCACCATTCCCTCATAGATTAGTGAAGAAAACTGATGATAAATACCGGCGATTCACTATGTTGAAACAACTTTCCATCAATGTCCCTTTGATAGACTATGTTTATTAAGGATATGGTAACTAAGAAGAGAGTGGTGAGTTTTGAGAATGATGACAGAATGAAACATTGTAATGCTATTGCTACAACATCTCTTGTGTAGAAGAAGGAAGATCATAGAGCCTTCACTATACCATGTACAATCGAGTTGCTATGCTTTGCTAAAGCACTATGTGATCTTTGTGCAAAGCATACATCTCATGCCTCTTTCCATTTGATAGAAGTTTGACTTGGGTGACCCAAAACCCACCACAATGCGGTTACATATGGCTGATCACATTGTGAAGAGGCCCATTGGTTACTTCAATCTGCTTGTGAAAGTGGAGTCATTTATATTTCCGTTCGATTTTGTGATTCTTGACTGTGAGTTCAATTTTGAAGTTCTCGTTATTGTAGGGAGGCCATTCCTTGCCACTGGGTGTGCATTGGTTGATATGGGAAAAGGGTAGATGAAGTTTAGGTTGAATAATGAAGAAGCAACTTTCAACATATGTGGATCCATGAAGCATAATGGTGCGCTCCAAACAGTGTCTGTTATATCCTATAGGGTTGAGAGTGTATCAGAGGTACAAATTGAAGAGCGACTAGGTGTCGATGCACTAGCAGTAGTGATCATGAATTTTGACAGTGATAGTATTGAAGAGTATGGTCTTTTGTGGATGCACTTGAACGAAATAAATATCAGTCAAAACCAAAGAAATTGGAGTTAGATATGAAGCATCGCGAGTCTCCACCCGAGAAACCATCTATTGAGAAGGCCCTAAAATTAGAGCTTAAGGCTCTACCACCTCATCTGTATGTGTTCTTGGGTAGAGATTACACTTTGCCGGTAATAATTGCAGCAAATTTGAATCAACGACAAGTAGAGGGCCTACTGGCAGTATTGAAGAGGTCCAAACGAGCCATTGTTTGGAGTATTGCAAAAATTATTGGGATTCTCCCGGTATCTATTCCCATAAAATCCAACTCATGCTTGATCACAAACCAAGTATTGAACACCAAAGAAGGTTGAATCCACCTATGCAAGAGGTAGTGAAAAAGTAGATCATCAAGTGGTTGGATTCCTGAGTAATTTATCCTATTGCGAACAGTAGTTGGGTATGCCCTGCTCAGTGCGTGCCTAAAAAGGGTGGAATGAAAATGGTACCTAATGATGAGAACGAGCTTGTTCCAATGCAACCATGAACCAAATGGAAAGTTTGCATGGACTACCGAAAGTTAAATGCTTGGACTGAGAAGGACCATTTCCCCATGCCTTTTATATATTAGATGTTAGATAGACTCGCAGGCAAATGGTGGTATTGTTTTCTTGATGGCTATTTGGGCTACAACCAAATCTCTATTGCCCCTGAGGATCAAGAAAAAACCACTTTCACTTGCCCTTATGGGACATTTGCTTTCACAAGAATGTCGTTTGGGTTATGTAATGAACCATCTACCTTCTAGCTCTGTACGATGTCGATATTCCCTTATATTGTGGAGGACACCATTTATGTTTTCATGGACGATTTTTCTGTAGTTGGAGACTCCTTTGATAGGTGTTTGAGTAATTTGGTTGAGGTTCTCAAACGATGTGGATATTGTAATTTGGTGTTTAATTGGGAGAAATGCCACATTATGGTTAAGGAAGGTATAGTGTTAGGACATCACATCTCGGAGAAGGGGATAAAGGTTGATCGATCTAAAGTGGAAGTGATAGAGAGGCTTCCTCCAAATCTGTGTAAAAGGTGTGAGAAGTTCTCTTGGACACGTGGCCTTTTACTTGAGGTTTATAAATGATTTTTTTAAAATTGCACATGCTTTGTAAAAACTACTCGAGAAGGAATGTAAGTTATATTTCGATGAATTCTGTTTAAAAGCATTTGGAGAGTTGAAGGAGAAGTTCGTGTTTGTGCCCATTATTATTTCACCATATTGGAATGAGCCATTTAAGGTGATGTGTAATGCAAGTGGGGTTGCTCTTGGTGTGGTGTTGGGATAGAGAAGGGATAAAAACCTTCACCCCATTTACTACGCCTAAATGAAACTCAGAAAAACTATACAGTCACTGAACATGAACTTGTTGAAGTGGTGTTTGCATTGGAAAAGTTTCGCTCCTATTTGCTTGGCACAAGGGTCATAGTGCATATGAACCATTTTGCTTTGAGGTATTTTATGGATAAAAAGGATGCAAAGCCAAGGTTGATCCGATGGGTACTATTGTTGCAAGTGTTTGATTTTGAGGTAAAAGATAGAAAGCTGATTGAGAATCAAGTTGCTGATCACTTGTCTAGATTGGAAGATGAAGCTATGCGTGAATTAGGAGAAAAGGCAGAAATTGATGATGCATTTCTAGATGAACATGTATTGTCCACCTCTCAAGATTTGATCCCATGGTTCGTAGACTTTGCAAGCTATTTGGCAAATGATGAAGTCCCGTCCGACTTGTCCTTCCACAAGAGGAAAAAGTTCATGCATGATGTGAAAAATTTCTTTTGGGATGAGCCTTACTTTTACCTGAGTTTGCTGATGGGATTATTCGTTGTTGCATTCCGAAGGTTTAGATATTGAGTGTTTTGGAGGCATGTCACTCCTCGCTGGTGGGAGGGCACCATAGTAGTATCCGTACTGCGCATAAGATCTTGCAGTGGGGGTACTATTGGCCAACCATTCACCAAGATGCTCATGGATCGGTGCAAGAGATGGAGCACTTTTGAAGTGGGCAAGAACTCCCATTAAATCCTATTCTAGTGATTGAGTTATTCGATGTATGGGGCATTGATTTTACGGGCCCGTTTGTGAGTTCTCATATGATGAAGTATATACTTGTGGTGGTCGACTATGTGTCAAAATGGGTGGAAGCAATAGTGATTCTTAACAGTGAAGGAAAGACTGTCACCAGGTTCATAAAAATAATATCTTCTCCAGATTTGGCACACCTAGGCCATTAGTAGTGATGGTGGATCTCACTTTTTTAATAAGTTGTTTAAAGGACTATTTAAAAAATATGGAGTTCTCCACAATGTGGCTAGTCCTTACCATCCAGAGACTAGTGGGCAAGTTGTGGTTTCCAATCGAGAGATTAAGCAAATTCTGGCGTAAACGGTGAATGCTAATAGAACGGATTGGTCAAGGAGGCTTGGTGATGCTCTTTGGGACTACCATACTGCATACAAGACTCCATAGGTATGTCTCCATACCAACTTGTATATGGGAAGACTTGTCACTTGCCAATCGAGTTAGAGCACAAATTATTGTGGGTAATGAAGAAACTGAAGATGGATTGGACTGAAGCGGCATTACAAAGACTAAATGAGTTGAATGAGCTTGATGAGTTTCGCCAAAAGTCCTATAAAAGTTCAGCCATTTACAAAGACAAGATGAAGAAGTATCATGACCAATGGATTGAGAAGTGAGAATTTTCAGTTTGTGATTTTGTGCTTTATTCAACTCTAAGGTACGCTTGGTTATGGGAAAACTCTAGTCAAGGTTGACAGGGCCATTCCTCATCACTAAAGTATTTTCACATGAAGCGGTTGACTTGGAGAATAAAGAGGGCGCAAAGTTCATAGTCAACGGGCAAAGGATAATGATCTACTTGGGGCATGCGGAGAGTGTCCATGATGTGGTTAAGGCCAATTATCTTGGTGAAGTCTGAGTAATCAAGGATCCTGCGTTGTGCAATGACGTTAAATCAAGAGCTTTTTTGGAGGTAACCCAAGGTGTATTCTCTAGCCAACGATAGGTTTTATTTTCTTTGTAGGAATAGTCATTTTTGTTTGTTGTTGGTCTTATTTTGTGTCGCAATAATGTCCAGAAAAACTCAAAAAGAATATCCTAATGGGTGTTACATGTGCAGGGACCAAAAAAAAATCTGCAGAAAATGGTCTGGTGCAGAGGTCTAAGGACCCCATCGACGGACCGTCGATTGTGTCCATAGATCCCATGTGTGTCTTTTATTGTTTCTAAGTCGAGAAGTAATCGACGGTCCAGTCGACGACCCGTCAAACTGACCTACGGAATATCGACGGGGTTTCGTTGATCCTAACTGCCAGCAACCCGGCCCGACCCAACCGGTAATATTAAAGGACACAACAGTTCACATTCATTCCCTCCTTCATATTCTTTTAAAATTCCCTTCGGAAATGGTTTTCTTCCTTTATTTCTTTCCTTAATCACCAAAACTCAACCTCCCATATCCCATTTCACTCCCAAATCAAAATCCTTCCAATATCCCAAACTCTTTCTTCCCCAAATTCCACTTTCTTTCAATTGTTCTTTGGCCGGTGATCGAGTTTTTCCGCATAACTACTGCTTGAAAGTTCATCCCACAACCAAAGCACTCCAAACTAAAGATATTTTGATCTCCTTTAACTTTAAATTCTCGTTCATAGTTGTTTTCAGAAATTCGAATGTGGGTCTTGACCGTGGCACTAAATTAATTGAAATCACATGCTAAATTTTGTGTAGTGCGTCCCTCGGAATGATAGAGTGTGGTTGTGTCGCCTTGTAGTCTGTATAAAATGTGGGTATCTTTATAGTTTTAGCAATTCTGACTTAGGGTTTCTTACTATGGATGAAATAGAACACAAAATTTTTTAAAAGGAAACTCTAGGAATGAAGAATTCTCTTTTTGGGTGTTAAAAATTGCATATCTAAACTTGACTGTGTCAAAAGTTGTCTAAGAAAAGGCCTCAAATCAGGAATTGTTGGATGAATATTGTGGAATTGGGGGGTGAAGTATTGAATGAAGTTCTTGGAGGCTATTGTTAAGACTTTCAAGGTTATGAACACTTTATTGATTTAATGTTGGTATATTTTTTATAATGTTGGTCAATTGAAGTATGATGGATGAAGTTATGGATGTATGATTATGCTATGATAATGATGGATGTGAGATGGCAATAGGTTTATTGTTATGAGGGATTGGAGGTGATTTCTCATTTGCATCTTATTGCTATGATTATGTTATAATGTTCTCACATGATGATGGTTTTGTGATGAAAGAACCTTCTTATCCTATAACTTATGAGCTATTGACATGATTATATGAAGGATAAACTCTTAAGACCTATATTAAGAATTGATGTTAATAAACACTTAAAGACACTTTAAAAAGGGAATTTATATTAGCACCAAGTGAAATAGATAATGAGAGGTGACCCTTCCAAAAAGGGAAGGTAGGTTCGCCAATGTCCTCATATGGTGGAAACTACAATGCGGATTAGCATAATGAGAGTTTCTAGTAACAACCTCCTAGTTCCTTAATTATGCGAATACTAGCTAGTTGATAGATCTAGATGCTACGATTATGTACGAGTTCTACCTTGGCAAGTAGAACATCTTCTTTGGATGTGGGGTTTTATGACACCGCATTCCATATTTAGCTCACATGGTATATTGTTGGTTATGGCGAATGTTCCCAAAAGTAATATAAATGAATGGAAGTAATAATATTGACACTAACTAGGATGAGTTAAGGGGTACTACTTAGTTGAGGTAAGGGTATGTGACTTTGTCTATGCATTGCACAAGTCCCGAGGAGTCCCAGGATGAGTTCTATATACTTATGTTCTGAATTAAATGAATAATGTTGGTTATATATAATGTTGATCTTATATGATTCTGGTTTCATTTGATGAACATGGCATTGGTCTAAATTGCTAGGTATGATGATGACTACACTTGATATAATGTTATATGAGGTAAAAAACTTGCTTATGGTCTCTTTATTAGTTTACTTTGTTTATGTGGGTTATGGGGCTTCACATGAGCATTGAACTAGTTGGCTTGGATTGAGATGGTGAGTAAGGGTCTTGTAATGTTTTATGAAATGAACTCAGGAACATGAAATGTTCATATGGCTTTATTATGATGATAATCTTGTATATTGATATGAATATATCTTAACGATGTTGTGTCTATGAACTTGTATATGCTATTGTTATGTGCATGAAAGCGTTTAAAGTTTATTTTGGATGAATTTAGCGAGTCCTCAAGTCTGAGGATGAATCCTAGAACTCTAGTTCAGGCTATTTTATTAGTCTAAATACTTTCTTCTATTTCCTAACTTATATAGACTATGTTTTATTCTCTTATGAGAATTATTGTAAAGTTTTAAGGGCTATGTCCAAAATATTGTACTCCTATGTTAGATGATTTTGTGTGAGACAATTGTAGAATTTTCTATATATGAGAAGTCTATGTGAACGTCATATGTCAGGTTATAATTTTTCACTATTCTATCTGCCTGTGGAATGCAATGATGTATGTTAAGGGCTTGTCTAAGACCTCTTTGAGGATGAAGACGCCGATAACATCTAGGGGATGCTATTCGGTCATGAAAAACTTGGTATGAGAGCATGAGTTGAATAATCTTATGAATAATGTCTCACAAAACCAAGTGTATGTACTGTCTTGTTCATGATTATGAAGCATGCCACACTTATGAACGAGAAGCTATGTGATGCTTAGGAATTTTTCACTTCTTTGGCATGCTAAATGTTGTGTGTAAGACCCCCAAAATGAGTTAGGGTGTCTAGAGACTCACATGTACCTATAAGATTTTTAACATGCTAATTAAGTGTTTTAAAGTATGCTTGGGGTGATTTGAAGTTATTTGGAAGTCAAACGTCAAAGGACAACCAAGATGTTCGACGACTAGTCACCACAGGGGCCTTATGTGTTTTTATGTGCATATGTGTGTGTGATAATATTATGAGGTCCTTAAGTGTATCATAATTATGTTTCTAGTCAGTTTGGTAATTTTCATGAAGCTTAGAGGTCAAACGTCAAAGAACGTCTTAGCCAAAGTATAGCCTATTGACCAAACGACGGAAGCCACAAATGGTTTGTCGATGGGCCAAAGGGTTGTCAATGGCTAACCGTCGATGCAGGCTGAGCTACTGCCTAGCGATTGTTTCATAAAGGGGTGAATGGGAAATTCAGCCCACGTTCTTAAATGACCCTACATGGTATATTTTTCTATTTTTGGTGCATTTAAGTGATAAAAAACGTGACAACGCAATTCCCAATCCATTCTTCACAAATTAGACTTTCCCTCCAAAATTATTTTTTAGAAACTCCATTGAAGGTGAAGCTCAAGAACAACTTGGATCTTGGATTTCTATGGGTTCTTTATCAAATTTTAGAGGTTTTCTTCTGCATTATGGTATGGTGATCCTTCATCTCTAGTTATCCTTCCATCTAGAGAGTTAATCTCAAAGTTTTCATAGAGATTTCATGATCAAACCTTCAATCTTTCAATCTAGCAATGGGTTCTTTCTCAAAACGTTTTCAAACCAATTGCATTATGAATCCATGTTCTCTTCAACTCTCGATTCATCCTATACATGGGCATTGTGATCATGAATTTGTATTGATGGAATTGTGATTTAAGTACATTTAATTGATTATATATACTTCCTACATAGTAATGTGATGATGAATTATGTGATATTTGATTCATGTACATTGATGCTTGAATACTTCATCTCTACTTTCTATTGACTGTTAAAGTATGGACTTCACTGTAACATCGATTCTATAATACATGTATATAGGATTCGTTTGGGTAAATTATAATTGTAGATACTGCCTTACATGAATATTAATGATGAATTGTTGATAAGTGATCCATGTCTATCATGGTTTGATTAGCCTATGTTCTTCTATCTTCCATGGATTCACAATGTAGCATACTCACTGTAATCTCGAGTTTATGGCAATTGTAGTAGGATTTCATTTAGGTTATGATTTTTTTAACTAGTGCCTTATATTGATGTTATTGATCAATTATGGGTATGAATCATTCATGATTAGAGTAAAGGAGTCTTGGTTAGGATTGATCTAGGTTCTTCTAGCCTATTGATTTGATGTTGTAATGTACATAATGTGATCTTAATTCTAGGGTAGATGAAGAACGAGTTAGACTTGATTACTATTGATGAAATATGATTGCTGATCCATGGATGTGAAATTGGTTAATGGTCTATGTCCTTATACTTTCTAGTATATTGGTGATGTATTGTACTAGTTTGTATTATGGTCTTGTGGTAGCTTATGCATGACATTGTATATGATTATTGTACTTTATCTACTGTCCTATACTTGAGTTGTTGATGAAAAAGGATTATTGAACAAGGATGATTAAATGGTAAGAAATTGGTAAGAATGCCTATCTTTTCTAATTTCTTATAGTATTGATAGTTGATGAAGCGTTGTATGACATTGTGTGGTATGATCCATTTATGGTGGTGGTGTTTACTTTATTGAATATATATATATATATATATATATATATATATATATATATATATATATATATATCTGTGTGTGTGTGTGTGTGTTTGTGTGTGTGTGTGTGATGTGAACATGGCCTTGAAGGCAATTACACTATGAATGTGTGTTGGTGATGAATCACCCTTTGTGCAGCCTATGCCTAGTTTCCTATTCTAGTTATGATCTTGGTTGTGTTGCTAATGTCATGAGCTTGTAAATGGTTATGTTAAGTTTATGTATACTTGCTACCTATGATGATGTCCTATATTGTTATATGTGATGTAAAGTTAGGATACGTGCATAAAGACTAGCGCTTATTGTAAGATGTTGTAAGTCTGAATAAATAAGTCTTGTGCTATGCTATCTATTCTATGATGTTGTGTGATGTATCATTCACTAGAATGACTTGATAGGTGTACCAGTATGGGCAAGGACACAGAACCTTGTCTATACATTGCAGATGTGTACCTTGATAGGATAGTTCATAGGTTTGTCTTCCATTCATAGGATTGTATGAACATGTTATGAATATGACTTATATGTTATGATGTTAAGTATATAATATGAATAAGTATGAATGTGCATAGTGTCTTGGTGTGTTAATATGAAAGTATTGCTCATTTAGTTACACTTATAGACTTATGCATTGCTATATGAACACGTGTGACATTAATTGTTATGTGAAAACTTTACTCACATATAAATACACACACACACACACACACATGTATGAAGATCTAGTAAATAGAGGGGCCTTGAAAGGTGTGCTCAAGTGTACCCTAAACTTGATAGGTGCTTACATATGCTATGTCCATGTGAATTAGCTTTATGAACTCTCATCTATGACCTATGAGCTAAGCATATGAGGAGATGACTCTTCTAAGCCTTAATTAATAAATTAAGTTAATAAACGATTTTTGATAAAAGAGAACTTAGCTTAGCACCAAGTGAACTTGAATATGAGGGGTGTCCCTTCCCATTGTAGGAAGGTAGGTCACCATAATCCTCTTGAGGTTGATAACCAAAATTCCTCAATAGTCATAAAGAGGGTTGCTAGAAGTGAATAACTATAATTCCCCATTTGGAATAAAGTGGGTTTTCACAAGTACCTCCAAGTTCCACAACTATGCTTGCCACATAGGATCTTGCAAGTGACTTCACTAGTATGCTAGCATGTTTTAATGTTCTACCTTGGTTAGGTAAGAACACCTTCCCTTGGTGTAAGGCTCTACAACATCATATTCCATGTAACAGCAATGGTCTTAGTGTCAGTTAAGGCTATAGTTTCCCTAAAGTAAAAATGGACAATGGAAGTAAAGTAACGACCCTAACTAGGATAACCTAAGGGTAGTTGCTTAGAATAGGTGGGGATATGGTACTTCACCTATTCATTAAATAAGTGGCTCTTGAGGAAAGTCCTAGGAAGGCGTTCTAATGCATGTGTCTATGTACATGTTCCTTATGCATGTCTTTGTATTCGTTGTCTACTTGTTGAGATGAAATGCATGTTATGGGCCTATATGGAGTGGTCTTGTTGTATACGCATAATATTGGTCTTAATGAATACATGATGAAGGTTTGTTGATATGAATGAAGTTGTCTTCACTTACGATGATGATGTATGAATTGGATGTTAAGGTTTATGATCTCATGATAGGTTTACTATGTATGTGTGAGGTTATGGGACTTCATATTTACATTGCACTAGTAGACATAGATTGGGATTGTGAGTAAGGTCTCATAATGTTATATGTGAAGTGAAATTAGTATATGTGCAAAGTTAATAGAGTTCAGTGTAATGTCCCTATGGTCTTGGCTTAAATGTGTCTATAATGTACTATACTTCTATGATGGTATGTTTTGGCTTGTGTAGGTTGTATGTATGAATACCTTGTGGCCTTAAGGTAATGCATTGCACTAAGTATCACTAAAGGGTTACTTGGGAACTTATGAGTTAAAGCTAAGGTGTTAACTGTAAAACGAAATAGTTCACTATAAAGAGACCATATGTTACTATAAAGTGGTTCTAAAATGCCTTAAATGCAATGTGTGATTTTATATGATTAATGACCATTGAATATGATTATATGATGTATGTAAATGATATAATTCTTATTGTTTAAAGGTTTTATGAAGATTTTCACAAAAAGACATAAAGTATGATTTCAAGAAAAATGTCCATTTTAAATTCATGTTTTTGCATGGTTGTCATACTTAGTGCATTCTTGGACTAATTCCATTCTTCTCTACTTTTTACACAAAGTGTAGGTTATGGATGCTTAAGGGATGTATTCAAAAGAAGAGGAGCTTGATATGTGATTTCAAAGCTCAAGGAAAGGAATCCTTAAGTCCAAGGATCTCCTACATTATGGTTTAATGTAAAGTGTAGTATTATTGTACTTATTTATTATGTTATAAGGGCCGCGTCCCTAAAGTACTCTTATGAAGTTGAGTCTAGCATGACAAAAAGAGACTAGAGTCTAAATATCTACTTATGATATTTTATGTATATGACGTGAAGTTTCTAGCATATAATGTGCTAGGAAAAGTATTAAATTTTTTGCTAATTTACCTATGACAATGTGATGAAAGATAACTATGGGCTTATATAAGACCTCCGAGAGGTCAAGTACGCCATGTTACTTCTAGGGGGTGCTCTCGGATGTGAAAAACGTGGTATCAGAGCATGAGGTTTATAAAAGTTGTTTTAGGTTCCCAAAGTCTCATATTGCCACGTTTAGTAGAGCCTCGATAAATGGTCGTGAGTTGAGACACATGTATGAGCGATAGGCTATAGGACGATAGAGTTTTCCTTCTTCATCATTCTCATGCCGGGCCATAGAACTTAATTCTATAGGATCTCTCTCTTATGTTTTCTTGTCCGATGGTCTTTTACATGTGATTAATTTGATGAGATGATATCTCTATGCTTAAGGGAGAAAAGGTGAGTTTTGATGCTTATGATGGTTTTATAGTTTGATGAGTATGTGTGAAGGTGAATTTTGGCATGCTTTGATTATGTGATGCCAATTATTGCTATGTATGTTAAATATGAGAAATGATAGGTTATTTTTTGTCATGACCCAAAACGAGCCGCGAGTGGCACCCACATTTATCCTCCTATGTGAGCGAACCAAATCTAAACCCCAAATCATTTACCAATAATTGAACCATAATGAACAAAATACAATGCGGAAGACTTAAAACTCATTAATATAACCAATAAATAACTTCTAAAATTTAACACTTATTATTCTCAAAACCTGGAAGTCATCACCACACGAACATCTATCCTCACATTACTAAATCTAAGAGTATCTAGGAAACTAAAATAAGTAAACAGATGGTCCATGTCCGAACTTCAAGGACATCAAGACATGAATGAGAGAGAATCCAGTCCGAGCTAGGAACAATAGCTCACCCTGAAATCTGACGTGATGAAGACTGGCTAGAGTTGCGGACGAGTCGAAGTTGATGGCACGTTTGCTGCACTCCACAAATAACAAAGAAAAAGAATACAAGTAGGGGTCAGTACAAGGCACAAGTATTGAGTAGGTATCATCGGCCAACTCAAAATAGAAAGCAATATATATCAGATAATAACATAAAATCGACTACTATTCTCAATAGGTGACAACAACAAGTACCATAACCATTGGCCACAACCCAGGCACATCTATGAGGACTCAAGCCTCCACACCATACTCATTTAGGAAATAGGTTCTTTAAATTTGAGTATAATAACATAATTCAAGATTCATTCTCTTTATCATCCTGGTGTCGGAACGTGACACTCCGATCCCCTCAAGATTCATTCTCTTTATTAGCCTGGTGTCGGAACATGACACTCCGATCCCCTACTACTACGTGTCGGTTCGTGACACCCGATTCCCTAATTCCTGGTGTCGGTACGTGACACTCCGATCCCCTAATTCTACGTGTCGGTTCGTGACACCCAATCCCCTAATTCTACGTGTCGGTTCGTGACACCCGATCCCCTAATACTACGTGTCGGTTTGTGACACCCGATCCCCTAATCTCATTATTTTCCCCAGTTCATCAACCTTCCTTTTTGTCAAGGTATCATCATTAATAGAGTGGATTAAAGGTTTTTAAGATTTCACAGTATCATCATTATAATCCATCACCATTCACATGATCAGAACATGCAACCACACAATTAAGCATATAGAAGACTTTACAATTCCACCCAATACATATCAATCGCTATTAAGAGTTTACTATGAAATAGCATAAACCATAACCTAGCTCCACCGAAGAATCGTGATCAAGCAATCTACTTTCCCAAAGCTGCGTTCTTCTCTTTCTCTCGCTCGTTCTCTCTTTTTCTTTCTGATTTTCTCCTTTTTCCAGATTTCTCTTTGTTTTACCCTAATTACCAATATAATTCATTATGATAAAAAATTACCCCATTATTTATTTTCATGTTATCCTCTTTAAACCCCAACTAAATAAATTATTAACATTAACCCACTAACTTTATAATTATAAGCAGGAATAGTCCAAAACGCCCCTTAAAAACTTTTAACAGAAATCCGACCCAGTCAGGGTTACGCAGCCTGTGACGGTCCGTCACAAAGTTCATAGAGTTAATTTCTGTGGAAAGGTTTGTGACGGTCCGCCGTGCCTACGACGGTCCGTCCTGCAGTTCCGTCACGAAGTTCAGAGAGTCGATCTCAGTACTCAAATTTCAGAATCTAAGTGTTTTGGAATGAGACCCCCTCGACGGTCCGTCGTGCCCATGACGGTCCGTCGTGGGATTCGTCGACCCAGACAGTTATTACCAGAAATAAACTCTACTGCTCAAAAAGACTAAACAGGTCCTTGCATTTTTATATGATGTCCCTTGGGGCTATATATGAGAATTATGTGAAATAGCATGTTATGTTGAGAAATATGTGTCATGATATAGTTAAAGCATGTTAGAAGTGATTATAGTTAAAATGAGACTCTTTTATAATGGTGTGTTACTATATGGTTGTTAATGATGGTAGCCTAATGATATTATTTGAGCTTGAAATGCTTAGTGACTTTCTATGGAAGCATGCTGCCTAAGTGTATATGTATAAAAGTGTTTATTGTTGCCTTATACATGTGTAATGGTTCCATGTTGCCTTTTGTATATATGTGTCAACCTTCATAGTTTCCTAGTATAGGCTTGATTCTAGAAGTGAGGGTGGCATGATTATCTTTGTAGGGTGATGATGTAGGTTTGATTGACCTAGAAGTTACCTTACTGCAAATGTTGAAAGAAAAAAAAGAGGCCTTATGGGTAAGTCTCCTCTATTATTTCCCCTAATGTTGTATGACCTTGGTGTCTTTGGTATTGTTGAAAACCTTATGTGGTTGGGTAGTATGACCTAACTTGATGATTGGGGATAACTTGCCTAGAACATAAGGTTTAAAATGCCTTTGGTATTCCTAGGTTAAGTTACTGTAAGTTTTTCTTAAATGGTAATCACTTTTAAGTGATGAAAATAAATGTTGATAAGTTAAAATCCTCTTAAGGTTGGATTAAGTTGCTCTTATATGGGTTTAGCCTAAGTGCGGGATAGTGATGGAGTAGTAAGGTTGTAGATATTTCTACCTGGTCTTTCTACTCTTACTTTAATTTGAATCTTATAAATTTTTAGTGATCTTGTTCATGATAGGAGCTTTGCATAATGTATGTGCAACAACCAAAAAAATGGATATACTAAGTGATACTTAATGTGTCAAGAATGCTTATGATTAGACCAGGGTTCACACGAATTGATGCGCGTAGAACCAGAATTTGGAACCCTTGCTACATCCAATCCAAATAACTTGGGGAGTTATTTGATCTAAGAAAGGTTGGGTTCGACCATGTAAGGCTCTCAAATATGAAGATTTACTCGAAGGAGTCTTTACCGGAACTAAAAGAGGAAATGTTAGGTTTGGAGGGTCTAGGGATAAAATGCTCTTTTTGCAGGCTAAGGTTAATATTGTAATGCCCCTAAATATATAATTAATTATTTAAGTAATAAGGTGTAGGGGCAATTTCGGGAGGGAGAGACGAAATTGAGTTGTTGAAGTGAAGCATTGCTTCACCCCGGTTCGAACCTAGGTGGAAGCAGTGAATTAATGTGATTTTATTTAAGTTATTGAATTAATATAATTAAGAAATAACTATTATTCATTAGATGATCTAAAATACAATAAAATCAGATTTTTAATAATTAGGTAAACCTTATTTGACTAAGTCCTAAACTAGACTCCTAAGACAAATATAACTCCTACTCTCTCACATCTATCTCTCAACTCTCACGCTCAATATCTCTTATTCTTTCTCACGGTTTTTCTCTTCCAAAATAAGATACAAAATCATAAAAATAAACCAAGTTATTCACCCTTGAAGAACTCATACGAAACCATAAGAAAATAAACGTTTATCGCACATTAGGCTAAGGATGGTTGTCATTCAAGTGGAGTTGATATTGAGGAATCTTTGATGTGTTTTTGGGAAGAAATTCAAGATTTTAACGTAAAAAAGGTATGTGTTCTCTTCTCTCTTGGTACCTTTCCCAAGAGACCCCTTAAAATTCAGTCAAATCTAATCCGAAAAGTAGGATTGTTCTCGTTGCATTTTCCTGTCACTGGCTCCCGTTGATTCGTAGGTTGGGTATGTTTGCTGGTAGATATTAGGCAAGTTATGTGTTTTCGTGTTGAATATGTTCGTGAATGTTGTTTGGAATTGTATGACTAACAACCTATGTTTTTCCAAAAAGATGTGTATCCGTGTACAATGTAGTCGTGACTTCTTTGGTTTGAGGTCCAAAAATAACATGTTATGGTTGTGTTCTTATGTGCACAAACTTATATAAATCTTGCTATGTAAATATGCTGATTTGAGTGCAATTCGAATGAAATCTTGGAAATGCACCTTAAGAACTCACTTAAAAATCTACTTAAAACTTCTAAACATTTAATGTGAAAGAAGTGAGAAAATAGGCTGCAAAAATATCCAGCATCTTGTTAATGAGTTTCGGCCAAGCTAAGGAGAATTTAATGCTATGAAAAGCTGAACTAAAATATGTGACATCATTGTGGATTGAACCCGTGATCTCATCATGTCGAAAATAAATGAAATAAGGTGAGAAAAAGGGAATGTGGCATGTTAGACTCGAACCTATGACCTTGGCTGAAAAATGTAAAATGAAAAGAAAAGAAATGATAGGAGTGGGATTCGAACCCACAACCTCTCAGACAGTAAAGGTGAAAGGAAAAAAATGAAAAAGAAAAGAAATGCGAGGAGTGAGAATCGAACCCACAACCTCTCAGGCAGTAAAGGAGAAAGGAAAAATGAAAAGAAAAGGAATGTGACGCATTGGTAGAGCCGTCAATATGGTCTAGGCCCGTTGGGCCAACCTGACCTAACCCGGGATTTAATAGGGCTGGGTTAAGATTTTGGAGCCCATTTAAGAAAAAGGCTTTTTAGCCCGGCCTGCATAAGCCTGCTCATTTGGGGGGCTTGAGAAATATCGGTAGGGCCGGCCCGTGGGCCAATCAAAATTAATTAAAAATATAATATAATATTAAAATTTAAAAATAAAGAGAGTCCAAAATCTAAACAATTAGTTAAATATTTATATTTACATATTTATACTTTTAGTTCAAAAAAAAAAATCAAGGAAAATGCACAAGTACCACCTAGACTGTAACCTAAATCCGAGAGATACACCTTAACTAAACTAAGGTCCTATTACCCCCTGAACTTTTTTTTTGTAATTTTATACACCTTTTGTCATATGTGGTACTCTATGTGACTCCACGCAATTGAGGCGCGTCAGAGATATTTGGATGCCACGTAAGCCAAAGAGGTACACAAAATTACAAAAAAAAAACTTCAGGGAGGTAATACGACCTTATTAAGGTGTGTATTTGTGAGTTCGGTCATAGTCTTGGGGGTACTTGTGCATTTTTCCTAAATATTATAAAGATAATTTTATTTGTGAATTTGATTAACAAGTAGTGACATTAAGGTCTCATTTGTTTCCAATAATATTAAGAAGTCTAAATTTGAATATGCGCTTATATATTAAGATGTGCATTATGATCTAGATGTGTAAATCTGAATAAACATCTGAATATTAAAATATTGTCTCTGAATCTGAACACTAAATTATTGGGACAATCTGTTTTCAATAAATAAATGCACATATGAAATTAAACATTATATCAATAAAATATTATCAAAACCTTGTTAGTAAAATAGTTTTTTTCATAAAAATAATATTTTGTTCATTTTTTACCGTAACAAGGTAATATGATTTATCTTTTAAGAACTCTACATCAAGTTACATCATTAATATGACTATTTTTTGCACTCAAAATACTTTGAGAATCTAATATAATGCAATTTAAAATAGTTTATATAGAGTAGTAAATATATAGTTTAGAATTTTTTTTATTATTGAAATTTATTATTTTTATTGATCAAATAAATAATACTTTCTTGTTTTGTGAGATCGTGCTAAAAATTATATCATGGGAGCGCTTATCAATTCAAATATATTGATTAATTTATGAAAGTAAAAGATGTATATTAAGAAAATATGAATAAAGGAAATCATAATGGCAAGCATGTAATTAAATATTAATTAAATAAGAAAACAACTTTTATGAGTTGTTGTGATTTAGTTGAATTAAGATACGAGTCTTATTTTTTAGTCTGAATAGGGTTAAGGGTGTGTTACAGATCTGATTCATTCAGATATATCCAGACCCATTAAGAGACTTATAAAAAAATAAAACAAACGAACTTAATGAATTGAATCTAAATAATTAAGATCCAGTTCTTAAAAACAAATAAATGAGACAAATCTGAATAATAAAGATTCAAAAACAAATGAGGCCTAACATAATGTAATATTTTTTTGTCGATATTTATGATAATATTTTTAAATTATAATTTACAACTAAATTTAATAATTATAATTTTTTTTAAGAAGTGGGCTGGCCCAGCAAGCCTGTAGCCCACGTACTTGTGGGCTGGGCCAACCATTTTCTGGCTCACACCATAAATGGGCTAGCCCGGCCTGACCTGTAAAATGTCAAAGCCTATATGGGTTAGCCCGGATGGGGTGGACTAGCCCATATTGACAGCTCTACGCATGGGATTCGAACCCACGACCTCTTAGGCAGATTTAATGAGAATTAAAAATGCAAATAAAAGAAATGGGAGGCGTGGGAATTGAACCCACGACCTCTGGGAAATAAAGGAGAATTACAATAAAAATAAAGTAAGGTTGTGGGGGTTTGATCCCACAACCTCATTGTCAATGAGAGGTAGTCAATGAGAAATAAATAAAGAAATAAAAGGGTCTGTGGGGGTTTGAAACAACAACCCCTCGGCCAAAGGAGAGAGTTTCTAAAGAAAAGTAACTAAAAAGAAATGTTGATGTTGTGTCTCGATCTAGGGTCCCAATGTCATGAGGACTAAAAGTAAAATCAAGTAAGCATGTAAGTTTTATCCAAGGGATTCAAACTTGGGTTCCCTTGCCCAAATTTCTGTATTGATATATAAGTCATACGTGAATTAAATGTTTAAGAAAAATGCCACCTGATTAGATCTAAATTGAGATCTTGTCATACATATAAGATGCATAAGTCTTGTACTACATAATCTTAGGAAGATATGAATCACTTAAACTAACTATGAATGAGGCCTCATGGCTTGTATGTGTAGACTCATAAGTCTAGCATACGTTTAAAAATAAGTGAACTTAAGATGCATGCAATAAAATGATGAAACCCTAGAAGGGTTAAGTAGGAGTGTAAAATACACTAAATGGCAAAGTGCATTGACATATGATGAAAAGAATAATGAAATGGACAATGTTATGATGAAACCCTATAAGGGTTAAGTAAGAGTGTGAACCACACCAAATATCCAAGTGCATTGGCATATGAGGAAATGAACAATGAAATGATGAAACCCTAGAAGGGTAAGTAAGAGTGTGAAACACACCAAATGGCCAAGTGCATTGGCATATGATGAAATAAACATTCACGTAAAAAGGGGTAAGTAATTATGAAGAGCAAATGTGCTAATATTAATGAATATCGTGACAATATGATATGAGGCTAATGTAAAAGATGAGAGCAATCTCAAATGTGCCTAAGTAAATGTTACCAAACGTACTCACCTATGAGAGTGTAAAGTTAATGAAGAGACTAGTCTCTATGAACACTCTAATGAAAGTAATGAGATTAACACACATATATTAATGATGAGATGAGAAATCATCTATTGAGCTATGATGTCCTCATACTAGAAGCCAGCTTCCATGACATATGAGTTGAATGTAATGGAACTTTATACTCAGCACCGATAAAATAGTCATGAGCGGTGATGCCTTCTTTGGGGAAGGGCGGAGCTTCACATATCTCTCATGAGATGAGAGTGACAGGCATGTCGGGTATAAGTCTCCTTATATCTCCTAGTCTTCGATCATATACTGCCAATATAGGGATCTGGAGGGGTTCAATTCCCATGTACGCTAGCATATTTTGAGTCACTTTGTCCGGTGATTCCACCTCTTTTGGTGTGGGGTTTCATGACACTGGATTTCATGATGCTCACATGATTTATGTCGGTTAAAGTTAAAGTTCCCAATGAATGAATGAGGCCAGCCTCAAATGATGCACATAATGAAACGAATATTACCAAAGGTGTTAGGATAGGATAATCAAAAGGTGAGTTAGATTCAAATAATGACATTAAGTCATTCTTGGTCATTGCACAACGAAACAGATGAAAGTCTTAAACTACATCCTAGGTATAGCTGTTGTTTACATTGGCCCATGAAAGAAATGAAATGAAGTACATATGAATGAATGAAGCAGACTTTGTATTTTCTAAAGAAGACTCCCTAATTGAGGTCCCATCTGTTGAGACCTAATTTTTGGGAATTCTTGATTTAAATTCCATGATCCCAAGGTCTCATGGCATATGAACGAATGATATGAAAAATGTTATGTGTTATATGCAATATGTTATGTGCTATGTGCAAGCTGTTATGTGATGTGTGCAATATGATAAGCATGATGATTATGTTACTCTCATGGTATTACTTTCCTAATCCAAATTTGGAAATCTCACTAACTTTGCTAATCCAAATTTGGAAAGCTCATTAACTTTCCTAATCAAAATTTGGAAAGCTCACTAACTTTCCTAATCCCGATTTGGCAAGTCCACTGACTTGAATTTCCATAATCATGTTGTTAATAAAGAGTAGAGCCGTCAATATGGGCTAAGCCCGTTGGACCGGCCTGGCCTAACCCAGGATTTAATAGGGCTGGGCTAAGATTTTTGGAGCCCATATAAGAAAAGGGCTTTTTAGCCCGGCCTGAATAAGCCTGCTCATTTAGGGGGCTTGAGAAATATCGATAGGGCCGGCCCGTGGGCAAATAAAAATTAATTAAAAATATAATATAATATTAAAATTTAAAAATAAAGAGATGCAAAAATCTAAACAATTAGTTTAATATTTATATTTACATATTTATACTTTTAGTTCAAAAAAAAATCAAGGAAAATGCACAAGTACCCCCTAGACTATAACCTAAATCCGAGAGATACACCTTAACTAAATTAAGGTCCTATTACCCCCTGAACTTTTTTTTTTTGTAATTTTATACACCTTTTTCCTTATGTGGTACTCTATGTGACTCCACGCAATTGAGGCGCGTCAGAGATATTTGGATGCCACGTAAGCCAAAGAGGTACACAAAATTACAAAAAAAAAAGTTTAGAGAGGTAACACGACCTTAGTAAGGTGTGTCTTTGTGATTTCGTACATAGTCTTGGGGGTACTTGTGCATTTTCCCTAAATATTATAAAGATAATTTTATTTATGAATTTGATTAACAAGTAGTGACATTAAGGTCTCATTTGTTTCCATTAAGATTAAGACATCTAAATTTGAATACGCGCTTAAATATTAAGATGTGCATTAAGATCTAGACGTGTAAATCTGAATAAACATCTGAATATTAAAATATTGTCTCTGAATCTGGACACTAAGTTATTGGGACAATTTGTTTTCAATATATAAATGCACATATAAAATTAAACATTATATCAATAAAATATTATCAAAACCTTGTTAATAAAATAGCTTTTCATATAAAATAATATTTTGTTCAATTTTTACTGTAACAAGGTAATATGATTTATCTTTTAAGAACTCTACATCAAGTTACATCATTAATATGACTATTTTTTGCACTTAAAATACTTTGAGAATCTAATATAATGCAATTTAAAATAGTTTATATAGAGTAGTAAATATACAGTTTAGAAAAGTATTTTTTTTATTATAGAAATTTATTATTGTTATCGATCAAATAACTAATACTTTTTTTGAAACCGTGCTAAATATTATATCATGGGAGCGCTTATCAATTCAAATATATTGATTAATTTATGAAAGTTAAAGATGTATATTAAGAAAATATGAATAAAGGAAATCATAATGGCAAGTATGTAATTAAATATTAATTAATTAAGAAAACAACTTTTATGAGTTGTTGTGATTTAGTTGAATTAAGATACGAGTCTTATTTTTTAGTCTGAATAGTGTTAAGGGTGTGTTACAGATCTGATTCATTCTGATATATCCAGACCCTTTAAGAGACTTATAAAAAAATAAAACAAACAAACTTAATGAATTGAATCTAAATAATTAAGATCTAGTTCTTAAAAACAAATACATGAGACAAATCTGAATGATTAAGATTCAAAACCAAATCAGGCCTAACATAATGTAATATTGTTTTGTCGATATTTATGATAATATTTTTAAATTATAATTTATAACTAAATTTAATAATTATAAAAAATATAATTTTTAAAAAAGTGGGCTGGCCCGGCAAGCCTGTAGCCCACGTACTTGTGGGCTGGGCCGACTATTTTCTGGACCACACCAAAAATGGGCTAGCCCGGCCTGACCCGTAAAATGTCAAAGCCTATATGGGTTAGCCCGGATGGGGCGGGCTAGCCCATATTGACAGCTCTAATAAAGAGATTTTATTACTCATTCATGTCCTTGGTTTGTGCTTGCATATACCAATATTTAGTACAAGTGTGTACTAATCCCATACAACTCTATATTGTTACGTGCAAGCATAGGTGGACGCTAGAGCTTAGAGGTTGACGTTGCGCAGCTATCCGGACGTAGAGCTTTAATCCGTACTTGGTAGGCCGTCATGCTTTTGAGGATGTTTACCGTTATTAACTAGATTAGATGTACGCTTTAGCTATTGGAAGATGTTCAACTAGTGTTTCTTTTCACTTTCATTTTAGACTTTGTATTGGTGATATTTTGGCAAGAATACATTTAATGCAATTATGAACTGTTTCTTTCATTTGATTATCTCTATATTAGATGGTTGATTTGTGAATGCCTATGATGTTAAGTTTAATATTTTTAGCATGAAATAAGAAAATAAAAAGTTCAAATTTTCTGCTAAAATTAACCTAGATGAAGTAAGAATGACGTATTTAGGCTTGTCTTTGACCTCTAAGAGGTCAACGACGCCGGTCTCGTCTGGGGTCTAGATTCTGGTTGTGACAATGGGGCTTGATGTCAAAAATCCATTAGATGATACTAATTTTGATTTAGATTTTGATAAAGAATTGATCTCTTTTTTTTCCTCATAGATATCTATAAAAGGAAGGCCAACATTTAGAAGGTGGGTGAAACTGAGATGCAATCAAAGGGTTTAGAACATGTGAGATTACACTGATAACAACTGATATAGGAGGGAAGCATCAGAAAGAAATCTTTTGAACTGAAGTGATTTGAGCGAAAAATCTGTTGAACAAATTGAAGAAGATCATGAAAAGCCTTTATCCACTTTTTCAATAACTAAGTAGCTCTATTCCAACTCAATTGAAATTCCCGAAAAGCTAAAGTCTAATCTGTACCTTTACAAAATCATTTTGAGTGGTCTTACTCGTTGAACAAGTAATTTGTTGATACTAAAAAGAAAGATCAATACATTAATTTTAAATATTGTTAGTGTAGTCTATGGAGAACAAGAATCTCATCAATCTATTTGAAAATATTCTTCATAATAATAGTTTAGTTGTGACTATCGAAAACATGATCTTTCCTTTTCGAGGTAAGGGTAAGGCCTGCACGAACTCTACATTCCCCAAACCCAACTTGCAGACAACAATGGGTATGTTATTGTAGTGATAGTGTAATTGAAATAAAAATACCAAAGAATCTAATTATGTTAATATCCCATATGAAAAAATTCAGTTGAAATGATTAGGAAACAATAATTCACCAATCTATTTAATGAAAAGGATGAAAAGTATTCCACCACTCTATTCAGAATTTTTATTTGTATTTAAATTTATCTATGTATACTGATTTTTGAACTCTACGACATGCTTAGATTCCACTACTAAGCTAATTCTAATAATAAGTGTTTCACCATAAAATATAACATTCAATAGTGTGACATCTTTTATATTTAGTGATTGGACAGATTTTACTTCACAAATTACCAAAAAGGGTTGCATCATGAAATATAGGATTTTGTCATGTAGCCTCAATTTCAAGACACTTAGTTCCATGGTCTCCATGAAATTTCTGAGATGAATGATGGTCTAGAAATCCCCGTATTGCACTATGGACCTCCAAATAATGCAATATGCACTGAACTTGCTTACGCATTTCAACTTCCTACTTCAATGAACCCTATGAATATCACACAGTTTCCGAATTTGGGTCTAGATGTAAGGAATCACAATCCCACTCATACAATGAGCATAAGATTAGGCCAAGGAATTCTAGAGTTTGCTTTTTTTCTTCACAGAAGTGGACATTGTATCTATAGGGACAATCACCATTATGGAAAACACATGCTTAAGAAAAAAAATTGTAGGCCTATTGAGATGTCATTTGAATCTCCATTCGCTATTGGTTTTCCTTATGCTACACTCAAGAACCTAAGTGACATGGCTCTTTATATACAAAATCATTTTGATAATGCTTATTTTCATTTAGATTTTTATAATGAACTGATGTCAGTCTTTTCATCATAGACAACTACAAGAGGAAGGCCAACATTTAGAATGTGGGTGTTACTAAGATGTAATCAAATGGCTTAGAAAGTTTGAGATAAACAATGAGAACAAGTGATAAGGGAGGGAAGCATGAGAAGTCTTCTGAACTGAAGTGATTGGAGCGAGAAACTAGTTTCTTAGTGATAACTAATCAATAAGTTGTATCATCCAATCAGAAAGCAAAAAAATCTATAGGAATTCAAAAATTTTTGATGATAATTTTTTGCTGATAAATTAGCAAAGAATAAGTTAGAGTCTATTATATATAGAAGTTCTAGAATTAAAATTTTCAATCAACCGCCAACAAGGGTCATGGAAATAGGCGAACTAACAAATCGAGGACAATATCCATAAGCAATGTTTTAAGGCAGAATAACAAACTCTTTTGTTACAACTCTGATAGCAATAATACATTCTGTAATGGTACTACTAGTACTAACTGTTATAATATTGTTGACCTCTCTCTCTTAATATAATAATATGCTCGGGCATGACCCAACAACATGTAACCCTTAATATGCAATAATATTATGATCTTTGTAACCAAAAAAGAATTGGGCTCACTTACTACTAGTAAAATCCTACGTTGCTCGTACTCTTTGATATTGTGGACAGGAGTGTGACGGATCATATAAAAGTAATGTACTTTAGAGGAGCCAACACGAGTGTGAAAGCATTTTCGAAGAGTATGAGAAGCAGAGGTAAAATCTGAATGCTCCAAAAAGAAGAATTATCAATCTCAATAGAAGAGTTGTGAAATATCGGAAATAGAAGAACACCTACAATTTCATTAGGTCAAACATGAGAAATATATATAAATAAGGATAATTCAATATCTAATTCAATAATAACAAAAGAAACAATTGCATGATTATTTCTAAAACCTTTTATTATTCCTACAAACATTCAAGGTGCTTTAACACCTACAACATAAATTAAACATAAATAGTAGGAGAAATTAGATAATACAGTAGGAAAAATAGAGATCAAACTTTGGGAAACATAGATGAGTTAATTCAATGAATTGTGAGCAGTTAGAATTAAGAAAAAAGGATTTAGCAAAAACAAGAAAAGGATTTAAAAATCATGATTGATACTTTGACTCACGTTCTGTGTACCTGGAGAGTAGATTATTTGCTTGTGAAGACAAGAAAGTGAATGAGATGAAAGATGCCTTAATAATACTGAAATGTACTTGGAAAACAGTGACAACCAAAAATCATCACCGATAAGGGTGGGGAGAGATGAATTAGATTACCTGGTACCATCGATTGTAAGATGATGGCGGCAACAAGGTTAATTATGTTGGCAATGTCGGCAGGGTTTACACTAAGGACAAAATAGTGAAAACGAATCTTTTCTTATTTTATATAATACATATAAAATGATATGATTGGAGGTAATAGTTAATTTTTGGGATAAATAATTGGAGGGAAGATAAAAAAATTGCTTTTAATTAATGGGTTTTTAACAGTTAATTGAATTTATTGTTGGTAAAAAGATATTATTTAGTGGCCAATGTTCATGTGTCGCTAATGTTTTAAGTTAAATAATCAATTAGACGATATTATATTATCAATAAATAATTGTCACAAAAAACTCTTTTTGTAGTAGTGACACTATCTTAATAGTATTTTGAAGATTCTAAACTACTTGAATAAGATTTTTGATCAAATCCATGGTTTTCTCATGTTGATTTTGCGTATTGATATGCAAGTTGTGCATTTAACTTCATGGGATAAGGTAAGAAGCATGTTTGAAGTCACTCTTAAGGTCTAATGTTTAGCCTTATAATGAGGAATTGAGCACCTTTAACATCAAAAAATGATGAGTCTCTTGAAAATTATGTGACTTCTATGATTTTGGAAGCATGATTGTAGGTTCACTTTTGAAAAAGTGATGACATGTATATCTAATGTCTTTGCGTGTGCCTATAAATTGTGAAAATGTTCCAAATTTATTTATGTTTATGAAAGCTATAGTTAGGCTAAAAATTGAAATTATGCGAAATGGCTTCCTATTGTTGTGATGTGTGTGGTGTGAATTACCATTTTGACTTAACTAGGAAGAAAGTATGACCATGCCACGATTAAAAGTCGAGAAATTCTCATGTTATACTAAAGTTGACCTTTGTACATTTTCTTGGGTATGAACTCATGAGACATGTAAGTGTGTTGAGGAGAAGTACATTCCGTTAGGGACACAACTACACAGGGTATGATTGAGTATGACCCTCATGGCACTACGTCTAACTAATAAACATCCTTGTTGATTCAACTGACTCAAGTCTATATGCATTGAAGTACGAGTTCCTAATTGTTTCTTGAGTGATGTTGGAATCTTCCTAGTTGTGATTTAAAGATGGTTGCATGATGAGATCTTAATGAATTTAAATGTAAATACCATGTTATGATTAAGAGAAGGATGGTCCTCCTATGAACATTATAATAGACTATGTGTGTGATGCATTAAAGAGTGATGAATTAAGGTTTTGCTTGCTTGTATGCATGTAGTGCTAAATTATTTGAACTTTTGTTCCTTGTAAGTTTTGTGAATTTACTTCTATGTGATGATGTTATAAATATGGTAAGCTTCTCTATGATTCATGGAAGTCCTTGTTGTGCTTAAAGTGTTCTTGGTGTCATTCGAGGACGAATGTTCCCAAGTGGGGGATATTGTAAGACCCTCAAACTGTGTTAGGGTGTATACATTCTCACATGTGAATATAAGCTTGTAACAATTTTAAGTGTTTTAAAGTATGCTTGGGTGATTTGAAGTCATTTGGAACTCAAACATTAAGAGACAATCATGACGTTCGATGGCTAGTCACCAAAGGTGCCTTATGTGTTTGTATGTGCTTATATGTTTATCATGATCTTATGAGGTCCTTAAATGAGTCATAATTATGTTTTTAGGAAGTACGGTGAGTTTCATTAAGTTTAGAGGTCAAACTTCAAAGACATTCGAAAGTTAACCCTTAAGACATGCATTTATGTGTCTTGAGTGTGCCTGACATGTTTGGACGTGTTGCATGTAATTGTTTTGGGTGAAGCTGGTCGAAGGTCCTTGACTTGTGATTGTTAATATTTACTTTGGAAACTACTGAGTACGACTCCCCAAGGTCCCCGCAAGAGGCCCTCAAGAAGGACCCAAAGGTTGTCGACAATTTCAACCGACTGAGCCAAACGATGCCTCGCCAGTCCACCAACGGCCCGTCGATGGTGAAACGTCCATGGAAACTTTTCCTGTTAAGGATAATACAAAGTAAATCTTATGATCTAAACTACGGAAGCCACAACCATCCCGTCGATGGGACAACGGGGCGTCGATGGCTAACCATCGATGCAGTCTGCAGCTACTACCTAGCGACTGTTTCATTAAAAAGGGTGAATGAGAAATTAACCCCACGTGCTAACTTGACCCTACATGGTTTATTTGGTTATTGTTCGGTGTATTTAAGTGATAAAAAACTTGACAACCCCATTCCCAATCCATTCTTCACAAATTAGACTTTTCCACTAAAAATAATCTTTCTAGAACCTCCATTGAAGGTGAACCTCAAGAACAACTTGGAGCTTGGATTTATATGGGTTTTTCATCAAATTTTGTAGTTATTCTTCTACATTAAAGTATGGTGATCCTTCATCTCTTGTTATCCTTCAATCTAGAGAGTTAATCTCAAAGTTTTCAAAGAGATTTCATGATCAAACATTCAATTTTTCAATCTAGCCATTAGTTCTTTCTCAAAACATTTTCAAAGGATTTCTCATGATGATTTTATGATAATTTATTGGTTTTAACGTGAATTTCAATCCAATTGCACTATGACCCCATGTTCTCTTCAACTCTCGATTCAACCTATGCATGACCATTGTGATCGTGAATTTGAATTGATGGAATTGTGGTTCTATTATGCTGAATTGATTATATCTATTGCTTACATGGTAATGTAATGATGAATTATGTGATATTGGATTCATGTACATTGATGCTTGAATATCTCTACTTTCTATTGAATGTTAAAGTATGGAATTCACTGTAACAACAATTCTATAGTACATGTATATAGGATTAATTTAGGTAAAGTATTATAGTAGATACTGCCTTACATGAATATTAATGATGAATTGTTGAAAAGTGATCCATGTGGGTCAAGTTTTGATATGCCTATGTTCTTCTATCTTACATGGATTCCCAAAGTGGCATGCTCATTGTAATCTCGAGTTTATGGCAATGATAGTAGGATTTTATTTAGGTTATTATTTTATTTAGTATTGGTATGGATTGATCTAGGTTCTTCTAGCCTATAGATTGGATATTATAATGTACATGATGTGATCTTAATTCTAGGGTAGAGGAAGAATGAGTTAGACTTGATTATTATGTCTTTATCTACTGCCCTAAATTTATACTGTTGATGAAATATGATTGATTATCCATGTAAGTGAAATTGGTTAATGGTATATGTCCTACTTTCTGGTATATTGGTGATGTATTGTACTAGTTTGTAGCATGGTGTTGTGGTAGCATCTGCATGACTTCGTATATGATTATTGTACTTTATCTACTTAACTATACATGAGTTGTGTATGAAAAAGGAGTATTGATCAAGGATGATCAAATGGTAAGAAATTGGTAAGAACGCCTATCTTTTCTACTTTCTTATAGTATTGGTAGTTGATGAAGCCTTGTATAGCATTGTGAGGTATGATCCACTTATGGTGGAGGTGTTTATTTTATTGAAGCCTTGTGTGTGTGTGTGTATTTGTGTGTGTGCTTGTGTGTATGGGTGATGTGATCATGGACTTGAATGAATTTATACTATGAATTTGTGTTGATAATGAATCACTCTATGAGAATCCTATGTCTAGTTTCCTATTCTAGTTATGATCTAGGTTGTGTTGCTAATGTCATGAGCAGGTAAATGGTTATGTTAAGTTTATGTGTACTTACTGCCTATGATGAGGTCCTATAATATTATATGTGATGCAAAGTTAATATAGGTGCATAAATACTATAGCTTACTCTAAGATGTTGTAAGTCGCGAATAAATGAGTCTTGTGCTATGCTATCTATTTTATGATGTTGTGTGATTTATCATTCACTAGAATGACTTGATAGGTGTACTAGTATGGGAAAAGTATGGAACCTTGTCTATGCATTGCACATATGTACCTTGATAGGATAGTTCCTAGGTTGGTCTTCTAAGTGCATGCATAGGATTTTATGAACATGCTATGAATATGACTTATAGGTTATGATGTTATTTGTATAATATGATGAAGTATGAATCCGTATAGTGTCTTGGTGTGTTTATATGAAAGAATTGCTCATATAGTTACACCTATAGACTTATGCATTGATATATGAACATGCGTGGCATTTATGTGATATGTGAATGGTTTGCTCACTTATAAGTATACACACACGCACATGTATGAAGATCTAGTAAATAGAGGGGCCTTGAAAGGTGTTCTCAAGTGTACCCTAAACTATATAGGTGCTTACATATGCTATGTCCATGTGAAAGGGTTTCTCACAAGATTTAGATTGATGAACTCTCATGTATGAACTATGAGCTAAGCATATGAGGAGATGACTCTCCTAAGCCTAAATTTATAAGATAAAGTTAATAAAGGTTTTTTGATAAAATTGGAACTTAGCTTAGCACCAAGTGAAATTGAAGATGAGGGGTATCCCTTTACATTTTAGGAAGGTAGGTCACCATAATTCTCATGAGGTGTAAAACCACAGTGCCTCAATATGCATAAATAGGGTTTCGATAAGTGAATACCTAGAATGCCCCATTTGTCATAAAGAGGGTTTTCACATGTACCTCAAAATTCCATAACTATGCTTGCCACATAGGATCTAGCAAGTGACTTCACTAGTATGCTAGATTGTGTTAATAATCTACCTTGGATAGTTATGAACACCTTCCCTTGCTGTATGTCATTTGCACAAAGTAACTCAAAATAGCAATTATAACACCTATGAGCTCAAAAAAAACATCACAAAATGAGGAATTTTCTTCTCACAACAACATGGGATCAACATATTATTAGGAGTCAATTATGTAAAATTCAACCTTTCATCATGCTCAATATCATTTCATAAAAGCAACAACATACCAAGTACATAATAACTGCAACAACAAGCAAACGAGCATTTTCACATGAAACTTCTTTTTAGCAAAAACTTTATCATAATTATGCACATCTTTGCAAAAGAAAGTCAAATTTAATTTATTTATTATTTTAATTATTAGTAGGAAATAATAAACTTAATTAACAAAGAGATGAGGGTAACGGGACATCATGTCGACCTCGTCCTCCCATGTTGCTCCCTCAACTAGGTGGTTCTTCCATAACACCTTTACGGAAGTCACCTCCTTGTTCCTCAACCTCTTTTTTTTTCTATGCAGGATTTCAACCAGAATCTCTTCATAGGAGAGGTTATCTTCCACTCTTATAACTTCAATAGGAAGAATAAATAACCGATACACTTCTTAATCATGGAGACAAGTAACTCATTGAATGAATCGAAGCCAATTCACTAGGTAATCTCAATTCTCATGCAAACATTGCCAACCCTTTGCAAAATTTCATAAGGGCCCACATAACAAGAACTCAATTTCTCTTTCTTATCAAATCTTAGCATTCCCTTTATAGGTGAAACTTTAAGATACACTTTATTCCCCTCTTCAAATTCTAAATCCTTTCTGCTATGGTCGGCATAAGACTTTTGCCGGCTATAGGCTATTTTCAACTTCTTCCTTATCATATGAACTTTATTCAAAGTCTTATAAATAAATTTGGGACGCAAGAGTGAACTCTCCACTTCAAACCATCCAATTGGAGATCTACATCTCCTACCATACAAGGCTTCGAAATGAGCCATAAATATAGTTGAATGGTAACTATTGTTATATGATAACTCAACCAAAGGGAAATGTTTATCTAAATTTCCCATGAAATAAATTATACAAACTCGAAGCATTTTTCAAGGGTTTGAATAGTACGCTTCACTTGACCATCCGTTTGGGGATGACAAGCGCTGCTTAGCTTAACCTTTGTACCCAACCCTTTTTGGAATGACCTCCAAAACCTAGATGTGAATTGTGTACCCCTATACGATATGATGGATAACGAAATACCATGGCGACACACAATCTCATCTATGAAGATCCTTGCATAATCCTCTACCGAGTAAGTGGACTTGACGGGAATAAAATGAGAGGATTTGGTCAACCTATCCAAAGCCACCCATATAGAATCAGGTTGCTTTTGTGTCTGAGGAAAACTTACCAAGATATCCATATTTATGTCTTCCAACTTCCAAGTGGGAACTCGTATTTCTTGAAGTAAACAATTTGGCTTTTGGGGCTCGAATTTCACTTCATGGAAATTTGGAGATTATGCAATAATTTTCGGTATGTTCCTTTTTAAGCCTTCCCACCAAAAGACTTCCATAAGGTCATGATATATCTTTGTAGAAACAAGATGAATGGAATAATTCGAACCATGATATTACACAGGAATCCAATTTCTCAAGTCATCAACATTGGGCGCACACAACCGTCCTTGATACCTCAAGACGCCATCCCCTCCAATGAGAATGACTCATTAAGCTTACCAAGAACTGGTTCCTTCAACTACATAAATGGTTCATCAAGATGTTGCTTAAACTTCACCTCAACCACCAAAGACAATTCGGAGTTATGACGGACCATAAAACTACCATTTGGAAAATATTCCAATCTAACACCCAAACAAGCAAAACTATGAACATCTTTCCCTAGGTCTTTCTTGGATCCTTCTACATGAGACACACTACTCATGGCCATACGACTTAGAGCGTCCGCAATAACATTGCCTTTGCCAGGGTGGTAGAGAACACTACTGTCGTAATCTTTCAACAATTCCAACCATGTTCTTTGTCGAAGATTTAGCTCCTTTCGAGTAAACAATATTGAGGACTCTTGTGATCAGTATGCACATCAACATGGATAGCATACAAATAATGCCTCCCTATTTAAAGACAAATGCCACGGCCTCTAACTCAAGATCATGAGTTGGATATTTTTTCTCATGCACCTTAGGTTTTCTAGAAGCATAAGCTAATACCCTCCCATGTTTCATAAAAATACACCTTAAGCCCACTCGGGATACATCACAATATACAACGAAGCCCTTGGTACCTCCGGTAAATCCAACAACGGGGCAGAATAAGCCTCTCTTTCAAGATTTTGAAGATTCTTTCACATGTCTCCGAGCACTCAAATTTCACACTCTTTTGGGTCAAGGTAGTCAAGGGAGATGCAATGGACTTTAAAACCCTCCACAAACCTCCTCTTATATCCCGCTATACCCAAAAAGCTTTTAATGACTGTTAGAGTCAATGGTCTAGACAAATTCTTGACCGCCTCAGTTTTCCCCGGATCAACCTCAACTCCCTCACTAGAGATGAATAACCAAGAAATGCCAAAAACCTCAACAAAAATTCACATTTGCTATACTTGGAAAATAGTTGGTTTTTAAGCACTTACAATGCCACTCTTAAATGGTGCATGTTTTCACCCTCATTTTTCAAATATACCAAGATGTTGTCATTGAAGACAAAAACAAATAAATCTAGGTAACTTCGAAATACCTTATTCATGAGGTCCATAAATGCCACTGGGGAATTAGTGAGACCAAAGGACATTACTAGAAACTCATAGTGACCAGTTCTAATTCGAAATGCCATTTTTGGTATATCCTCACCTCTCACCCTAAGTTGGAGATACCATGATATCAAGTTAATCTTTAAAAAGTAGCTTGCCACTTGAAGTTTATCAAATAAGTCATCAATCCGAGGGAGAGGATACTTTATCTTAATAGTGAATTCATTCAGTTGGCGATAATCAATGCACATTCTAAGGGACCCAACTTTTTTCTTCATAAACTGTACCGGTGCACCCCATGGAGGAATACTAGGTCTAATAAAGACTTTGTCTAGCAAGTCTTGAGTTTGGCCTTTAACTCTTTCAATTCGGCCAAAGCCATCCGATAAGGAGGAAGTTAAATGTGGTTGCTACTAGGTAGGAAGTCAATACCAAAATCAATTTCCCGTTCGGGAGGGATTCTGGGAAGAACATTAGGAAATACTTCTGGAAATTCCCTCACTACAGGGACTAACTCAATGGGAGGATTTTGGAGTGTAAATCTTTGACTATTACAATATGGTATAACACCCTTTGGACATCATTTTTTTTACAAGCCTTAAGAAAAGAGATGATTGGACCTCTAGGAAAGGAATTTCCCCCCTTCCATTCTAAGACGGGTTCATTTGGAATTGAACTTGACAATTCTTGTTATACAATCAATGGAAGCAAAATAATCATTCAACCAATCCATCCCCAAAATGACATCGAAATCGACCATATAAATTTCTACTTATTTAACAAGAGTAAATATGTGGGGCAACATTATAGGACAATTTCTCTATACCCTCTTTTCAACCAGCGACTCACCTAGCGGGATAGTTACCATGAAAGGTTCATTTAGAATATCGACAAAAACATCAAACTTTCTAGATATGTAACAAAAGATTATGTAGCACCCGGATAAAGTAAAGCATACATATCAATAGCAAAGACTTGTAACATGCCGGTCACCACATCGAGAGAACTCTCTTGTTCACCCATAGAACGAAGAACATAGAAGTGATTCTTCTTTTTAGCATCCACATTAGATCCACTAGCTTGAACTTGGACACTTCCTTTATCTTGCCCCTTCAAATTGGGGAAATCCCTAACCTTGTAACCACTCTTGCCACACTCAAAGCAATTGTCCATCCCAGCTAGGCAATCACCATGTTTCTTGTCACACTTTTCATAAGTTGGCTTCTTAGTTCGTGAACTAGTACCTCTTCCCTTTAGAAACTTAAGGTTAGAAACCCTATCATCACTAGCCTTAGGAAATATGGAAGGAACATGATTAGAAAACCTCTTCTTGAATCTAGGATTATCTTGAATTTTCCAACCTCCCATTTGAATCATCACAATCATTAGACTTGACCCTATTTGCCTCTCTATTCTCTCTCTTTAACCTAGTTTCTCCCACTTGTTGAGCATGAACCATGGGACGAGAGATATTCATATTATCATGAAGCATTTTCAAATGAAATTTTTCTACCATGTCTTTGGACACTCCTGTAAGAAAATGACTCATTTCATTCCTTGGATTTGACACCAAGGTTGGAGCATACTTGGACGATTTATTAAATTTCATTGTTTATTAAAAAACACCCATAACTCATTGCCAAGGTGGATGAATCCTTCCACCTTAACTTCTGTCATCTCTCTAGGAAAGAATTTATCAAGCAAAGCCCTTTTGAAGATCTCCCAAGTTCCAGACTATTCCTTAATGCTTTATTATCTTTCCATTGTGTGTACCAAGTTTGGGCCACATCTTTGAGTTGATAGGCCGCAAACTAAGCCTTCTCAATAGAGGTCACACCCATAGCATAGAGAATCTTATAGACCTTATCGAGGAAATCTTGAGTTTCCTCATCCGACGTTGGCCCAAAGAACATAGGTTGATTCATTCTAGTAAAGTCTCTCAAACGTGAGGCCATAGTGTTAGCATGTTGAGGCACTCGAGGTCCAATATCCCTATTCACTTTCTCCGTCATGGAAGTGACGATATTAGCTTGAGAGGTCATGGCTTGGTCCAATGTGAGAAAGAATGCCCTTATCTCTCCATCGGTCATCGGTGGAGGAACAACCAAAACTTGATCACCCATAGTGACTTTTTCAAGTGGAGGCACTTGGTTGTCATGAGTTCCCACATTAGCCATTTATTCCTCGACCCTCCTAGATGGTACTTTTCAAGTATTCATACCTATAACTATGATACAAGATTTAGGTGTAAGCACATTATAAGAATCTAGAGCCACGACATATGAGTAAAAAAATATGAGAGTTTCCTAAGCATAACATAGCCCCTCATTCATAAGTGTGGTATGCTTCACAATTATGAATAAGAATCTACATACGTGGTTTAATGAGACATCTACACTAAATATATTCAACCTCATGCTCTTATACCAAATTTGTCACATCCGGGGAGCACCCCCTAGACGTAATCGGCATCGTTGTCCTCGGAGAGGACTAAGACTAGCCTCTTAGCATTCGTCATTACATTCATAGGTTGAAAAGTAAAGAAAATTAAAACTTTTTATCTATCTTTACATCATGAGTTTTACTTTGAACTCTCGCTTACACATAATATATTCATAGGGGGTATACATAGACTCCTTGTATAAGGAGAAAACATAGTCTTCTACTTTTATGCCACATATAGATAACATACATAATATCGTATTTATAAGGAAGTCTCATATTAAACCATCTAAATGGATTAGACCAATTTGGGCAAAGCCCTTACACAAATGTAGAAATACCACTTAGGGCTTACAACAATATATTCAAATTCCATGAATGAAATGATTATTTTTGGACTGTAACAATGTAAAATAGGTAGAGTGATAGAAAGATATCATCCTCTGCACATGAGGACATAGCCACACTTGGAGAAATGATCCAAGCCTTCCTTCAAAAGTCTTCACGAACCCTTCAACGACCGTAGCCTAAAATGTTGGGGGAAAAAGGGAGAAATACGTGTTAGCACATCACTTGTACTGACTATGGAATCATATGTACATACAACACAAAAATCATGTTAAAAAGGGATATTTTATAAAAGTATGCCAAGTTACTTTGAAAAGTCTTATGCACAATACAAGAACACATACAAAGCAAGAATCAAATATTTCTTAATGATATAAGCATATTCAACACAAGACCAACCTACTTAAGTTAAGCTAATTCAACATGTATATAGCATAATAAGACTCATAGTCAATGTAACTCTACAATCATAATATAACCATAAGCATATTAATGAGTATAGGACATCACAACATAAGTAAAGTCCCTTATCCAAAACCCTTCACCAAGTCCACTTGTGTAATGGTCAAGTAAAGCCCCATAACCTCACTCAACCAAGAAAACTAGTCAAAAGAGCATGAATAATGTCCAACTCCACATATCATATCATCATAAGTATTCCTCCTCACATATAGCAATATAGACCATTAACATGAAGAATCAACATAAGCATAACATTTATTTCATAAGAGCATAACATATAAGAATATCTTTCTAAGACATCTCTCAAGCCTAACTAGTGCAATGTTTAAGTAGAGTCCCATACCCTACCTAGACTAAGTCAAACCTCTTAAGTAATACTAGTTAGAGTTCACTTTTTTAATTCATTTTACTTTTGGGAACATCTTCCGTTAACCAACATAGACAATATGAGCTAATGTGGCATTTAGCATCATGGAACCCTACACCGAAAGAGGGTGGACTACTGGCCAAGGTAGTACCAAAACATGAACATAACATATATGTGGATCCACTAGCTAGTATTCCTATGGGGGAAACATATTTAAAGAACTAGGAGATGTGTTTGGGACACTCTTTATGCTACATGACTTATAGTCTCCAATCTTATGAGTACGATAGTGATCCTATCTTCTCTATGTGGGAAGGGACAATCCTCACCACTGGTTCACTCGGTTCTAAGCTAGCGTCCCTTTTGAAATGTATTTAATTAATTATCATAACATAGTTTAGGTCAAAGGAGACTACTCCTTATATAGTCAAATTATTTAGATCAGTAGGAATTACATGAGAACATCCTTTCAATGTAATAGTTCACCCATATGAGGTTAGCACATTTACATCACCATATCATAATAAGGCATATAGGCAATTAATAACCAACCTTATATCATTACATCCTAGACAACAACTCACAAGCCGTAAATCAAGGCATTTCAATTCAACATCATACCAACCCTAATAAATCTTGTCACAAAGTGAACTCCAATAGAACTTCATCACTAAACACAAGTAATCATATTTAAAGTAAAGGTTTGAGGGCACAGGACTTACCCCAATCTCCTTCACAAGTCATCATCCAAGGTTTTACCATCAACCATCCAAATCAACAAAACAATGGGTGTAATATACTCACACAATAGTAATTAACACAATAATTAAGTCAATTAAATCAATACACCTTAATTTATCAATAGTTCATAACCTAGGGTTAGGGACTTGGATCAATTTCATGATCTACTTGACATACTAGGTTAATTCATCAATAAATTGAATAATTAAATAATAATACATAATAATATAAGGATGGTAACCAAAATATCCCATATAAAATACAATTTTGAAGATCAAATTCATATTATAAAGAAACCCACATGAAACTCATCTTTTTGAAATAAATTTTTTAAGAACCCTTAAGAGAAAGGAATCCCGAAGGTGAAATGATCTCGTACCTTGTGAATTGTTGAACAATTATGGAGAAAATCACCCTCCTTGTTGCCTTAATTATCTTGACCTATCCCTTCAATGGAGTTCTTCTATTTGGGAGAGAGAAAGTATAGACAAGGAAGAGAAATTGTATTTTTGAATTGTGAGAGTTAGGTTAGTTTAATTAGGCTTAGGTCTTTATATAAGTTAATAAATAACTTAATTAGACCTCCATTAACCCCTAACTAATTAACAAACCAACTAATTGATAAAATGAAGTAACGTAAAACTCACCAGAAATTGCAGGCTTGACCTACGAGACCCTAACCAATGGGCCATCGGTCAGTCCACGGGCCTTTAGCCAACCGTCCTATAGATCCGTCATATTGGTCAGAGACTTGCCAAAATTTCAAATTCTTGACAAAGGAATTGACGCCTTGTGAATTTCCTTACGCCTCGTCTCCTACACCTCATTGATAGCTACTGTCTCAAGATATCTTTTAGACAAATTGGAAGGGTCCTCCTCAAGGACCCTTTTGTTAGTCCATGGAGAGTTGTACTCGGATGTTTTGACCGTAAAACTTTTTGACAATGAATCCTTCTAGTTTCACCGGATCAAGTATTATTGAGGATCCGGAAAACTTTGTTGAGGAGTTGAAAAAGTTATTTGAGGTAATATATGTGGTCAATACTGAGAGGATTGAATTAGTTGCATCAACTGAATAGTGTGGATAGAACTTTGTTTGATCAATCGAAGGATGGTAGAGCCGAGGGTAAACAACATTCAAGTTGGGATTATTTCAAAAAGGCCTCCTTGGGGAGGTTCTTTCGTTTCAAACAGAAGGAAGCAAGGGTTCGAGAGTTCCTTACTTTGAAATAGGACTCCATGAGTATTCATGAGTATGAGTTGTATTTCACCCAGCTATCTCGCTATGCTCTGGAGATGGTAAAGGACATGATGAGCTTGATGAGTTTTTTTATTCCCGGGTTGTGATGTAATTTAAGTAAGGAAGGTAGGGCTGCCATGTTCATATTCTTCTTTATCCTGTTGAACCAATAAAGCTCCTCAAATTCATGGTACATCTTTGTGTCTCCTCGGTTAATGTAATATAAAAAACTACATGATTTTGATAAAATTTTCTCCCTTAAGTCATCAGCTATGGAAACAAACAAACAACCTTGATATGAAGTTACCTTCTCCCTCTTGGGATAAAGCCTCAAAATTTTTTTTACGTAGACCTTCCTCTTTTTAACCAATGACCTTTCATAAATTTCTCATCTGACACAAACTACTATTCTGAACAATTATGGAAAATAACACCACCCTAATCAGAACCAACAAACCTAACACCCAATCTGTGATATATGAACATCACCAAACAAAGTCTCTCTTATCTTCCATAACATGAGAAGAACTACTCATTGATAGTTGACTAAGAGCATCTGCCACCGTATTTCCTTTACTAGTGTGATAGAGAACACACATGTCATAATACTTCAAGTCTTCTAACACTAAGCGGTCGAGTTAGAGAATAAGAAAGTTGCAAGGTCACAGTAAACGAGCAAAGGATAAAGATCTACCTGGGGCATGCAGAGACCATTCATGAAGTGATTGAGGCCTATAATATTAATGAAGTCTGAGTAATCAAGGGGTATGCATCGTGCAACGACGTTAAATCAAGCATTTTTTGTGAGGCAACCCAAGGTCTTTCCTCAAGCCAATACTAGGTTTTGTTTTCCTCGTAGGAATAGTCATTGTTTTGTTTCATTTTGTTTTTAGTATTATTTTAATTCTTGCTTGTGTTGTAGTGTTTACTATATATTAGTGGAGGGTTCGTGTCTCAAAAGTCTCCATAAAAACACAACATGAATGGCCTAATGGGTGTTACATGTGCATGGAGCAAAATAAAAATCTGCAGAAAAGGTCTGGTGCAGAGGTCTACGGACCCCATCGAGTAGCCGTCATTCAATCAATTGACCGTCGATGGTGTCCATAGATCCCAAGTAGGTTTACTATTTTTTCAAAATCTCAAAGAAATCGATGGTTCCAATCAACGGACCATCAATGGGGTCTCGTAGGTCCAACTTTGCCAGTGACCCGATCTAACCTGACCAGTAATATTAAAACACATAATCATTCAACTTCATTCCCTCTTTAATTTCTTTTAAAATTCCCTTCCAAAACTATTTTTCTTCCTTTATTGCGTTCCTATAATATCAAATCCCAACCTCTCCTAATCTAATATGACTCTATATTAGAAACCTTCCTTTCCCAAACACTCTTTTCTCTGAATTCTCTTTCTCTCTAGTGTTCTTCGGCCGGTGATCGAGTTCGAGGGCGTCGACTACTCCTTAATAGTTAGCAAGTGCACACAATAACTCCACTGCTCAGAGAGGTATTTTGATTACTCCTAAACCTTTGAATTTTCGCTAATAGTTTAAATTAGGAATACGCGAGTGGGTCTTGACCTTGGGCCTATATTAGATAAAATTTCATTCTAAAACTTGTGTAGTTACATCCATTGGAAAGAAAGAGTGTTGTTATGTAGCCTTATAGTATATATAAAATGTGGGTATCTCTGTATTGTTTGACAATAATGACTTAGGATTTGTTACTCTTGTTGAATTAGAACAAAAATCGTCTTTAAAGCTAAACCCTAGGTTTGGTGAATTCGTCTTTTGGGTATTAAAATTGTGTGTCTAAACTTGAATGTATCAAAAGTTGTCTAAATATTGGACCCTGAAAAAAAAGGACTCAAATCTGTCTTAGGCCAACAAAATTGGACCCCGACGACAGACTGTCGATTTATTGACGTGCCGTCGATGGGGTCCATCAAGTGCATCAACATAAAAATGTCTAAGCCTCAAATGACAGAAGTTGACTATGGTTTGTTGATTGATCGACCCACCATTCTATACGTCCATTGTTTTTATCAGAGAAACTTTTTTCACAAACTTCTAAAATAAATCAAATTGTTAGATGATGGAAGTGGACTATGGTCCGTCGATTATCAACGGACTATGCTGCACGTCCGTCGTTTCTATATGAAAAGTGTGATTTATTTTCATAATATAATAACTCCAAGTATTAGATGATGGACACCATTGATGGACTATCAATTGATCGAGAGGCTGTCGATGGTGCCCTTTCACATGAATCTGCAGAACAGAACTATGTTGTTTATTTTTCAAATTGTCTGCGCCCAGTTTGTTTCAAGTGTGTAGTAATACTGAGTTGAGACTAAGAATTACTCTATAGGTATGAATGGATCCCATGAAGGATATAATCTACTAAAAAGGGGGAATATCACTTTGGTTGCCCCGTCTCGTCAAATGATCATTGAGTCTGACACCGAGCAATACCCATCATATGTCCCTCCAGGATCAACAATGCCAACGGCAACACGAGTTAGAGGTGCCCCTCAGAATGTGAATCCTGGCTTAGTCACTGCCTCCAAGTAATATGAGGAGCGCACACTGACCGTTCACCGTCCGTGGTTGCCTCGAGTTCTTAAGGGGGATCAACATCCAAATTCGAGTCTGCCTCCACTTCAGGGTCAGCCTAATCTACTTGGGGCAAAAGCGGCCACTGCTTTTGATTCCACTGACCATGAAGCCACCAAGTCGGAGTGCCACAACTAACAAGCTTCATTTGATGAGGCTACCATTTTGGATTATACTTCCGCACCCCGAGATAATGAACCCACACCTCTTGAAAATGAACCAAATTGGTGGTGTGTCGAGGACCAAAACCAGGAGTACATAGATGCAAAGTTGTTTCATGAAAAGGGGGTAATAGATTGGCTAGTCACATTAGAGCTTCAGGTCCTCGCAGTAAGTTTACACACATTCCCTTAGCTGCACAGACTATTAAATCGGCACAATTTTGATTGGATGGCTCAGGATTGGGGATCCTACAGTAAGGATATCGTAAAGGAGTTTTATGCGTCCTAGGTATCTACTTTCCAAGAATCCTTATATAGGCGGGCAGGACCTGCCAAACAGGCCCCTCTAACATATACACTAGTTCAGGGCTGCCGGGTTGGTTTATCTGAGGCTACCATCCACAGTTTGTTATTCGGTCTTGTCATTGGCCCACAAATGACACAAAAGATTGATGAATTTAACAATAGGTGGCAGGTGGTACAGAGTGGTGAGTTTGGTCGGAGTACTGCACATCAAGAGGCGATGAAGAAGTGGTTGGCATAATACATGGAAAGCGATAATGAGAGGGAAAATTGGGTGATAGACCCCCGGAGGCTGATCAAGAAGGCTACCCTAACTTTTATAGTAATGTTATTAAGGCTACTAGTCTGACACAAGTTATCGCCCACACAAGCGGATAATGTGGTCATGTAACATCTAATAACTTGAAACAACTTCAAACAACTATGTTAAAGCTAAGAAAAAAGGATATTCATTTTTGGTAACAAATCGGGATATTTTGAAAATTTTCAAATTTCAAAAGTGACTTTTGGTCATTTTAAAACGCCGATGAGTTCCATCTCAGGAGAAGCCTTGATGAGTTATTTATATAGATGGAATAAGAGCTTTCATATGACGCCGAATTTGCAAAATTTAGAGGTCATATGAGGGAGATATGACTTTCAGAAATTGGGCTCTTGGATAGAGGAAAATTAAATTTGGGTTTGTTAAGGTTGATTTTGTCTTTTCCTTAACCAATTCATTAATTTTGTTTTTTGGGTAATAAGTTGGGTACTAAACTGATCCCGTGCAGTTTACGTAATTAAAAACTAGTTAGGGTTTTGAGAGAAGAGAAACGAAAAGGAGAAAAGAGGAGAAAGGAGAAGAACACGCAAGAACGCCAAGGATCGTTTTGTGGATTTCGTCTGTGGTGATACCTTTAAGGTATTTGGGATCTTTTGTTTTGGCTTACTTTACTCACACACTAACTTGTTTTAGTTCAACGAGTTTGTGGATGTATTTCATGTTAAGAGTTATTTGTTGAAAGAACATTTTAATTTCTTGATTGATGGGATTGTTTAATGCCATTGTTGAAAGGTACTTATTAATTCGAGGTAGTTTTAGTTGAATTCAGTAGTTATTGATACTACCAGTAGTCCCTGTCACATCCCAAGACCACACACTCGAAGTTAGGATACAATCTTGGATTGTAACCGGTGTACTCGACCTCTCGGAGGTCTTATACAGGCCCTTCATATCATTCATCACATAAACATAGTGAAAAGTAGTGCGAAATTAAAACTTTTCATAAAATATAATATAGTCTTCAAAATCTCTTTCACATCAAAGTAGTAGGAAAGACTATGTCTCAATCTCATCATCTTAGGACACTAGAATACTTGGGACACGGCCCATACTTCAAAATACGAATATAGAAATATTTAAGTCTATTAGAATACTTTGAATGAAAAACATAAAAGACATATATGACCTCGAGTCAAGTGAGGACATACTTCAACTTCTATTGAACGATCATCTAATTCTAAAGTCTTCCCTTCTCAAAGTTCGTCACCTACCAAGAACTATATAGATAGATAAAAGAAAGAAATTAGTACAACCACATATACTAAATATGACATTATGCATAAAAATCATGAAAACAGACATTTATTGGAAATATGCATCATTTCATTTAAACATCATATTATAATCATAAGACAATATTTAACAAATTAAAAAAACATAAGATAACCTTTAAATCAAAAATCATATTTTTAGAACTCACTTTACAGTAAGCTCATTCACTGTTACAGTGAATTACTTCACTGCACAGTGAAATGACTTATTCTTCCCCTTAGAAACCCTTTAGAATGTAATCTTCTCACTCAAAGCTATCCTAAGAGTAACCTAAGTCACACAAAGAGACATCGCCCATACACCCTCTCTAGGTGTGCCTAAACGACCCTTAGGATTACTTATAATGAGTCACATGCACAATCAGAAAGTATCATGAACATCAAGGTAAGATTCTTCTACCAAAGGTGAACTCTAAGTCTCACTTGAGTGAGTTGTGAAGTGACCGTCCGTACAATCCCTTACACACACACTTAAGAGATCCTATAGACTCCATAAGATAGAATCATTCTCATATAATACATCAACACATAGGTGATACGACATTCTCCTTCCAAAGGCTATCAAAAGACCTACTTAAGTAAATGAAGAAGAGCTTAGCGCTACCGGTTGAAGATATACTCTAGAATACCTCATTTAGTCATTCAAGGAAGGGCATCAACTTAGGTCTACCGATCTTATACTTTCATTCTTTCACTCATTCAATAACATCGAAGTAACAAGTAGGTCCAACAAGTCCACCACACAAGATACCACATTATTCTATAAAGGCTCTCCTTAGTCCTCCACATCATATATCATCAACTAGAGAGGCAACATATCAAGTCATTGAATTATTCAATCATACCAGATCATATAGACATTACATGAAAACTTCACATTATACCTTTTCATATAAATTATGATGATCATGACATATTTCTCATTAAAATATCGACAAAGCCATGTTCAACGATCATATCAAGTGAACACCGCCGATATAAGTGGAACATACAAAACAACAACAATTCAATATCAATTAAATGCTAAATGAAGGAATTAGGTCAAGTCACCACCTTACCATAACAATATTCATTATCCATTAGCCGTTCCGATACAAATTCACATAATAGAGATTCCCATAAGAATATACATAAGACTAAGAAAATAATTCAACTAAATCAATGATCCATCGGTTCTCAATATAGATATCAACATTATAATGCAGCCATTAACAATTCTAACATTAATCATTACACAATTCAGTAGCCCAATACAATATACAAATGAATTCAATATAATTAAGTCATGATCAATACATACACTTTAGAGCCAAGACTAGGAATTCATGAAATACATGGGTTCATTGGAGTTTTATCTAAAACATTCAATTAACATCAATTACTTCATAAAACATTGATTTAAATTTTTTCATACAAGAACCCATGTGTAAAATTAAAAATAGAACTTTATGGTTTTAGAATGTCTTACAAAATCCTATGGAATTTGAGTCCTTTAATGAAAGAAGAATTAAAGATGAAACACCATACCGTTATTGAAAAAAGACCATGAAATTGGTGGAGAAATCAATGAAAAAATCCAATCCTAGCTTCAATTGAGTCTTGAGAGAGAACTTAATGTTGATTTTGGGTTTTAATTTTGAATAATAACTTGTAAAATAGGTTTTAGTCTTATGAACTAACTTAAATTACCTAAACATATTTAAAAGAACTGCCTATGACTTATTTATCACTCTATGTGAATTTCCCAAAACAACTCCACTTGGCTGAGACACCTATTAAAAATTGCAAGTGTCAATCGATGGTTGCTACTGACGGAGCGTCGACCAACAATTGGACCGTCCAGCTGTTCTTTGGTTTTGGTTAGAGACACCACAAAGTGGCTAAACTCCCACTACTAAGTGTGGGGATACTCCCCCAAACGAAGGGGCGTCGATTGTTCAAAGATGCATCGTTGGTGGGGCGTTGTTTGGACTGTTTTTAGCAGCTTCTTGCCAAAGTTTGGGTCCTCCTTAAGGACCCTTAGGGTGGTCCTTGGGGAGTCCTTCCCGTAATTTTAGACCCTAAATAGGTTCATTTATATGTTAGGGTCCTCTCCTATAAATTCAGACACCAAACAACACATTAAACATGATAACTCACACTAGAAAAGACAAGGACTAGTTTCAGAACAACTAGGACGTTCTTCGCCATTTCACATCCAAACTTTTAAAAATGACTTATGTCACCATCTAAACTCATGATGCACATGTTAGGATTTATTTTAACCTAGTTTGTTTTGAGGGTTGTTACATTCTCCCCCACTTCGATAATGACATTCATCTTTGAATGACACTAAAACACTTTCAGGAGATAAGTTCTCAAGAATAGAAGCTCATAAATATACCACATATTACCTAGTACACATATCTACGAGGCTTATCAACTCAATATAATCAAGAGACTCATAACACAACAAGAAAATAGGAACATCGTCTATGAATTATCATGGATTAAAACTCTACCTTGTCATTTCTCGTAGGATGAACTTGTTTCTCCCCATATCATCATATTCTCATAACATTATTTCTAAGCACATTTTGTCAAAACTTATAAAACATTATTATGCAACATTTTCAAGGAGCTTACGGTTAAGCATGATTACTAGTTCACTTTGCAACTTTTCTTTTAGACAATTTATTAATGAAGCACCCCTCATAAAGATTCTTGTAATCTTACTATGTTTGGACTCTTCAATGATTGTGAATACACCATAACTCTAGATAAGTTCATGTCCTTATGGACCATAGCCTTCTGACACTCTTTTTTCACAAGGTCGGCGACACCGATCACAAACCTACTCATCTCATCTCTATGGTTAGACACAAAAAATGGAACATACTTAGAAAATAATGTAAATCTCATGGAATACTCCTCCACACTTATATTACCTTGACTAAGGTTTATAAACTCCTCAACCTTCACTTTCTCTTCTCACAATGAAAGTACTTTCCTAAGAAGGCTTCCTTAAACTCTTAGTATTTTATAGAACCCTATTCAACTGGCCTATTATCTTTCCATTGTGTGTGTCACACTTGAGTAACTTCTCTCAATTGGTACAACACCTAATTCTACTTTCTCTCTAGAAGTCACCTCATAGCACTCAACACCTTATAAACACCATCTAGAAACTCTTGGGATCCTCTCCCACCTTAAAGCCAAGAAAACTAGGAGACTTCATCCTCACAAAGTCTTTAAACCTAGAGGTCATGGTACTCTCCAAGGAATTCTTTCTAGGCCTTACATCTTGATTTTCTTGAGTTGTCATGGCTCGGACTACGGTAAGAATAACTCCTCTAATCTCCTTATTAGTCATGTCTTAGGAACCATTGGCACCTCATTCCCTTGATTAGTTGCAGGAACTTGTTCAACAAGAGGAACTTGAGAAACTTGGGAAACTTGTTCAACTCGGGGAGGAACTCCCTCATTAATCACTTCCTTATGAACTCCTTGCGGGCGTCCTTCTTGTATTTATATACTATAAACACAAGAGAAGAGATTAGTAAGAGAAAATTATAACCTCAACTCTATGGCACGGCATAAGAGTAATGAAGAAAGGGAAAATTTAATCGTCCTATACCCTCTCACTCATATATGTGTCACGACTCACCAATGATGAACAAGACTCACTAGACGTGGATTTTATGCGACTTTGAATTATAAACACTAGTTCATAACCTTAAGCTCTGATACCAAGTTTGTCACAACCGGTGAGCACTCCCTAGAAGCGCCACAACATACTTGACCTCTCGGATGTCTTGTACAAGCCCTTAGACATATTTCATCGATATATATATATATATATATATATATATATATATATATATATATATATATATATATATATTTGAAAGGTAGTGTGAAATTAAAACTTATCATTGTAATAGTAAAATTCTTTATAGAATATAAGAAAAATAATTCTCGTCATAAGCCATCTAAAACACATAAAATATCATAGGGTCACGACCCTTACATTAATTTAAAAAGAAATTATAGTCTATTACAAAGACTTTAAAAAAGGAACTAAACATAGCCATGTCCTCGAGCATATGATGACATATCGATCTTGAGAAAATTCTATTCACAAGCTTCAACTTCTCAGAATATCCTCACTTTCCACCTATACTTACAGAAATAGAAAACATATGGAATTAGCATATTGAATGCACTAAGTATGGTGACATGCAATAAAACCATGCAAAAATAGACTTTTAATTTAAAGTATGTTTTTCATGCTCTTTTGATAAATAAAAACCTAATAAAACTAGTACAATAACATTCTTCAAGTCAATATTCACATATAAAACATAATCAAGTAATCCACAATGTACAACTATCATCACTTAGAAACCATATAAACATATAGACCTCCTACCAAAGTTTATCCTAAGACTCACCTACGTAATATATAAAACGGCCGCCCATACAACCCCTTCACACAAACCTAAGTAATCCTTAAGACTTCCTAAGTAAGATTACTCCCTTTCATAATTAGACTCCTTATCTAAGGTTAATCTACAACTTAACTAAGTAAGTCATGAAGAGATTTCCCATACACCCTGCTCATGTAACAAACCTAAAAATGACTATGCTAAGAAATGTCTAACGTATAAGGAATGCCTAGATTAGACCGGGTTCAGAAGGATTGGTGCGCGTAGAGTTAGACCTCTTAACCTCTGTAACATCCAAGTCAACTAACTTAGTGAGTTATTTTAGCTAGGAATGGTTGGGTCCAGCCATGTAGGGCACCCGAATATGAAGATTTACCTGGATGAGTCTTAACCTAACTTAAAAAGGGGTAATCTTAAGTTTGGAGGGTCTAGGGGTAAAATGGTCTTTTCCAGGATAAGGTATCATTTTAATTATCCTAATTAAATAATTAATTAATATGGTTAAGGGGGAATTTGGGTAGAGGTGGCCGAAATTGACCCTTCAAGCAAAATCTTGCTCCACCCAGGTTCGAGCCTTGGTGGAAGCAATGATTTAATTGATATATAGTATTTAGTGAATTAGCTAAATTAATTAATATTTAATTTGCTGATTTAATTAAAGGAAAATCAGATTTTTAATAAAATAATAATAATAATAAATAATGGGGAGTCCTAGGTTGACTAAGTCTCCAACTAACTCTTCTAATCCTAATCTTCTCATTCTCACGTCTCTCACTCTCATTCTCACATTTTTTATCAGCAAAAGAACTGAAAAATAATAGTACTTCGCTCTTGAAGAACTAACACACAAAAACTCAAACGAAAAAGCTAAGCTGAAAATGAAAGTCAACAATATTCTTCTCGACATATTAGGTTTTGGATTTTTGTGGTGAGGCAGTGGTATCGTGGGAATAGGCAGCATTGAAACAAGTGTTGAACGACATTAAGATATGGGTTTTCTTATCTCTTGGGCCATTTACCAAGAGACCCTAAAGGTTCAATTTAGTCGCGATTGAAAAATTAAGGTTGTCCCCATTGCATGCCCCTGTCATTAGATCCTTTGAAAGATTCAAAGCATGCGTTGGTATATCTTCTGGTAGATAATTTAGGTTTAATTGTGATTATGTGTTGAATGTGTGTTTGGAAATCATGTAAGGGATTAAAAAATATATCCCGGAAAAGCATATTAAGTTGACTGGTTTGAGCATGTGTGTGCTGAAAATTTACTATATTTGCTGCCTGAAATTGGTATGTTAAAATGTTGTCTTTTCCGTGTATAAAAATTTTAAAACGTGAAGTTCGTATGAGGTTAATGTGGCTGACTTAATTTCACTCAAAATACTACAAAAATAAACATAAGCACGAGAAAAATGGATTGGTAGAGACAAAATTTCCAGCTTGCTAGAAATTGGTGGTCTCGGCCGAGAATTGAAAAAAATGCTATAGTTAAGAATATTTTTCAAGAATTGTCAGGTCATTGGGAATTGACCCCAAGACCTCACCAAATGTAAATTACATAAAAATTTCAAGAGAAAATGAAAGGAAAATTGATGTGGTGAGTGGGGATTGAACCCATAACCTCTTGAATATATGAGAGAGTTAGGAGAATAATAAAGGAGGAAAACATAAATGTGGTGAGTGGGTATTAAACCAACAATCTCTTGAATAAATGAGAGAGTTAGGAGAAAAATAAAGGAGAAAAATAAAATGAGGTTAGTGGGGATTGAAACCACAACCTCTTGGATGGGTGAGAAAAATAAGAGAAAAATCAAGAAAAAAAGAATGAGATTGTGGGGGATTGATCCCACAACCTCTTTGCCTTAATCGAGAAACAGAATAAGGAAAAGAAAGAAAATATTATTGGGGTGATGGGGATAGACCTATGGTCCCCCAAATATGAATAATGCAACCAAGTTCAACATAATATTGAGTGTTGCTGAAGGGATTCGAAATTGAGTTCCCTTGCCCAATTTAATATTGACACATAAGTTGTAAGTGAAAAAATAAATAATGAATGTTTCCGCTAAGGATCGAAGTCAAGATCTTGGCATACCAACAAGATGCATAAGTCTTGTAGCACATAATATTGGGTAAGTATGAGTCACTTAGACGAATTATGAATGAATCCTCATAGTTTGTTTGTATGGATCCATAAGTCCAGCGTACATTTAAAAGTAAGCAAACCTAAGATGTATGTAATGATATGATGTGAACCTAATAGGTTTTAGTAAGAGTATGAAACATAAAAATAAGGCAAAGTGAATTGGTATATGACGAAATGAACATTCACGTAAGGGGAGCGTAGAATGATGTAATGTCAAATCTCAAGCATACTCCAAAATAAAGTATTAAGAATGATTTCATAGTTAATATGTAAAGAAAAGAATGACTTCATGACAATAGGCTAGTTCAAGTGAAACAAGCTGCATCTACGCATAAAATCAATGTTACTAAATGAAATGACTAAGAGAGTATATTTATGCTAAACAATTAACAAGAAAAGAAAGAGTGGATACATGAGGATAGGCTAGTAAAAGTTAGACAAGTTATATTTACGTCTAGAATCAATGTCCCTCAATGTGAACTCCAAGAGAGCATATGTATGTTATACGATGAACAAATAATGAAAGGTGAGTAAATATAAGATGGGAAGATGTTAAAAAAAAACATGGTGGCATCACAATATGAGGCTAGTGCAAGTGAGACAAGTTGTACCTACACCAAATATAAGGTCATCAAAAGTACTCACCTAAGAGAATGTTGAAAATTAAGAGGCAAGTCTCAATAATACTCTATATGTAAGTGGAAGGACAATTCACACTTAAAACATAATGATGAGATGAGAAATCATCTAATGAGCTATGATGCCTCATGCTAGAATCCAACTTCTATCATGTATGAGATGAATGTAATGTAACTTTATACTGAGCACCGATAGGCTAGCTATGAGTTGTGATTCCTTCTTTTGGGAAGGCAGAGGTTCATGTAATTCTCATAAGATGAGACTGTCCATCCTGACGGGTATGGGTCTCCTAATATCTCCTAGTCTTTGCACCTATACTGCAATATAGGGTTCTAGCAGGGTTCGACTCCCTATATACGCTAGCATGTTTTGGTTCACTTTAACCGGTGATTCCACCTCTTTTCGGTGTGGGGTTAAACACTGAATATCATGATGTTCACATGATCTATGTCGGTTAAGGTTAAAGTTCCCAAAGAAAGAATGAGGCCGGCCTCAAGTAATGTACATAATGAAATGAACGAACCAGAGGTGTTAGGATAGGATAATCAAGAGGTGAGCTAGACTTATGTAATGACAATAGGTCATTTTTGGTCATTGCACAGCGAACATGATTAAATTCTTAATCTACGTCGTAAGTATGGTTGGTGCTTACACTAGCTTACGAACGAATGAAAATGAAGTACATATGAATGAACGAAGAAGTCTTGTGTTTGCTAAAGAGGATTCCCTAGTTGAGGTCCCACATATTGAGCCCTTAATTTGGGAAGTCCTAATGTCAAGTCCATGATTCCTAGGTCTCATTGCATATGGACGAACGATATGAAATATGGTATGTGCTAATAGGTATTATGCTATATGTTGTGTGCAATATGTTACGTATGATGATGTATATTACTGTCATAGCATGACTTTCCTAATCCGATTTTGTCAAGTCAACTAACTTGACTTTCCATAATTCATATCGTTCGGAGAGAGCTCTTATTAATCATGCATGTCCTTGGTGTTTTCTTGCATATACCCATACTTACAACAAGTGTGGAAGAAAACCCATACAACTCTCTACATTTAGGTGAAAGTGCAGGTGAATGCTAGAGCATTATGAGACTACGCTGAAGTTTTCTGGACGTGGAGCATTCATTCAAACTTTGTAGGCCCTCATGATTTTGAGGATGCTATATTTTATATTCTAGCTTAGATGTACGCATGAGCTAGTGGAGGATGTTCCACTAGCGTTTCTTTCTCACTTGTTTTAGATAGTGTATTGGTGCAATTTTGGCAACTCTATATTTTATACAGATATTGACTATGTCTTTCATTTGATTATCTTGGTATTAGATGGTTGTTGTGAACGCTTATGAGTTTATGTAGATAGTGTTATGCGAGTTCAATGTTTCTCAGTATCAGCTCTAAGTAAACAAAAAGTTCAAATTTTCCGCTAAAATTAACCTAGATGATATAATGATGACGTATGTAGTCTTTTCTGCGAACTCTGAGAGGTCAACCACGCCCGTTTCGGCTAGGGTTAAACTCTAGTTGTGACAGTTCAAGACTACCTAAGCAATCTCAAAGATACCCTAGATAAGAACATTTCTATTCAACATGCATTAACTTAACTCATCATTTTTCTTTCAGTTATTTAAAAGACAAGTTACAATTTGAGGACTTCACATAATGGTCTTGGAGGACCTAGGAACTCATTCTAGAACCTTTCAAAGCCTACTCGTGCAATGTATAGATTGTGTCTCATTCCAATACCTACACGTAAAAATTTTCAATAACTGTAATGCACATCCCAAATGATGATAATAGGCATTAACCGACATACACCAATCTATCTAGGTATGGAATCTTGTGTCATAAGACCCTACACAATGGGAAGAGTTCAACTTGCCCAAGGTAGAACTAGTAATCATCCCATGTTAGCGCATGGTTAAGGAATATAGAGGGTTCTGTTGTATTCTTGTCTAATCTAAAGTAAAGCTACTACCACAAGCATATTCACTCGGTCCTTTTGCTTCATTCTCAAAGAGTAATTATTCACGAACTAGTATTTGAGAAAGTACCATCACTAAGTCTTACTAACTCATAATACTCTTTCATGAAAGGATGGGTCCACTAGGGCTGCGAACCAAGGTCAATTAGGATACCTCTTATAACTTACTTAGAAAATATTTCATGCCGTTCAAGACAACCTACCTCTAAGTCCATCATTCCACTCAAGAAGGAAAAGATTAAGGTTTTTCACTTCAAGGCTTCTATTAACCTTCTTTTCATTATTCAAGGTTTCATATTCACTAAGGGATCTAGACTTATCAAGAATGGGCACCATGATTAGGCCTACTGGTTCAGATTTACTCTAGAATACCTCATTTCGTCATTCAAGGAAGTCCACCAACTTAGGTCTTCCGATCCTATACTTTCATTCTTTCAATCATTCAATAGCATTAAAAGTACCTAGTAGGGACAACTAGTATACCACAAAAGATACCACGTTATTCTATAAAGTCTCTCCCTAGTCCTCCACATCATATATCATCAACTATAGAGGCAACATATCAAACCATAGCATTATAGACTCATAACATATCATATAGACACCACATGAAAACTTCACTACATACCTTTTTACAAACATTATCATGATCATGCCATATTTCACAATATAATGCTGACAAGGCCATGTTCATAATGATCTTATCAAGTAAACACCACCACCATGAGTGGATGATACAAAACAAAAACAATTCAATGTCAATTAAATTCAAATAGAAGGAATATTTCAATTCACCACCTTCCCATGGCCATATTAATAATCCTTTAGCCTTTCCTATATAAATTCACATAATAGAGATATTGCCCATAACAATATACATAAGGCTAAGACAATAATTCAACTAAATAAATTATCCATCAATACTCAATATATACATACACATTATAAGGCATCCATGAACAATTCTAAAATTAATCAATACATAATTCAATATCACAATACAATGTACATATGAATTCAATAGTAATTAAGCAATGATCAATTTACCACTTTAGAGCCGAAACTAGGAATTCATGGAATAGATGGGTTCATAAGAGTTTTGATCTTAAAACATCCAATTAACATCAGTAACTTCCTAAAACATCGAGTTAAACCCTTTCATGCAAGAACCAATGCTTCAAATTCAAAATAGAACTTTAGGATTTTAGAGAGTATTAGAAAAACATTTGGAATTTGACTCCTTCAATGGAAGAAGAATCAATAATGAAACACCATACACTTTATTGAATAAAAGACACGAAATTTTTGGAGAAATCAATGAAGAAATCAAATCCTAGCTTCAACTTGAGTTCTAGTTTCATGGAGTCTAGAAAGAGAACTTTGTTTTGATATTGGGTTTTGATTTTGAATAAGGAATTTTAAATTTTTAAGGGCTTATAAACCAACAAAAATACCTAAAACACGTAAAATAACCACCTATAACATAATTAAGACGCGAGGTGAATTTCACAAAACACCCTCCACTTTCCGAGACACCAGTAGAAAAGTGCAAGTGTCAATCAACGGTTGCTACTGACGGAGCATCGACTAGCCAATAGACCATCCTTCTGGTTCTTGGTTTTGTTAAGAGACTCCACAATGGGGTATAAGATCCCACGACTAAGTGTGGGACTACGGTCCCAAACGACAGGACGTCGATTGGTCAAAGAGGCATTGATGGTGGGGCAGCTTGTTTCCAAAGTTCGGATCCTCCTCAAGGACTCTTACGGTGGTCCTTGTGAGTCGTGCCTAGATTTTTCGAACCTGAATAAGTTCATTTTGATTTTAGGGTAATCTCATATTAATTTAGACACCAAACAATATGTAAAACATTCAAAGGCGCACTAGAACACAACGACTAGTTTCTAAACGTCTTGGACGTTCTTTGATGTTTTACTTCCAGACTCTTCAAACATACTTCTATTGCTATAATTCATAATTTTTTACACCTTATAAACTCATGACATACATGTGAGGCTCTATTTTAACCGAGTTCATTTTGTGGGTTGTTACATTTTTTATGTAATTCATCATTGTATTTTGATGTTATACTATCTAATATATGAATATCAAGAAAATAATGTTGAATCTTGAAGAAATCCTTGAAGTATATGATTGAAGGTTTTCCATTTCATGAGTATTCTTATATTGATATGTTGATCTACTTATGGAGGAGGTTCTTACTAAACTTATGAATTTTGGTGTTGAGAATTGATTTCCTCTTCCCTAAAGCCCAAATTTTGATCGAGTATGTTCTGATATGATTATGTATGTTATGCCGTGATATGAACATGAATGATATACTATGATATAAACATGAATGTTATGCTATGATTATTGTATTGTCGGTATGTTGAATAAAGGGAAATTCTCACATACGCTATATGATTATGATATGAAAGGACATTCTCACATGTTATTTGTTCTATGATTGAAAGATTATTCTCATCTTTGGAACCATTAAGCTACATAATATAGGAGCGGTTGACTCCTTAAGACATTCTTATGAACAAATGCATAAATAAAGGCTTAAAATTACTTTAAAGGAACTGTATTTAGAACCAAGTGAACATGAATGTAAGATGGAGGGTTTTATGTTTAGCAAGTCCAGCTTCCCATATGGGTTGCTTCTAGGTTAAGAAAGTTTTGGTTACCGATATATATGTGTTATATCATGAGATGGAAACATTCTATGTTTAGTAAGTTTAGGTTTCTAGTATAAATCTCATTGTTCCTTTACTATGTGTCCTCATAGGCTTTAGCTAGTGGATCCACCTTATAACTAGGTATGTCTAGTTTCACCTTAGACACACTTGCTAGACACTATGTTACTGACAAACTCTACGAAGTTGAACAAAAACTCGTATTTACTAAACTTTGCGAACAATTACTGATTTTTGATGGTTCGGAATACAATCCTTGATGACTCATGTTATCATCCTAAGTTCTAGAATATACCAATATATTATTAATAAACACAATGACAAACAGGTATAGATATTTCCAGAAAACCTTATTCATGAGATCCATAAATGTCGCCTAGGCAGTAGATATACCAAAGGACATCACAAAGAAACTCACAGTGCCAATACCTAGTTTAGAAATCCATTTTTGGAATGACAACTTCTCTCACCCTAAGTTGATAGTAGCACGAATGAAGGTCGATTTTTCAAAGGTGACTAGCCCCTAGAAATTGATCAAACATGTCATCAATTCTCGCAAGACGATACTTATTCTTCGTAGTGAACTTTTTCAATTGGTGATTGTCAATACACATTCTTAGGGACCTGTCTTTATCTTAAAAAAACTAATATTTAAGAACCCCATAGAGATATGTTTGGTTGACTAAAACCTTTGTCTAGAAAATCCTTGAGTTAAGCTTTCAATTCTTTCGATTTGGTCGGATCCATCCAGTAAGAAGGGATAGATGTGGGGTTAGTATACGAAAAAATATCAATGCCGAGATCTATCTCCCGTTTGGGAGTGATTCGGGGAAAGTAATTCAAAAAGACATTAAGAAATTCCCTTACCACGGGGACCAAATCAAATGAAGGAAACTTAGATTCAACATCTTTTACCCTAACAATGTGATACACGCATCCCTTTTCAATCATATTTTCTAGACTTTAGTCATAACACAGTTTTACCTCTAGGAATAAAATTATTCCCCTTCTACTCTACACTAGACTTATTAGGGAATTGAAACATAACTACCAGAGTTCTATAAATGGAAAAATAACATTCATACAACCAATACATACCAATATTTATATCAAAGTCAAGCATGTTTAATTCTACCAATTAAACCAAAATGACTATATGAGATAATGAAATAGCACAACTTTTATAAAATCTCTTTGATATAACCAAGTCATCTACCGTGGTAAACACCAAAAAAAGTTCATCTAAGATAATGGGGAGTACATTAAATTGCATAGCCACTAAAGGTGTTACAAAATACAATGTGGCACCAGGGTCTAACAATGCATCAATATTAATTGAAAATACTTTTAAAATATTGGTAACAACATTCAGAGACCCCTCTATATCACTTGGAGATTGGAAAGCATATAAACGATTCTTCTTAAGAGCATGCGAAGTTAGGATAACTTGCTTGTTCTTGCTTATTCTCCCTCCTTGAACTTTCAATATAGGGAAATCTCTCCTCATAGGACAAATTTTCCCACAACCAATGAAATTATTTGTGCCAACAAGTCACTTGCCTTCATTCTTCTTGCAGCAGTTTTCACAACTAGTACTTTGAACATCAAAACCACCATCTCTTCCTCCTTGTGTCTTAGTGTTAGACACCTTACCTTTGTTGACTGTTGGAGCATTGGAAGTATTCTGGTTGGAAAATATCTTCTTAAACCTTTGATTATCTTGAATCTCAAGTTTAGCCTTGGAAGAACCTCCATCATTCAATCTTGCCCTTGTGGCATCCCTATTCTTCTTTCTAAGACTAGTCTCACCAACTTATTATGAATACACCATTGTACGTGAAATGTCCATATTATCATGAAACATTTCTGCATGATATTCTTTCTCAATGGAATCAGAAATTCCAGTCACAAAGTGAATCATTTGATATCTAGGATTAGACATCAAAGATGGATCATACTTGGAAATGTAATGAACTTCAAAGAGAACTCTTGGACACTCGTATGTCCTTGAAATAGTTTGATGAGTTCTTTAACTTTGGCCTCCATTTTCTCCCTAGGGAAGATTCTATCAAGAAATCTTTTCCTAAATACCTCCAACTAATGGGAACCACTCTTATAACTCTATTATCTCTTAATTGAGGGTACAATAATTGAGCCACATACTTTATTTGATATACGACTAATTTGGCCTTCTGATGTATTCTGGTCACGCAATGTTTTCAATGCATTTTGCTTAAGAGTTGGGTGTGTCTAGAGCCTTTTTGTAGTAGTTTTAACATGTTTTTATGTTTGTTTTGCAGGAAAGATGTTCAGTTTTAAAATGCAGAAGGCAGCTGAAAAAGTGTAGAAGACGACCTACAAATGCCATCGACATCATGTCATTCAATTGGCGGTCTATAGGTGGTGACTGTCGATGTGCAGTTCAGGCTAAGGGAGAAGATCACAAAAATTTGACTAAAGGTGGAACTACGAGAGCAAACGACGATCATCGATTGACTATCTTGGTGAACCGTCGACTTGCTTAGAGAAGGTTCTAGTTAGTAACTACCATGTAATGTCCATCATTTTTAGGATTTTGAATGGTATTACTAGTAAGAGTGCCTTGTTAGCCTAGGTTCACAGTAGTTGAAAATTGGCCGTGTAACACGAAATGCTTAATCGAGACCATATCTACATCCACCTTTTGCCTAGTGTAGCTAAATCACCTCTCAATTCCTTGGCATGCTCATCACTAACATCAAACCTCCTCCTCATCTTCTGCAAAATATCATTAACTCGCGCCATACTACCACCATCATTCCTAGGAGAAACTTCCCAATTTTGAGTTTGAAATCCTATTTGATATGGGTGTGACTACGGGTGAAAAGGCCTAGTTGGCCGCCTATCAACTCACAGATGTGGTTAAAACTAGGTACACCGAACGGAGAGATTATAGTATGCTAAGAGGTGGTCTAGTGACTTCAGAGATCTTCAAGAGGGATTTCCTTGATCGATTATTTCCTAAAGGGTTTAGGGAAATGGTGGAATAATTCATCAACCTTCGTCAAGTAGATGTGAGTGTACTTGAATACTCCTTAAAGTTTACAAAATTGTCTAAGTATGCTCCTTCCTAGGTTTCTAACCCAAGGAATGATAGTTTCCATTACTTACTGAAAGAATGTCATTCGTGTACGCTTCATGATAATATGAATTTTTCCCATCTAATGGTTCATTCTCAACAAGTGGAACAAAGTAGACTAAGGAGAAGGAATAGAGAGGACAAGAGGGCAAGGTAAAATGAAGGTTGTTCTTCAAAGGGTTGGTTGCAAATTCAAGATAAGCCTAGGTTTAAGAAGAGGTTCTCCAATCAAGTCCCTTATTAATTTCCAAGGCTCGTGAAAATAGGTTGTCTAACCCTAAGTCCCAAAAGGCTAGAGTCGAAAAGTCACCAAGTGATAAACCAACTTGTTTCAAGTGTAGTAAAAAGCATTGGGGTAAACTTTTATTTAGGACTTGGAATTGCTTTAGTTGTGGAAAATAAGGCCATAAGGTTAGAAATTTCCTTAATGTGAAAGGGAAAGACAAGGGGAGTGGACAAGCAAGTGGTTCAAATGTTAATGCTCCAAAGAAGAATTACTTTTATGCTCTCATTTCTGGGGTGAACAAGACACTTCTCCCGATGTGGTGACCGGTATGTTACAAGTTTTCTCCATAAATGTTTATGCTTTATTTGATCTGGGTTCTACCTTGTCATTTTTTACTCCTTTGGTAGCTAGAAAGTTTGATATTTTACTGATATTTTGAATGAACCTTTTTTGGTGACTACACCGGTAAGTGAGTCGGTCGTTGAAAAAAGAGTATATCAAAATTGTCCTATAATGTTGACGAATAGAGTTACCCATGTTGAAATTGGTAGACCTTGATATTGTAGATTAAAATGTCATTTTAGGGATGGGTTAGTTGCATGCTTGTTTTGCTTCCATTGATTGTAGGACAAGATTTGTCAAGTTTAATTTTTCTAATGAACCCGTAGTAGAGTGGAAGGGGGAAAGTTTTATTCTAGAGGTCGTATAATTTCTTGGCTAAAATCTTTTAAGATGATATCTAAAGAGTGTCTATACCATATTGTAAGATTCAAATATTAGACTCCAAAATTCCTCCAATTGAGTTAGTCCCCGTAGTGAGGGAATTTACGGAGGTCTTTCCTAATGATCTTCCTTGAAATCCTCTCGAATGGAAATTTGGTTTCGATATTGACTTTCTACGGATACAAATCCTATTTGATTCCTCCTTATCGGATGGCTCCCGCCAAATTAAAAGAGTTGAAGTCTCAACTCAACGATTTATTAGACAAGGGATTCATTCAACATAATATATTCCTTGGGGTTCTCTGTTTTATTTGTGAAGAAGAAGGATGGGTCCCTTAGGATGTGTATCGATTACCGGCAACTTAAAAAAGTGAACATTAAGAATAAGTATCCCTCCCTCGGATTGACGACTTGTTTGATCAACTCCAACGGGCAAGCTACTTTTCCAAAATTGACTTAAGGTCGGGATATCACTAACTTAGGGTGAGAGATGAATTTATTCCCAAACATCCTTTCAAAAAAGATATGGTCATAGAGTAATGTCTTTTGGGTTGACTAATGCCCCAGTGACATTTATGGACCTAATGAATAGAGTAAACCAAGACTACATAGAAGCCTTTGTGATTTTCTTCATAAATGACACGATTACCTTAACCGACATAGATCATATGAGCTAAACGTGGAATTCGGTGTCATGAAATAGAAAGAAGGTGGCCTACTTGCCAAGGTAGTACAATAACATGAACATAGCATTATAGGTGGATCCACTATCTAGTATTCCTATGGGGGCAACATAGTTCAATAACTAAGAGACATACTTGAGACCCTCTTTATTCACAATATAATTGTTATCTCTATCTAATGAGAATCATTGTGAACCACATATGTGTTACTTTTAAATTTATCAAGTTTGGGTTCCTGATATATATTAGTTGTCTCATGAGATGGAAACCTTCTATTTTTAGCAAGTCTGAGTTTCTACTAGCAATATCCTTGTTCCTTTACTATGTGCACACATAGGTCTTAGATAGCGGATCCACCTTATATCTCGGTGTTTCTAGTTTCACCTTAGGCAAGTGAAACACCTATTTTTGCTTGGGGGTAAACACCGGATTCCATGTAGCTCAAAAGGTCTCTGTCGGTTGTTGAAAATCTCCCTATGATATAGGAATATGAACTAAGATATGACTATGACTTACATATGTGAATATGAACTCTAACTTGGGATTCTTGAGGGGTAGTACTTAGTGGAGGTTAAGGTATTGGGATTAACTTATGCATTGCACAAGTAGGTTCTTTGAGATGTTCTTGTAGGAGCCTTTTATACATGATGACTTATGAATGATGTTAAGGTTGACTTAACCTTTTATTATGGTTATTGTGTAGGTAACTGCTCTTCTGTTTTCTTGATAACTTTACTTGGTATGTATGGGGGTACGAGACTGTATACGTACATTGCATAAGTGAACTTGAAAAGGGGATCATGGATGGTGTCTTCATGGCATGATGTTAATTTAACTCAAATATGTAACATATGAATTATGGCTATGTATAATGTTACTTATCATCATAAATGTCTCTTTATCTTATAATGATATTTATTATGCATTCCTTGAATGTGCATTATGGATTTTAACTTGAAATAAGATTTTTTTTAACTAAAAGACGATTTGACATGTTTCAAGTGGTTTTAATTGCATGGCTTCCATACTTAGTACAAATTGATTGTACTTACCCATATTTGTATCATTTTTCTACTAAGTATAGGTTCAGGTTAGTAGGTTCTCTTTGTGAGGAAGAGAAGGCTTGGATTGCATTCTCCAAGAATTTGGTATGTTTATCAGTTTTTAGGACAAGCATGATACCACTTATGTTTTCTTCTATTGTTGTAGACTAATATACTACTTATGTGATTCCTATTATGAAACAATTTTATCCTAAAAAGATATGGTACTTATTTGAGACTTATATGTTGTACTAAGATGGTTGATGAGAGGAAGTCCAGCCATTTAATTTTCTATTATTAAAGAGTTTGATAGTGATTGTTCAGAAGTTTGTGAATTCTTCACCATTCAATGCCTTATGCAATGATGATTGTGCTAAGAGACTAATGAGACCCCTTCGGGTTAGGTACGCCGTGTTACGACTAGGGGGTGCTCTCGGGCCGTGTCACATATGTATAGTTGAACGGATGACCTGGCAAGTTCCCTCTAAAGGAACTAACCCCATATAAGATGGGATCCTCTAGGACACCCTCTCGTCTAAAATATCCATCCTACGCCTTATCCACACTTGCTGTTTGTACGGGAGTGCTTGGATATGGAAGTAGGGTTCACCTCTCTCTGGCTGAACCTCATGTCAACCCATCCATTAGGAAATCATTCTAGTGGTGCTAATTTCACGACCTCTCTATCAAGCAAGCCAAAGAAACATCGGTGTTTTGTATCTTAAGCTAAAACCAATTATATTTAACCACAACCATTAGGTTAAATCACCATTAAAATACAATCTAAGCTACAAGAAAGAAAGACCCAACAAATTAAACAACCCATAATTGCTAAATCACACCCCAAGAATGGGGTTTTTAGCCACACATCAAGGAATAATAAAATATACTTAAAATGATAAAGAATTCAAGTGGGAATAATATATTAAACCTTAAAAGTAGTAAAGTAAGCTAAAGGGAGAAGTTTCACTTCCAAAATTGGAAGAAAAGCTTCTTTCTTCAAACTTCCACAAAACACTCTCAAAACTTTAGAATATACTTTAGAATAAAGTTTATTAAATAAAAATATCAACTGTAATTGTTTCACTCTCTAATCTTCCATATCTAAATAAGAGAGAGTTCAATATTTGTAGACTTCAACATTGTGTTGGCGAATCTTTTCGGCGCAGCTAGTCATTATTCATCGAGTAGCCATTTGTTCAGTTCGTCAACGCTTGCATGTTTCCTCCCTTTAATATGTGTTCTGCATCGAATGGATGAGATCTTCTGCTTTGCAGAAGTGAACGGCGAAGCACTGACTAATACTTTAAGGAGGAACTTTTCTATACAGAGGACCACCAAGTGTGCTTGGCGATGGGCACCTTTGCATCTTCAACTCTTTTTCTCCATTTTGTGCCTAAGTGTTCATACTCTCGCCAAATCTTCAAATATCTGAAATTTAGAAGTTTTTATCAGATATCGAGATAAAATAAACAATAGAGGACAAGATCTGTATTAAAATAAAGCCCTCGATGAGTCGAATTTGGGGACTCATCACCTCACCATCTAGCCACAACATCCCCCACTAGGAGAAAATCACACTAGCTCTTTCAAAGATCACCTCCTCCTATTCTAAGGTCGATGAAAAACAACATCAAACCTTTTTACTCATCATGCCAATACATTTCTAACACCACATTTCATCATCTCTTTCAACCTACCTCAAAAGAACAAAATATCTAAGTCGGGTTTTATCATCAACACTCACCATTATAAGATAACTCACCCAACCAAAAGTCATCATCACAACCTACCATATCACATCTATCAAGCCACGTATAGTATTTTCTCTCCTTCAACCTTGAAACAAATACCTTACAAAGGAACATACACAAAGTACCATCACATAAGGAACAAGGGAAAGATTTCATAGAGAAAAACTCTTAGGCACGATTAGAAGTATCAAGAAGGGATACTTTCTTAGAATCAAATATTGTTCAATTCATAATGTTACATAATTCACATTATGAGCAAAAATCTACTAGATTTGGTTTTTGAGACAAGCTAAGGCCATCATATAACCTTATTCTCTGATTCCAAGTTTGTCACCACCAGAGAGAACCCCTAAGTCCTAACCGGCTTATTTGACCTCTTAGAGGTCTCATACAGGCCACATGGATCATTCATTGCAGACGATACTTTTAACATTCCTTCTGACATGAAGAACACTTTGAATAATAAACAAGCGGAGAATTTCAAACATCTAGCTTTCCAATGTCTCATAAAACCATATAATAAATTTTTAAGTACAACATTTAGGACTAACCCCATGCGAAACATAAAATAAAGATTAAAAGACCATAAAATAACATGTAGGGTCTTTCCTCAAATCTATGAGAACTCATAAAAATTCATCCTTAACCTTAGAAACATATCCATCATCTATAGCATACCAAACCTCCAATTCCTACAGTTTAGTCAAAAGTGTATAAGAAGGGGTTAGCATATTAAAACAACTACTTATGGAATCCATTAAAAATAATGAGAAAGGTACATTTAGTATAGAAACATGGTTCATGATATTTCTATCACAAAAACCTTCATCATAAGATTTTAAGAGATATAATAGAAATCAACTTTCATATATAAGATGTATTCAATTTGCATCAATCATATAGAATTTAATTCCATATTCAAAAAGTAAGACTTTTCATCATTTTACTCTCCCTAAGGTTACTCTTAGACCCACCTAAGTAAGACATGAAGAGACCACCCATACACCCTCTTCAAGCGCACATAAGTGTTCTTCAAAGCCAACCTAGATAAGAAACTTTCTAATTCAATTTAATTTTACTAAGTGAACGTTATTCATTACATCTATTTAGGAGAAAACTAGACAAATAGGGTAATTCATATAATGGTCTTCTAAGACCTAAGGAACTCACTTTTGAATCTTCAAAGCCTACTTGTGCTAGGTATATATAGCATCCCATTATACTACCTACATCTAAGACCTTGAAAATGACTAAGGTGACTAGATCCTAATATTTTTATAATGATGGCGTAAGATCCTAAATTGGTATATTATATGGTATTGAAGCAGTGTCTAAGAGTTTAGGTGCATTGGGAGTCAAACGTCAAGGGACAACAACGAGGTTCGATGACTAAGTCACCTATGTGCTTCATATGTGATTTTATGTATTTATGTGAAATTCATGAGGTTATAAGGTAATTAAATGATTTATTAGGTGTATATAGGAAGTGCATCAAGTATTGTGAAGCTTGGAGGTCAAACGTCCAAGAACGTTCATGACGTTCAAATGGTTTGCCTTGAAATGACCTTGTGAGCCTAGGCATGTTTCGTCTAGTTTTACGTAGATATTTTAGGTTAAATTAATGTGAGAGGTGCTAAAATCATATACAATCATTTTTGGGTTGGAAAAATCAGGGCAAACATCCCCAAGGACAGTCTAACGGTCCTCGAGGATGGACACAAAGTTGGTACCAAAACATTCCAACACAGCCCAACCAACGGTTGGAAATCGATGCCCAATGGGACAGTTGACGCCCCTTTGTTGGGTTATTGTCAATTTAAACTTATTCATGGGGGAGAGGAAGCCCATGAGAGGTCTCATTCCCTGACCATGGACTAATAGGATGGTCTGTTGGTCAAGGGATGGACCGTCGATGGGGTCTGCACCCTCCGCAGGTTCAATGTAAGTTGAGGGGTGAACTTGTACTTTTACCCCACTTTCAAATCAGAGGTTTGGTAGTTCCTAGGGTTATTTTAGGTATTTTAAACATGTACATAAGCCTTTAACACTTAGAAGATTTCATTCTCCCAAATAAAAACCCCAAATCCTTAAAATTCCCTAGATTTTCATTGAAGTCAAAACTCAAGGAAGGGCTTGGATTGGATAACTTAGTGGATATTATTCATCAAATTGAATAATTAGATTCATCAAGTATGTATTTTGATCCTTGAAAATCTCTTCATCAAGGAGCTCAACTCTCAAAGATGTTTTGTAATGTTTTCAAAGTTGAATTGTCCAATTTTATGATATATTTCATGGGTTGTTGCATTCATGGTTTCTAAACATTGAATTGTTATTTAATTTATTATTTTAACCTAAATTACAAATGAACCCATGATTTGAATGAACCCTAGTTTTTGACAAAGTTATGGATTACTCGATATTGATCTACTATTGATGAATCCTAATGTTGTTGTAAATAAGCTATTGATTGATGTAATAATTGTAGTAAATTGATATCTAAGTTGTAATATATTGGTGAATATGTAGTAGTTTGACCTATTTTCATGAATATTGTTATAATTATGTTGAATTATTGGTTGTGGCCATGGGTAATGACCTTGTGATATCAAATGTGGTTATTTGGAATTGGATTGAGGTATAGAGGATGGAGTGGTGGTAATCTACCATATTTCCTTTATTTTATGTTTTTTTAGAATACAATTATATTTTGATTGGTATAGTCCAATCATGGTGACGGTGTTATGTGCTTTACTTGCAATTGATGTGGCTGTGTCAATGTTATTTTAGGTAATGTGATGATCATGGCCTTGTTGGAAAACTATTGGAAGTAATGTGAATATATATGTAGTTGATTATGTGAAGTATGATAATGGTTATCTACACGTTAAGTAATGTGAAAGTATATTTATTCTATTGATGTAATGTAGGTGATCATGTTAGACTATGAATGTGGCTTTGTGTATATAGTCTTAGGGTTGAAGTGCATTAATCCTACTTGACTATATGATTCTATGAAGTTCATATTTAGGTTGATATGATAGTATATAGGATGACTTGAAAATGATAATGTTTTTATCTCTATGTGCTTCTAAAATGACATGTATTTTATGAGTTAAAGTGAAGTATGTGGTGCCTTGTCTTGGTTTACTTGTGTCCTTTTCTTGATATATGTATGAAAGTGAATATGTGATGTCTTGACTTAGGATTCTAAAGTCTCTTATTCTTAATTTATGAATGAAATGTGACCTTAAATGAAGTTAAAAGGGTCTCTTATGTGAAACCTTGAACCTAGTGGTAAGGTTATGAATGTTGAAGTTGAAAGTCGTAATGGTATCCTTCAAGTAAAGGAACGATATGCTTAAGGTTAATTGTCTGGAATGGCATCATATTGATCCTTAGGAAAGTCATGATGAGCTTATTTTCTCCATTGTGGGGTAGCCCTAGTGGACCTTTATTTGGTAGAGTAAATGTGATTAGATTTTGAACTTGATATGGAACCCCTTTATATGAACCTTAAGTGTAAATTACTCAACGAGAACGAAGGCTAGAACCGAGGGATTATAGTAAGGTAAGTAGTTCTAGTTAAAGAATAAGATTAGATTACAAAGCATGCCCTTCATATTTCTTAACCATGTGCCTACATGGGATGTGTCTAAGTTCTACCATCGGTAAGTACAACACCCTCATCAGAGTAAGTTAAAACATCGGATTCCATGTCTTTCTATCATGGTCTATGTTGATTATTGGCTATTCCCATCATATGGAATACCTATTAGCATTAGATATGTTCTATAAAGTTTAGGTGGTGGTATGGGACGCTATCTAGACATTGCACAATAGGCTTTGAAGGTGTTACTTTGAGTTCCTAGGTCTTGTCCAAGACCATTACTTGAATTTCCTTTATGTGTTGAATGTCTCCTAAATTAACTAATGAATATAATGACTTAAGTTAAGGAAGTATGTTAATTGGATAAGGTTTGAAGGAGGCATAGGAAAGGTCACTTCGTATCTTACCTAGATGAGTCTTAAGAATGACTCTAGTTAGGGAAAATGTTGATTATGTGGACATCACTACACTTAGTAAGTCCTAAGAATTATTTAGGTAGTGTTGAAGAAGTCAATCATGGACATTATCTTCTCAATTTACTTAATTTAGTCTTTTGATAACCTTTGGTAAGGGAATGTCATATTATCTAATATTGATGTATTTAATGTCTTGTAATTGTGTATGTGTCATAAGTATTTTTTAGGTTCATTTTTGTATGCTTAGGGAGGTTGTATAGGAGGTCTCTCTTTGTGTTGCTTAAGTGGTCTTATGATATCTTTTATTGAGAAGACTATAAGGAAGAGATAGTTCACTGTAACAGTGAAGCAATTCATTGTATAGTGAATATAGCACACTATTAAGTTAGCTTAAAATTGTGTTAAATCTTTTAAATGTTATCTTATGTGTTTCTATGTTATTGAATGTTGTTCTTATGAATATAAATTGATTTTTAATTGAAAACATGCATATTTCTACTAAATGCCCGTTTTCATGATTTTCATGCATTATGTCATACTTAGTACATGTGGTTGTACTAATCCATGATTTTATCTATCTCTATAGTTGTTGGTAGGTGAGGAGCATTTGGGAAGTGATGACTTAGATCGTAGCATCATTCAAGTGAAGTAAAAGTATGTCCTCATTTGATTCGAGGGAATAGATGTGTTTTATGTTTTCATTTGAAGTATTGTAATAGACTAAGTATTTCTATATTAGTATTGGGTATAGGTCTTGTCCCAAAAGTATACTCGTGTCTTATGTTTGATGAGATTGAGACTTACTATTTCTTATGACTTTATATGAAAGAGTTTTTAAAGACTATAAAATGTTTTGTGAAAAATTTTAATTTCGCACTATTTTTCATTATGTATATGCGATGAATGATATGTTAAGGGCTTGTATAAGACCTCTAAGAGGACAAGTACGTCAGTTGCAATCTGAGATTGACCCAAACTTCTAGGGTGTTGTTTCTTGATGTGACACGTCAAGTTATAGAACCTATCCAATTGCACATCCATATGATGAGAATAGGCACTAGCCGACATAGACCATACTAGATAGGTATGGAATCCGGTGTCATAAGATCCCATAACATGGATAGTATTCTACTTTCTAAAGGTAGAATTAAGATACATCCCATGTAGGCACATAGTTTAAGGTATATCAAAAGGCTTCTTTGTACTTTAGTCATCTCATACTTAAAATTGAGCTACTACCTTAAACATATCCACTCTGTGTTTTGCCTTGGTTCACATAGAGCAAGTTCATTCACTTAAGTATATTAGAGAAGGTACCATCACTAAGCCTAAAATTTCATTATTTCTTTTCCAAGAAGTGATCCACAAGGGTTGTCGATTAAGGTTTATTAGGGTAGCACATTCATGAAACGGGTACCATGCTAGGTCTATCTGATTCACCTCATGGTAAACTTTCTTTTCATATTCAAGGTTTGCACAATTCACTCACATTATAAGATTCAGTTCTTCATAACAATTCACTCACATTACATTCATATTATTCAAGATCACATATATAACACATAATCCTTCAATTTATTTGTTCATATATGTCATAACTTCTTTATACAAGGACATTGACTTCACATAACCAACTTAACATTAATCATTCATATATGACATAACATGATACTAATAAAATTCACATAATAATATCAATAAGTCCATTATCACAATAAGAACAAGAAGTAAACACCGCCACCATAAGTGGACTATACCACACAATATCAATTCTACATTAGAAAGGGAATTAGGTCAACTTACCCTCTTCTAATATCCAAGATCACCATTCATTAACATCTCCAACAATTCACAATATAAAAGCATAATTAACAATAGAAATCTTCATTGTTATCACCATTCCATCAACATTGGATTATAAAAAATAAATCCATATCATTAGAAAAAATAGGGTTTTGTAAATATAAAGGGTTCATGGAGATTTTCAATGTAAGATATCAATTTAACACCAATAATATCACATATAGTGATTTTTAATGTAGTTTGATTAGGGATATTTAATTATGATAGAATCATGTTAGAATTGTTAGTAATCTGTCCTAAATTCATATTGTATTATCTTTAATTCATTATGTATTCTAATTATTTGATTGAATTGATGACTCATGGTCATTGGCAAGGGCCTTTGAGTGTTGTGTTGGATGAATTGGCTATGGATTGAAGTTGGTAGGTTTGATCAATGGTATGTTGACCTAAATTTCTCTAAATTGTGTAGTATATTCCTTAGATAGTAATGATGTTTGGCATGGTCCACTTATGGTAGAGGTGCTTATGTTCTATACTTGTGACTAATGTGGCCTTGTCGGCATTACTTTATGAATTGTGAAACAATGTGGCCTCGTTGGAATTTCTTTATGTATGATGGATTTATCATGATATAACTTGATTACGTGAATATTATGAATGTCTTGATGACTTATGTGTTTATGTGGAGTCAAAGCATGAGTTCTTCTAGTTGATGATATGTTTCTCTTGTAGTCTATGGTATAGTCATTATGTGGATTACATGATGTTGAAGTATGATATTTCTTGATAGATTATATGATACTTGTGATACTTAGATTTATGATTATGTAGTAGTGAATCGGGTGAACTATAGATGATATTGGTTATACTAATGTGCTTCCTGAATGATATGATCTATGTAAAGTATATGTGTGTGTTGTTTTAGTAGACTTGTGTCCCTTACGTGATAAATGTCGAATGGAATATAACTTCTCGACTTAGTATGCAAAAGCTTCTCAGTCTTGTATGTATGATTGACATGTGACCTTGAACATTGTTAAGAAGGTCTTTATGTGGAACCTTCAACCTAGTTGGAAGATTTTGATATCCTTGAAGTTGAAAGACGTAATAGTATCCTTCTTGTGTGAATGGTGGACTTATTTTTGATTGTCTTGAATGGCACGAGATCATCCTTAGAAATATCATTGAGCTATCATCTTAACCGTTGAAAGGTAACCCTAGGGGACGTCTTTAGTAAGTTGTTATGATTTGGTTGTGAACTAGATCTCGAACCTCTACATATATTTCTTTATTGAACTACTCTATGAGAACAAAGGCTAGCACCGAGTGGGTATTCTTTGGAAGTATGTCAATTTTAAATATGAGAATAGAGAACAAAGAAACCCTCGATATTCCTTAACCATGTGCCGATACGGGAAGTTTCCTTATTCTACCTTTGGCAAGTTGAACACCCTTTATTGGAGTAGGGTTGGATCTGTATTCCATTCTTATCTACCATGGGCTATGTCGATTATTTCCTATTCTAATCATATAGGACACCTACTAGTTTTCCTAAAGTTATATGATGGTTAGGTGGTGGTATGGGACGCTATCTAGACATTGTATGATTAGGCTTTGAAGATGTTGGTGAGTGAGTCCCTAGGTCTTCTCCAAGGCGATTTCTTGAATGTCCTTATGTGTTGAATGTGTCTTATTATATTATTAAATAAAATGACCTAATTAAGAAAAGCATGTTAATGCATAAGTACTTACCTAGAGTAGCTTAAGGGTTCCCTAGTTAAGGCGTGAATGAGGCATTGGAATGGTCACTTCATGTCTTACCTAGGAGAGTGTTAAGAATCACTATATAGGTAAATAGATTGATAAAGTAGAAATGACATAAAATTAGGTAGTCTTATAGATTATTTATGTAACAACCCTAAAAAGGGGATATGTTAAGTAATGCTTAAGTGGTCTAGAATGCCTACGATTAGACCAGGTTCACACGGTTCGGTGTGCGTAGAACCACACCTTTTAACCCTTGCAACAGTCAACCAACCAACTTGGTGATTTATTTAAGCTAGGAAAGGTTCGGTCCAGCCATGTAGGGCACCCAAATATAAAGATCTACCCGGATTAGTCTTAACCGGACTTTAAAAGGGGTAATCTTAAGTTTGGAGGGTCTAGGGATAAAATGGTCTTTTTACAAGATAAGGGTAGTATTGTAATTACCCTAAATATTTAATCAATTAATTAATTAGTAAGGTGGAGGTGAAATTCTTCTCCACCCGGGTTCGGACCTAGGTGGGAGCAGTGATTTAATTTGATTTATTTTATTTGATGAATTAATTTTAATTAATTAATATTTAATTGCTCATTTAATAAAAAGGAAAAGTCACATTTTTATTTATTAATTATTAATTAGTCCTAATTGGACTAAGTCTCTCCCTTATCTCCTAATCCTACGCCAACTCTCCCACACGTTTCTTACTCTCTTTTCTCTCATTCACGACCTGCCTCAACTGAAAGAAATAAGACCAAACGTGAATGCTGAAGTTCATCAAGAACTTGAAAGCTAAAAAATCAAAAGAAAAATAATCTTGAAAACGAAAAGCAAAAACCAAGTTCTCTATGGATTGTGCTTGTGATTTCGGTGGTGAGACGTTGTCTTAGTGGGGGGATTTTGACGGCACGTAAGAAAACTTTGAACAACATTAAGGTATGGGTTTTCTTCCCTCTTGGTACCTTTCCCAAGTGGCCCCTATGTCCAGCTTAATTCAAGTCAAAAACTCAGGTTGTCCCCATTGCATGACCCTGTCATTAGATCCTTTAAAAGATTCAAGTATGCATTAGTATGACTTCTGGTAGACGATATTCGGGCTGCTTGCGATTACGTGTTTGAATGTGTATTTGAAATTATATAGAAATGAAAAAAATGTCTCCAAAAATGTGTGATATGTTAACTTGTGAGTGCACGTATGTACTGTGACTTGGTCTCAGCTAAGAGCATGAAATTTGGCATGATTAAATTATTTTATTTTACGTGTACGAATACGTTTAAAATGTGATGTTCATATAAGTTCAAGGTTTCTGAATTAAATGAAAATTCTTGATTTAATGTAATCATGAAAATGCACCTAAAGATCTCCCCAAACACTGCTCGAAATGTGTTAATGTTTAACGTGAAAGATGGTGAGAAAATGGACTGCAAAAAGGTGATTAAATTCTCGAAAGTAACCATGAGAACTTACCGAAAGATGCACTAGATTTTACATAAAAATTTATCCTAAATCTAATATTTAAAAGTTTAGAAAAATGGACTGCAAAGATGGAGAACAAATTTCCAACATTCTGGAAATTTGGTTTTTGGCAGCTTATTGTAAAAAGTCACGTTCATAAAAAAATATTTTTTAATGCTTTAGGTCTGTGGGAATTGAACCCAATACCTCACCTTATACATGTTATAAATTTTTTTTTAAAATGTGGTAAGGGGGATCCGGAATGGGGTAAAATCAAGTGAAAAATGAAGGGGAAAAAAGGAAAGAAAATGAAGCGAGGCATGTGGGGTTCGAACACACAACCTGTTGGACAGATGAAGGAGAGAGAGGAAAAATGAAATAAACAAATAATAAAAATGAGATATGTGGGATTCGAACCTACAACCTCTTGCCCGAATAAGAAGGTAAGGGGAAAATGTAATTCAAATAAGGTGAGGTTGTGAGGGTTCGATCCCATGCCCTTTTAATCCAAACGAATGAAGCAAGTAAATAAAGGAAAAAAGAAGAGAGTGTGGGCGCCTGGATTAGATATTGGGTCCCCCAGGACGAATTGTTTAAGGAAAAAAAAAAGAAAGTCTAGGTGTGGGGAGTTGATCTCAGATTCCCTAGCCAAAGAGTTTATGACAATGAAAAGCATAAAGAAAAGTAACAAAGTGTTATACAAGGGATTTGAAATAGGGTTCCCTTGCCCGATTCCGTATTGACATATAAGTCTTAAGTGATTAAATAATTAATGAATGCTGCCTATAGGAATAAAATTGAGACCTTGGCATACTTACAAGATGCATAAGTCTTGTACCACAAAATCTTGAGAAATATGAATCGCTTAAATGAACTATGAATAATGTCTCATGGCTTGTGTGGGTAGACTCATAAGTCCAGCATACGTTATTAAGAAAGTGAACCTAAGATGTTATATGATGAATAATGAGACCCTAGAAGGGTTAAGTAAGGGTGTGAAACACACTAAAAGTCCAAGTGCATTGGTATATAATGAAATGAACATTCACGTAAATCGGTGAGTAATTATGAATAGTGAATGTGCTAAAGTTAAAGAATGTGGAGAAAACATGATAAGAGGCTAAACTGAAAGGTGAGAGGAATCTCAAATGAGTCTAAGTAAATATTACCAAGACGTACTCACCTATAAGAGTGTAAAGTTGATGAAGAGACCAGTCTCTCTGATTACTCAAATGAAAGTATTGAAGTTAATGTATAATTAATACTAATGATGAGATGAGAAATCATCTACTGAGCTATGACTCCCTCATGCTAGAAGCCAGATTCTATGATGTATGAGATGAATGTAATGGAACTTTATACTGAGTACTGATAGGCAGCTATGAGTTGCGATTACTTCTTTTGTGAAGGCAGAGGTTCGTGTAATTCTCACGAGATGAGATTGTCCATCAAAATGGGTATGATCTCTTGATATCTCGTGGTCATTGAACCTATACTCCCAATATAGTGTTCTAGCAGGGTTCAACTCCCTATATACGCTAGCATGTTTTTGTTCAATTTGGCCGGTAATTCCACCTCTTTTCGGTTTGGGATTAAAAATAGGATTTCATGATTCGCACATGATATATGTTAGTTAAGGTTAAAGTTCCCAAAGAAAGAATGCGGCCAGCCTCAAGTCATGCACATAATGGAATGAACGATACCAAAGGTGTTAGGATAGGATAATCAAGGGGTGACCTACACTTAAGTAATGACACTAGGTCATTCTTGGTTGTTGCACAACGAACCTGATGAAAGTCTTAAACTACATCCTAGGTGTGGATGGTGTTTACACGAGCTTACGAACAAATGAAAATGAAGTACGTATGAATGAATGAAACAAACTCTCTGTTTGCTAAAGAAGGATCCCTAGTTGAGGTCCCACATGTTTAGCCCTCATTTTGGGATGTCTTAATGTCAAGTCCATGATTCAAAGGTCTCATGGCATATGAAGGAATGATATAAACTATGTGATATGATATGTGTAATATGTTATGTGTTGTTTAAAAAATGATATGTATTATGATGCATGTTACTCTCATAGTGTTACGACCAGATTCTAGACTACAGACGAGACCGGCGTCATTGACCCCTCAGAGGTCGCAGACAAGCCTGCTTACATCATTCTTACTTTGTCTAGGTTAATTTTAGTGGAAAATCTGAAACTTTTTGTTTCTTAACATATATATTAATCATTCTATTAGATGAATAATTGTTCACTATCAACCATCTAACATTAAGATCATCAAATGAATGAAATAGTTTGATATAGCATTAAATGTATACTTGCCAAAATGGCACCACTACAATGTCTTAACAAAACAGAAAGAAACTCTAGTAGAACATACTCCACTAGTTCAATCCTATAACTTATCTAGAATATAATGAGCAAGCATCCTCGAAATCATGAGGTCCTACCAAGTCCGGATGAATGCTCCGCGTCCGGATAGTTTCAGCGTAAACCTGTAGCTTTAGCGTCCACCTGTGCCTGTACCTAAAATTGTAAAGTCGTATAGGGTTAGTACAAACTTGTACTAAATATGGGTATATGAAAGCACACACCAAAGACATGCATGAGTAAGAATAGCTCTTTCCTAACAACATGATTATGGAAAGTCAACTCAGTGGACTTGCCAAATTGGGATTCGAAAAGTTGGTGTGCTTTCCAAATTTTGATTAGGAAGGTGAGAGAACTTTCCAAATTTGGATTAGGAAAGTCATGTCATGAGAGTAACATGTATCATCATGCTTACCATATTGCACACAACAGATAACCTCTAGCATATAGCAGATAACATGTTGCATATAATACATAACATTTTTGATATTATTTGTTCATATGCCATAAGACCTTGGAATCATGGACATGACATCAACACTTCTCGAAAATGAGGGCTCAACATATGGGACCTCAACTAGGGACCCTTCTTTAGCAAATACAGAGTTTGCTTTATTTGTTCATACGTAATTCATTTCATTTCATTCATAGGCAAGTGTAAACACCACACCAGCTATACCTAGGATGTAGTTTAAGACTTTCATCGGGTTCGCAGTGCAATGATCAAGAATGACGTAGTGTCATCACTTAAGTCTAGATCACCTCTCTATTATCCTATCCTAACACCTTTGGAATCATTCGTTTCATTATGTGCATCATTTGAGGTTGACCTCATTCATTCATTGGGAACTTTATCTTTAACCGACATAGATAATGTGAGCATCATGAAATCCAGTGTCACTCTCACACCGAAAAGAGGTGGAATCACCGGCTAAAGTGACCCAAAACATGCAAGCGTACATGGGAATTGAACCCCACCAGATACCTATATTGGCAGTATAGGTTCAAAGACTAGGATATCTAAGGAGACCCATACCCGTCATGCCGTACCGTCTCATCTCATGAGAGTTACGTGAACCTCTGCCCTTCCCGAAAGAAGGAATCACCTCTCATAGCTAGTCTATCAGTGCTCAGTATAAAGTTTCATTACATTCAAGTCATACGTCATGGAAGTTGTCTTATAGTATGAGGAAACCGTAGTTCAATAGATAATTTCTCATCTCATCATTAGTATTAAGCTTGTTAATCTTTCATAGAGACTGGTCTCTTCATTAACTTTACACTCTGATAGATGATTATGTTTTAGTAACGTTTACTTAGGCTTATTTGAGGTTGATCTCATCTTTTACATTAGCCTCAAAACATGTTGTCACCACATTAATTAACATTAGTACATCTGCTTTTCACAATTACTCACCCCTTTTTACGTGAAGGTTCATTTCCTCATATGCCAATGCACTTGGCCATTTCGTGTGTTTCACACTCTTACTTAAGCTTGACCAAGAGGTTGTGGGTTTGAATCCCACTTCTCTAACCTCTTATTTTCATACATCATTTTCCAGCCCAAAACCATGGTTCGAATTTCCTTCACCACATTCCTTTTTACTTATTTATTTTCATGATTTTTAACATGGTGATGTCACAGGTTTGACCCTCAGTGACCTCACTTCTTTTTCTTCATTTTTCATAACATTTTAAACCATCATAACTTGACCACAATTCATCAATTGTGGCTGGAAATGTTTGTAAAACTTTTCAGCATCTTTTTCAACAAGTTACACACTAGTTCTTAGGGAAACTTCATGGTTCACTTATAACGTTTTAGGTGCATTTTCATGTATTCGTTTAGACAAGAGTTTCTCACTCAATTCAGCCACATAACATTTCATATGAACATGACGATTTACTTTAGTTTGTGCACGTAAATAGACAACCATAATACATCATTTTTTGAGCCTTAAACCCGAGGGATATGGGCCATAGTTCACATTTTTCACACAATTTCACATAGTTTGGAAAGAATGGGTTGTCATACATACAATTTCAAACATACATTCATGAACATATTCGTCACGGAAACACAACACATGCCTAATATCTACCAGCAAACATACCCAACCTAAGAATCATTGGGAGCTAGTGATAGGGACATGCAACGGGGAACAACCCTAGTTTTTGGAATAGATTCGTCTGAACCTTAAGGGGTCTCTTGGGAAATGGACCAAGAGAGAAGATAACCCATACCTTTTTGACATTCAAACATCAAATTTCTGCCCAAATAACTCCTCCAAACACACATCCAACACCAAAAGTTCACCAGCAAACTCGACGGAAAACCTTCTCTTTTACTACGTGATTGATTAGTTGTTTGTTTAAAATTTTCATTTGTGAATTCTTCAAGTGAGAAACTTTTTTTGTTTACCTACTGTTCTTGAAGTTATTTTGCAGAGAGAATCATAAAAAAAAGAGATTGAACGTGAGAGTTGAGAGATTGATGTGAGAGAGTGGGAGTTTTATTAGGCTTAGAGTCTAGTTTATGACTTAGTCAAATAAGGTTTACTTAAATAAAAATGTGATTTCCGTTTTATTTTAAATCAGATAATGAATAATAATTATTAATTAATTACATTATTTTAATAACTTGAATAAAAACAACTTTAATTCATTGCTTCAACCTAGGTTCGAACCCGGGTGGAGCAAGAATTCACTTCAAGAGCCCATTTTCGGCCCTCTCTCCAAAAAATTCCCCTCAACCTTATTAATTAAATAATTAATTATATATTTAGGGTAATTACGATACTATCCTTAGCCTGTAAAAAAGAAAATTTTACCTCTACACCCTCCAAAAGTATAATTTGCTCTTTTTAAGTCCAGTAAAAGACTCATTCAAGTAAATCTTTGTATTCGAGAGACCTACATGGCTGGAACCAACCTTTCCTAGCTCAACTTACTTCCCAAGTTAGTTGGTTTGGCTGTCGTAAGGTTTCTGAGGTCTGGTTCTATGCGCATCAATCCGTGTGAACCCTGGTCTACGTAGGCATTCTAGACACATTAAGCATTGCTTAGCATAGCAATTTTTAGGATTGTTACACATAGCATGACTTTCCTAATCCAATTTGGCAAGTCCACAGACTTGAATTTCCATGACTCATATCATTAGGAGAGAGCTCTTCCTAATCATGCATGTCATTGGTATGTGCTTGCATATACCCATACTTAGTACAAGTGTGTACTAATCCCATACAACTCTCTACTTTTAGGTACAGGTGCAGGTGCAGGTGAACGCTAGAGCTTACGAGACTACTGATGTACCGTGGTTTCACGGTATTGTTAATACTTTTGCCTTAAGTTTAGTGTGTCCAAAAGCCTTTTGTGCTAATTTTTATATAAGTTTCTCTTTATTTGCAGAAAATTTGTCCAAAGATGAATGAGGATATTTTGAGAGAAAAAATGCAGAAGAGACCACCTACCGAGCTTGTGACAGTCCGTCGTGCTTGTGACGGTCTGTAGGTGGCAGCATAGTGCATCTGCTGAAGGAAGATGGGGAAGTCTGACCAAGTGTGGGGTTACGGAGTCCATGACGGTCCGTCGTGTCTATGATGGTCCATCATGCAGGTTCATCATGAAGTTCAGAGAAGTAGTCCCAGTACCCATATTACAAGAGTTCGAGTGTTTTGAAACGAAGACCCTCGACGGATGGCCAATGTTAGAACTCGCCTTAATGCTACTTTCCTGACCAAGGAGGTAGATAATAGGAAAATAATTATCAACATAGATTTAGTGTATACTATCTATTAGGCTAGTATTGATTGGTACGAGGTAATAACTTAGTCAAATATAGAATATGATGCTTAATATGAGGTAAATATAAGGGTTAGGATTGCAACACACGTAGTCGGACCAAGGTGAGGAGTGAGATTTTCTAGATGTCGGACCAAGGATTTAGAAATACATAACTTATCACTTTGCATGCAAGATACTAGGAAAGAATTGTTATAGTTAGAATTATCAAGTTATGAACCTATGGGGAACACGTAAACCCTAGTTACTTTGATTAATTGATTAAACTCCAACATTCAAAGTTGTTAAGTGTCTCTTTCAATTTCGTTAGCTATTTTCATTCATTTAGTAATAGAAACCCCCCCCCTTTATTATTTTTGCTTTCAAAGGAAGTAATTGACCGAACAATAGTAATAATAGGTTAAAGTTAAGTCTAAACTATTTTCCTCGTGGGAACGATCCCAACCTCACTAGTTGGGTTATTTATTTGACACGACCGCTTTACTTCTTATTTGAGAAGTAGGTTTAAGCATATCAAATTTCAGCGCCGCTGTCGGGGATTATAGCTTTTAGATTAACTTAAACTTATTACTATAGTTTAGTTGATATTTCTTGATTTTACTTTGTCTTATTGTTTTTGATTTGTGCAGAAACAACCTCCTTGTATGCCAAATACACGGAGAGGAAGAGAACCCTTGTTTCCCTACGATCACGAATTAGAGCGTACACTACGCAACATGAATCGAAACTTGCGAATCAATGATGATGATCCAAACCAGAACATCCCAGCTCCAGTTGATGTTCATGGTTAGTTGTAACCCGATGCTCCAGGTGAACACCAATAGAGGAGACAAAATCCCGTTCCACAGCCCCAAGCATACTACAGAGGCTATGATAACATAGCAAACTCCGATGGGCCACTTGTCTTGCCTCCTCTACCCACAGGCCACAACTTTGTGGAAACTAGTAGCCTGATGCAAATGCTCACTGCTAGAGGTTTGTTTTCAGGGATACCTTCTGAGGATCCACATGCCCATATAGCTAAGGTAAGGGCAGTGTGTAAAAGTTGTGTAGGGAGGCCTGATTTTGATTTAAATGTAATAGGGCTCAGAGTGTTTCCTCTCTCACTGACAGGAGAAGCTGCTATATGGTTCACTGAGCTCCCGTACAACTCAATTTTCACTTGGAACCAACTAAGGGATGTTTTCTTAGCACGCTACTATCCGGTATCCAAGAAACTAAACCACAAAGACAAAGTGAACAACTTTGTGGCACTACCAGGAGAGTCAGTTAGTAGTTTTTTAGATAGATTCACCTTGTTCTTGAGAAGTGTCCCGACTCACCGTATAGATGATGAGTCACTGAATGAATACTTCTATCGGGGATAGGATGATAATAATAAAGCGGTGTTGGAGACTATAGCAAGTGGAACTTATGGGGAGTGTCCTTATGATGAGATTGCTAAAAAATTAGAGAAAATCTCCCGGAATAATAAAGCTTGGAGTACTAGGAAGAAAGATACAGAGATAAACACCTTTGCAGTGCAGTCCACTCACAATCCAGCCACAGATGAGATTCGTGAAGAAATGGCTTAGATGAGAACTGAGCTTGGGTTGGTATTAAAACATGTCACTGTGGGTGCAGAAAAGATAAATGCAGTCAGCTACTTGTCAAAACCACCGCCACCTAATGATGAATGCTATTATATGGAGGACACCTATTCAGTAAATGAGCAGACGGGGGGTTTCCGACCGAGCGCCCAAGGCTCAAATCATGATAATTGGAGACAAGGTCAAGGGAACCAAGGTCGGATCTATGGTAACTACAACCGTGAGGGTCATTATGTCCGACATGGAAACTACAACCGCGCCAATAACTTCAACTGGGGTAACTACGGTAACAGAAATGATAGGAATGGGCCCTATGTCCCTCCTCAAAATCGTAAAGTTACTCCTAGGGATGGTAGAGATAGTATGACGCGAGTTGAGGGTATGTTGCACGAAATGATGAGGAGGTTCGATGCTAGTTATGAGCACATTAAAGAGTTAAGGTGCGATTTAGCAAGTATTAGGCAAAAAGTTAATACACATGCAATATCGATTTAGCAGATCGAGTTGCAAATGGCCCAATTATCTGCGACAGTGAACACACGGCAACCGGGCACTCTTCCTAGCAACACTGTCCAAAATTCAAAAAATGATGCGCATTGTATGGCAATCACTACTCGGTGTGGTAAACAAACCATTGACCCACCTTTGTCGTCTAATGAGGAAAAGGTGAGAAAGGATGATAATAAGGTGGTAAAGGGTAGTGGTGAAGAAGAAGAGAGCACTGCAAAAGATGCAAAAACGCCTATGAAGGTAATTCCCATGCCTAGACCACCACCACCCTTCCCTCAGATATTAGTGTAAAAGACCAAGGAAGGTAAATATCGGCATTTTATAACAATGTTGAAGCAGCTTTCTATCAATGTTCCTTTGGTAGCTTGAACAAATGCCCGGTTATGCCAAGTTTATGAAAGATCTGGTTACAAAGAAATGATCGGTCACTTTCGAGGATGATAATAGATTGCAACATTTTAGTGCTATTACTACAAGATCTCTCGTGCAAAAGTAAGAAGATCCGGGTGCGTTCACTATTCCTTGTACAGTCGGGTCATTAAATTTTGCGAAAGCATTATATGATCTGTGGGCAAGCATAAATCTCATGCCCCTCTCGATTTACAAGAAGTTGGGTTTGGGTGACCCAAAACCCACTGCGATGTGGCTACTGATGGCTGATCGAACAATGAAAAGGCCTATAGGGATACTCCATGATGTGCTAGTAAAAGTGGAGTCATTCATATTTCTTGCAGATTTTGTTATTCTTGATTGTGAAGTCGATTTTGAAGTGCCTATTATTCTTGGGAGGCCATTCCTTGCTACAGGTAGAGACTTCGTTGATATGGAAAAGGGGCAGATGAAATTTCGGTTGAAGAATGAACAAGTGACCTTCAACGTTTGTAGGACTATGAGGCAGAGTGGTGAGTTCCAATCGGTATCTGCCATATCCCACAAAGAAAAGATGAAGAAGGAGAATGAACAAAAAAGTGCAAAACAAGAGTTTATGATTGGGGATTTGGTGCTTGAAGACAGTTCTGGGGTGCCTTGTCTTCCAGGCAAGCTCAAGTCCGAACGGACTGGCCCTTACTTGATTACCAAAGTATTCCCTCATGGAGCACTAGAGTTAAAAGCCAAGGAGGGAAGCGGTTTAAGGTGAATAGAGAATGAATAAAAACCTATTTCGGGCATGCTGAATCGGTGAATGAAGTGACTATCTAGATGAAGGCCGAGTAATCAAGTGTCCTCAATCGTGCCGCGATGTTAAATCAGGCGCTTGTTGGGAGGCAACCCAATACTTATAGTTTTTATTTTTAGTAATGATAGCATTTTTCTACTAATGGGTTTTAAATTTGCAGGCACATCACCAGGAAATTCTGCAGAAAATTACTCTGCAGCAGTCACTAACGGATATAGTGACGGACCGTTGCGCCTGTGACTGACCGTCGCATGAATACGTTTTTCTGTTATTTTCAAACTAGGGCACACACGACAGAAACAATGACGGTTTGTCACAACTGAGACGGACCATCGTCGGGCAATCGCAGCGTCATTAATGAGGCGTACCCGACTCGACCCAGCAGGAGTTTGTTTTTACAAAATGTTACCGTTTAAACTCTCCAACCCCTCATTTCACCCCCATTCCCTCACTATCCTCCTATTTCCCTCCCTTTTCAACTTCCAAACTCTCTACCTCTATCAACCGATCATTGTTCCCCCTAAATCCTCCAAAGCCCTAATCATTATCATCTACTAGTCGGAGTTGCTACTGTGGGTGTCTTCTCGGTCACCAAATACTTTTCCATCTTGTTTTTCTCCAATTCTCAGGTATGTGTCTCTTATTTCTACTCCTTTATCTTGAATTTTTGTTTATCAACTAGTTTTAGCCTAGTTCTTATTGATATGTCATTTCTTTTATGTAAATTCTGTCTAACCTAGGTTAAAAATCTTCGAAATTGTCGTGTTTACAACCCTAGACATAGGTGCTTTTGCATTAATAGTTTACTAGGTATTTGGGTTAGACAAATGTAGGTTCATAACACTACAAATTTGATTTGGGTCATGGGGGATGAATGGGTTACCCCCTGTTCTGTCACTGATCTACAGAACGAGACCCTAATGACGGACCGTCGTAGGGTCCGTTCCAAAAGCCCTAACACCCCACTGCCCATTTATGCAAGTGTCCTCCAACGGATATATGTGACGGACCATCATACGCACAACGGTCCATCCTGCACAATTGTTCTGGTTGTCAGAGGCCCTATTCCTGAGGGTCTCTCACTTTTTCTAAGTGTCCTTCAACGGACACATGTGACGGACCGTCGTCTTTACTAGGGTCCGTCCTGCACAACCGTTCTGGTTGTCAGAGGCCCTATTTCTAAGGGTCTCTCTCCATTTTTATAAGTGTCCTCAAACAGACGAGTACGACGGACCGTCATACCCACGACGGTCCATCCTGCATGACCGTTATGACGGTCAAAGACCCTTCTCCTAAGGGGCTCCATATTTTTTTTAAGTGTCCTCTGACGGACATCTATGACGGACCGTCGTACCTGTGACGGTCCGTCCTGCACATACCATCATACTTGTCAGAGACTCTCCTTCAGGGTTCTCCATACATACATAGTCTAACTAAGACACGACGGACCCCATGACGGTCCGTCATAGTCACAACGAGCCGTAACCAGGCCCGTCGTGTGTCACTGTTACTTTAGAAATGTCATTTTATTTTATTTTTTGGGTGGTTTTGCTTGTCTTTTTTGCCACTACTCGTACTAATACTGATCCTTTCAAGGTACTATCTACTATGGCACCCAAACAAGACCGAGTCTATGCACGCAGTCGATCGAAGTTTGTCGCCCCGTCTGCCCGCCTGGTCATTAGCTCTGATGATGAGCTTGACCCCGAGTACGTTCCCCCAGGAACTTCCACCCCTTACCGTGCTTCACATGCCACCAAAGCCACACCCAAAAAGGTGGCGTCCGGCGTAGTCACTGCCTCCCAGTCTGATGAGGAGCGACATTGACCGGCACACCTTATGGGTCAGCCACCAATGAAGATTTTCCTGGTAGGAGGAAGCCTCCGGCTCTGCTGAGGTTCCCGTACCCACCACCGCTGCAGCGTCAGCCTTGTCTGATGAGGCTGAAAGTTCGGAATTCACATCAGGTTCACCAGCTCAGGCCCTCACCCCAGCTACTGACCAGCCCAACCGGTGGTGTGTCGACGGGTAATTTAAAGTCTACTCCAACGCCAAGTTCCTGAATGAAAAAGGACTTATAACTCGAACACTCACATTGGAGCGGTGGCTCCTTACAGGGAGTCTCCCGACGATGCCTGAGATCCACAATCTCTTCACTAGACATCGCCTGGAGTGGACAGCACGTCCGTTAGGACATTATAGTGAAGAAATGGTCTGAGAGTTCTATGCATCCTACGTAGCGACTCTCCGATCACAGATTTATAGGTGGGCTGCCTCCGCCAAACAGGCCCCACTGGAGCAGGTCATAGTACGGGGCGTTCAGGTCGATATTTTCTTGCCTGCCATCTGCCGGTTTCTATACGGCGAGGGTTTTGATGCTACTCGGATCCCTCTCACTGCCGAGTTTGACTACCGATGGCAGCTAGTTAAAGATGGCCAGTTCCTGCGCGAGCCATCGCTGAGAGAGACCACCAAGAGGTGGATGGACCTGCACCTGTCAGTTGATGGAGAGGGTGCCGACTGGGTGACAAAGCCAAAGGGGGCCATTAAGAAGGCCAACCTAACTTTCACAGCGAATTTCTTGTGGTTGATTGTCCGCCACAGCCTTTCCTCCACAGCCGCCGATAATATCGTTACATGGGATCGAACAGTATTGATGGCGGCGATGATAGCCATGTTCGAGGTAGATTTTGCGTGGCTTCGACAGGCAGTCATGCACGAGAGGGCTTTTAAGGTCACAACTACTTACCCTTTCCCGTGCATGATCTATTCTCTCTGCAGGTCCGCAGGTGTGCCTATATGGCACGTTGATCAGCTCAAGACCCCTATGGACACTGTTGATATCGGCCTCATCAGCGATGAGGCTAATGAGTTGTCTCCATGCAGAGGGCCCCGTCTAGAGTTGCCCCAACTTGTTGACGATCTTGCTGATACGGTAGCCCAGGCCTGCATAGCTACACAGGCGGCGTCCACTGACACTACCCCGGTCTAGTCTATCCCGGGTAGTAGCACTGCCCCGAGCTCCTCTCGCACAGCCCCTCTACCCGCGCTGGTCCTGCTTGCTAAGGTCCAAAAATTAGAGGCGAAAATGGCTCCACTTCTGCATCATATCCAGCCGTGGATGCAGAGGTCTATTACCGAGGCAGAAGAGCGCCAGGAGCGGAAAATGGTCCAATATATACAATGGAATATTCCTGAGGTTCACCAGCGCTTCGACGCCTTTTAGTTGTGGGTGCTAGCCCGGCCATCCCCTCCGGTGGATGTGTCGACTCTCGAGGCTGCGGTCGACAGTCTTCGCACAGATAATGACACAATCTTAGAAGCTAGGGTGCCTGAGTCTGAGGCCCCTTCTGTCGAGTTTGCTGAAGACACAGTGTTGGCGGCCCTATTCGCCACCTCAGAGATTCCACCACCTCCCCCTCGAGAGCATGCCAAGAGGAGTAGGGGTTGAGCAGAGGATGAGGCACGAGCACGGAAGAAGAACCGCCGTGAGATGGAGGCTGCGAGGAGAGTCTCACTTGCTGAGGAGGAGGCGCACCAGATGAGAGCAGGAGGGTTAGCGGCTAGGGCGTCTAGTTCCCGAACTATTGGATAGCTGGAGGCACTGCTGATAGTGAGGTTGTTGCTGAGGACACCATTGAGGGTGTCCAGATTGCAGAGGACATGGGTTTCGGCGAACCGGACCCACCAGCTTGGTGATCGACGGCGCTTTGTACCACAGGTTTTCTTCACCAACCACTCTAGTATTTAAATTTTTTATGCATTGGGGACAATTGCATGTTTTTTTGTTGGGGGTGGGGTAAATGGAAAGTGAGTGTTAGGGTGAAGTCTGAGTAGCCCAATTCACTATCCTCTTTTGGGGTTTTCTTTCCTGTGTTCTTTTTCACCAAAAGACTGATTACTTTTTCTGTTAAACTGGCATGTCTATATCTTTTGTACATAGTTTAATTCTTGAGCATGATGTCTAAAATGATATCCTGATAAATTGGGAAATGATGCACGTCTAGGCATAGTAACTGATAAATGTGTGGATCTAAGCATGACATAGAGGTACATTGATAAATGATGCACGACTAGGCATAGTAACTGATAAATGTGTGGCTCTAATCTGGTATAGTGATGAGATGTCAAGTGAGTGTGAGGAAGATTTGAATAGTCCACTATTTGTACTGAGCTAGAACTTGCCTGGTTAGTCCTGCTAAAAGTAAGTTGTAATAGACAATTAGGAAAGTATCATAGGCCCTTATTCAATGTAGCCCATTTTTAGCCTAAATAAAAGAAAACCAAATGAAATTTATCCTTCTTTGATCCAAATGATCTGAGCTTAAATTAGACCTTTCTTTTTCACCCCAACTGATCTTTTCTGGGAATAATGTGTTGGCCCTGGTCCCTCCTTGGAAATGTGCACCTCAGCTTATGCCAAAAGCATAAGTTGAGGGTGGCCAATGCAGTAAACAACCTTCGTTATGGCCCTGAACCAACTTTGGGTATTGTGTACCTTGACTCATGGCAAAGCCATGAGTAGAGGGTGGCTATTATGAAGAATGCTCTGGAAAGTGGGGTTGAAAGAACAAAGAGAGAGAAAGAACAAAAGTAAAGTAACTCAAGAATTGGTTGAAAGAAAAGTAAAGAAAAACAAAAATATACAAGAAATACAAGCAAGAAAAGAAGAGAGTCACTTACATAAAAGAAGAAAGAAGAGAAAATATCAAGGTGAAAGAATATGAGAAATTGGGCGAGATAAAATGATTGAAAATGGTATGTTTAGCTGATATGTCAAGGAGGGCAAAAAGTCACTAAAGTATACCTAAATATACCCTACCTGACCCTGAGCCTATTCTACAAGCTAAGAAAGTCCTATCGTGATCCTAAGGGTTGTATAGCGAACTTAAGGCAGTGAAAATAAGGGCAAGCTTGTGGCAATAGGTATGAATGAGTGTGACTTTGTTCTGAGAGCAAGTGTTGAAAAGTAATCCTTATACTCAAACTGAAATCATTGTGTGAAAAATGAGGATTTTGTTTTAAGGTGAGGACACTAATTTCAATACCGGAATTGTTAGCACCTCGGTGATAAATTGAAGAGGATAGGTGATAAATATCATGTTCTGATCCCACATAATTCAAGCCTAATAGTGATAGAATGCATAGTTATTATGAGATTAATAAGGATTGATAGCCAAATGATTGCAAAGGATAAAACATGAATACTATTGTACAAAGATTTTGTATTGAGTCATAGTGTGTCGCTTGAGGACAAACAACGAATCTAAGTTGAAGGTGTTGATGTACCGTGGTTTCACGATATTATTAATACTTTTTCCTTAAGTTTAGTGTGTCCAAAAGCCTTTTTGTGCTAATTTTTATATAAGTTTCTCTTTATTTGCAGGAAATATGTACAAAGATGAATGCGGAGATTTTGAGCAAAGAAATGCAGAAGAGACCACCTACGTAGCTTGTGACGGTCCGTAGGTGGCAGCGTAGTGCAGGTGCTGAAGGAAGATGGGGAAGTCTGACCAAGTGTGGGGTTATGGAGTCCATGACGGTCTATCGTGTCTATGACGGTCCGTCCTACAGGTTCGTCATGAAGTTCAGAGAAGTAGTCCCAGTACCCATATTCCAAGAGCTTGAGTGTTTTGAAACGAAGACCCTCGACGGACTGTTGTGCCTATAACGGTCCGTCATACTTGCCGTTGATGGTAATGAAGAGAGCAGCAGAAGAAATTGCACAAGTATGGGACGACGGAGTCCATGACGGTCCGTCGTGACCACGACGATCCGTCGCGAGGTCCGTCGACCGAGCCGCGTTTTGACAGATTTTCAACAAATAGAGCCCTTGTTTAATTTGGTTTTTATTTTTTATAAATAGTTTGAAAAAGCTTGTTTTTGAGGTTAAACTGGGTATCATTAGTTAGACTCCGTATTGTTAGACTCCGTATTATTAGACTGGGCATTATTAGTTAGACTCCGTATTGTTAGACTCCATATTATTAGACACCTTATTACTAGACACTGTATTGTTAGACTTTTGATTATCATTAGACTTTTTGTGAGATTCTTGATTACTTTGAGATTCTAGCAAGTGATTATTGGTGATTTTGGGTGATTAATCAAGCAAACTTTCGGATTTTACTCTTTCTCATTGAAGTAAGTGCATGAATTCTTATATAATATATTTGAATGTTGGGATTATGACTATGGGTAACTAAACTCCATAACTAGGGTTGTGGGAACCATAGGCAAATAATGAGGTAAAACCTAACTAAAATAAAAATTCTAGAATAGTGTTTTTTTTAATAATTATTTCGCTTAGAAGTCTTTTTAATGGATGTCCAACCTTAGAACTCGCCTTAATGCTACTTGCCGGACCAAGAAGGTAGATAATAGGAAAAGAATTATCAACATAGATTTAGTGTATACTATCTAATAGGCTAGTACTGATTGGTACGAGGTAATAACTTAGTCAAATATTGAATACGATGCTTAATATGAGGTAAAGATAAGGGTTAGGATAGCAACACACATAGCTGGACCAAGGTGCGGAGTGAGATTTTCTAGATGCCGGACCAAGGATTTAGAAATACATAACTTATCACTTTGCATGCAAGATACTAGGAAATAATTGTTATAGTTAGAATTATCAAATTATGAACCTGTGGGGAACACGTAAACCCTAGTTACTTTGATTAATTGATTAAACTCCAACATTCAAAGCTGTTAAGTGTCTCTTTCAATTTCGTTAGTTATTTTCATTCATTTAGAAATAGAAACCCCTCTTTTATTGCTTTTGCTTTCCAAGGAAGTAATTGACCGAACAATAGTAATAATAGGTTAAAGTTAAGTCTAAACTATTTTTCTCGTGGGAACGATCCCAACCTCACTAGTTGGGTTATTTACTTGACACGACCGCTTTACTTCTTATTTGAGAAGTAAGTTTGAGCGTACCAACTACACTGAAGTTATCCGAACGTGGAGTATTCATCCGGACTTGGTACGCCTTCTTGCTTTCGAGGATGTCTATCTTTTATATTATATCTTAGATGTAGGCATGAGCTAGTGGAGTATGTTCAACTAGTGTTTCTTTCCCAGTTATTTTTTTATTGGTGTCTTTTTGGCAACTCTATATTTTTGTACAGATATGACTGTCTTTCATTTGATTATCTTGATATTAGATGGTTGTTGTGAAAAGCTTATGAATTTATGTCGATAGTCTTATACGAGTTCAATGTTCCTCATTTTGAAGTCTATGTAAGCAAAAAGTTCAAAATTTTATGCTAAAATTAACCTAGATGATGTAACGATGACGTATGTAGGCTTGTATGCGACCTCTGAGAGGTCAATGACACTGATTTTGGCTATGGTATAGACTCTGGCCGTGAAAAAGTTTGTATCATAGCATTAGGTTAAATTTCGAAGATAATAAGTACACATCAACCATATCGAATAGTTTCTAACTCATGGTAGTAAAGTGCACCACTATCCTGAATTACAGACTGTATGATGCGTAGGAATGATTCCCTTCTTCTGATCATATTGTGCATTCTCTAATGATTGGTTTCTTAGTGTTATGAGTGTATCTTATATGAATTCTGATCTTTTTCAGAAAATGAACACAAGAAGGAACGCTGGTCGGGGAAGAGGGGAAGCAACTGTTGGGGTTAACCAAGTTTCACCCCAGGATCCAGCTGAAGGAGTGTCCATGCTGGTTAAACCAGCTGGGTTGACTGATGCGGAGGTGCGGACCTCTTTGGCTTAGATTGCTCAAGTCATCACTATGCAGGCCCAGGCTATGACGGCCCAGGCCAACATATAGGATGTCAGTGGGTTCTGCGGGGGAACCCACCAGCACGTAGCATGGCAGAAAGACTACTAGACTTCACGAGGATGAATCCTTGGATTTTAACAGGGTCCAAGACTTCAAACGATCCTCAGGATTCTATTTGATGAGGTGCATAAGATTTTAGTGGCTATGGGGGCCACAGATATTGAAAAGGCTGAGTTGGCTTCCTACTAACTCAAGGATGTTGCACAGTCTTAGTGCAAGATGTTGTAGGATAGCCAAGCTCTGGGCGGTGGTCCTGTCATGTGGGAGTTGTTTAAGACAGCCTTCCTGGATAGATTTTTCCCCAAGTAGATGAAGGAGGCCAAGGTTGAGGAGTTTATCAACCTTAAACAGGGATAAATAACCATTAGTGAGTATTCCTTGAAGTTTGTTAAATTGTCTAGGTATGTCACTTCCATTGTATCTAACAGCAGGGATGAGATGAGTAGGTTCCTCACAAGAATCTCAGGAGATCTGGAGGAGGAGTTTCGGTCTGTGATGCTCCACAATAGGATGGACCTCTCGAGGTTAATGGTATATGTCGAGCAAGTAGAGGAAAGCAAAAGGAAGAAAGGTGTTTGTGAAGTTAGGAGGCCTAAACTTTCTTATCAGATAGGTCTTAGTAATGGTGGGGGCAGGAACAACTTCGGCGTCCGTGAACAGCCCAGATTTATAAATGGGCATCAGAGTTCAGGGAACTCTAACTCTCAGAGAAGTGCAGAACCTAGAGGACGCAAACCATAACCCAAGAAGGGAAATGGAGGTGATGTGCAGTGTCCTATAAGGGAGTGTCCAATGGTGGTCGTACTCACAGTGGATAGTGCAGACAGGGCACTAATGTATGCTTCAGTTGTGGGAAGAGAGGGCACATGATCAAAGACATCGAACAGAACAAGGGCCAGTCTAGGGGTAATGCTCAGCCTAGGCCTAATCCACAGGGTGCAACAGCAGCCGAGCCTTCTTATAGGAAAATATTCTACGCCTTGAAGGGCAGGGAGGAGCAGAAGAGTCCACTTATGTGGTCACAAGTATGCTGCAAGTATTCTTAACTTCTGTTTATGCCTTACATGATGCAGGGTCTATGCTTTCCTTTGTAACCCCTTTACTTGCTCTCACTTTTGAGATATTGCCTGATGTTTTGCATGATCCTATAGTGGTTACTACACCATTAGGAGAAAATATAAGAGTTAATAGAGTGTACAAGGACTTCCCAATAGTTGTATCTGGTAGGACTATGTGTGCAGACTTGGTTGAGTTACCTATGAACGATTTTGAGATTTCGTTCCCCTAATGAAGTAGAGCAGGACTGGGAGGGTACAACTCGAGTCCTTTTTATCCCTTAAATTCGAACCTTAGAGCCAATAAAATGATGACAAAGGGATTACTATGTCATCTTATGAGTCTCAATGATCTAGATCATGACATTCCTTTCATAGACTCAGTGCCTGTAGTGAATGAGTTCCAAGATGTGTTTCCTGATGATTTGAGTGGAGTTCCTCCATCTCGAGATATTAACTTTGGTATCGACTTACAATCGGACACTAAACCAATTTCGATTCCTCCTTATAGAATGGCTCTATTGGGACTCAAAGATTTGAAGTTGTAGTTAAAACATATCACTAATAAGGGTTTCATTCAGCCGATTGTATCCATTTGTGGCATTGTAGTGTTGTTTGTAAAAAAGAAAGATGGAACCCTTAGAATGTGTATCAATTATCCGCAGCTCAACAAAGTAACTATCAAGAATAAGTATCCACTTCCCAGAATAGATGACTTGTTCGATCAGCTTCAAGGGTCTATTTTCTTCTCTAATATTGATATTTATTCATGGTACCATCAGCTTAGGATTAGGGATGAAGATATCCCAAAGACAGAAATTCATACCCGTTATGGTCATTATGAGTTCCTAGTCATGTTATTTGGTCTCACTAATGCACCAGCTGTATTTATGAATCTCATGAATAGGGTCCTCCGTGAATATCTTGACTCTTTTGTCATAGTATTCATTGATGAAATTCTCATCTACTTTAAGACCGACGAAGAGCATGAACAACATTTGAGACTAACCTTGCAGGTACTTAGACAACATCAACTGTATGCCAAATTTAGCAAGTGTAATTCTGGCTTAGATCAGTTAACGATCCTGGGTCATGTTGTGTCTTACAAAGGTGTGGAGGTAGACCCCAGAAAGACTGAGGCTATTAAAAATTGGCCAAAACCTCTTACTCCCACTGATATTCCTAGCTTCTTGTGATTGGTTGGTTATTATCGTAGGTTTGTGGAGAATTTTTATTCAATTGATGCCCTACTCACAGCTTTGACGAAGAAGAAAGTCAAGTTTGAATGGGCGGAGACTTGCGAGAATAGTTTCCAGGATCTTAAGGATAGACTCACTTCAGCCCTGGTGCTTACTTTACCTAAGTGTGGTGAGAGTTACACTGTTTATTGTGATGCATCTAGGGTTGGTTTGGGTTGTGTTTTTACGCAGGGTTGTAAGGTGATAGCTTATGCGTCCAGACAGCTTAAGGTTCATGAAAAGAATTAGCCCACTCATGACCTGGAGTTGGCAACTGTGGTGTTTCCAATGAAAGTATGGAGGAACTACTTGTATGGAGTACATGTGGATGTGTTCACAGAACACAAGATTCTCCAATAAGTGTTCACGCAGAGAGAGTTCAACCTACATCAGCAGAGATGGGTTGCGCTGTTGAAGTATTATGATATGAAAGTCCACTACCATCCAAGTAAGGCTAATGTTGTAGTTGATGCTTTGAGCAGGATGAGAATGGGGAGTACATCCCACATTGAGGATGAGAAGAAGGAGTTGGTGAAAGATGTACATAGATTGTCCAGACTGGGTGTGCAATTGGTTGACTCTACTAGTGGGGGTGTTTCAGTTCATCCTAGTTCTAAATCATCCTTTGTAGTTGAAGTAAAGAAGGGTCAGCATCTTAATCCTGTGTCAATGGAGTTGAAGGACTCAGTGTTGGTAAATATGAATGAGTCTCTTGCTTTGGGAGGTGACAACATACTTAGGTACCAGGACAGGCTGTGTGTACCAGATGTGGATGATTTGCGGATCAAAATTGTTGCAGAGGCCCATCGTTCCAATAATTCAATATCCCGGTTCCACCAAGATGTATCATGGCCTTAAGCAGAATTAAATCAAGAATATAACATCCATAGTGACCTCTTCGATATTACCTAAATAGTCCTCAAGAATTCCTAAGGCTTAGATCATGTCCACAAAATCAACCAACTTCTCTAAATAGAGTCATCCTCAAGACTTCCAAAGATAAGACATGAAGAGATTATCCCTTATGCCCTCTTCACACTTTAGCTAAGGAATCCTTATGTCACCTAAGATTAGGTACTAATTTTACTTACATACTCCTTAACATGATTCATTAGTTCATTAGTTCATTAAGACTCAGAAATCACAAAAAGGACATTCAATCAATGGTCTTGGACAAGACCTAGGAATTCCAAATAACACCTTCAAAGTCTATTGTGCAATGTCTATATAGCGTCCTATACGACCACCTAAACTCCATACACTCTTCAAATGCTAATAGGTCTTCCAAATGATGAGAATATGTAATAACCGACATAGACCATGATAGCTATACATGGAATCCAGAGTTCTATCCTACTCCGATGAGGTTGTTTTATTTGCCAATGGTAGAACTTAGAAACATCCCATGTAGGAAAATGGTTAAGGAATATGAAGGGCATACTTTGTATTCTAGTATCATACATAACTAGAACTACTTTCCCTTACCATACTCACTTGGTTCTAGCCTTCGTTCTCATAGAGTAATTCATACATTTGGTTCACATAAAAGGGTTCCATAACAAGTTCATAACCCAATCACATTTATCCTACCAAGGAAGGTACACTAGGGCTACCTCACAATGGCGACAAGAAGATCATGATGACTTTCCTAAGGTATGATATGAAGACGTGCCACCCAATCAACCTTAAGTCCATCACTTCTTTACTTTGAAGGATACCATAACGGCTTACGCTTCAACAATCCTAACCTTTCCCTCAACTCAAGGATCCACACAAATGACCTTCGTATCATCATACAGAGTCTCACCTATATTCATTTATTCAAGACTAAGATCCTTTAGATTCCTAAGTCAAGACATCACATATTCACATAAGCATCAAGCAAGGGACCCAAGTCTACCTAAACCAGACACAACATACTTCTATTTAACACAAATTGCCTAAATTTCTTAAGACTCTTAGGAATAACCCTTAACCTTACTTAGTCATCCTATTCATTACCTAAACATTATAGACCTAAGATTGAAATCAACCATGTATCAACTCTAAGACTAAACACTTACACATAGACATAACATAACATTATTAACTAAAGTATCGATAATCTAACACATACTTTCACATATAGGTAGATATGATCACACATCATCAAATCAACTACACAAATAGCTATATAATTTAAAGTAGTTTCCAATAAGTCCATGCTCATAATATTGCATAAAGCAACGCCGGCAAGGCCACGTCAATTGCAAGTAAAACACATAACACCTTCACCATAAGTGGACCATACCAATCACAATAGAATTGAAGTATAAATAATATCAAATTACAGAAAATCGGTCAGCATACCTTTACTCCGTTATCCATCCTTCAATTCAATGTCAAATCAACCAATTCAACATAACAAGGCCCTTACCCATGGGCATGAACAATAATACAAAGCAATAAACATAAAACTCAGTGAATATACATAAATTCAATCTAGGTTTAACAATCTGGGATCAATTAGATATCAATTGAATACAATTCTTATATCATTAGAAAACCCATAAGAAACTACATAACAATTTATCAATATTAGCTTAATATCAAGTAACCCACATTATAGTCAAAACTAAGGTTCATCAATTTACTAGGGTTGATAGGTAATTTAGATTGAAATCATAAATACAATATCAATTAGATCATAATTCAATGTTTAGAAATCATCCATGCAAGAACCCATGGTAGAATCATGAAATTGGACAATTCCTTTTAGAAAACTTTGAAAAACATGTTTAGAGTTGGGCTCTTTGATGAAAAGAGTATAAAGGATAAAAACACATGCCTCAAGGATGATAATTCTTCACTTTGATGAATAATTTCGACACAAAACCCCTCACCAAGCTTCCTCTTCAAGTTGGACTTCAATGGAGGTTTTGGGATATTTTCTAACTGTTTTGGGTTTATGATTTTGATGAATGAGGTCTTCCATGTGATTACCCCTTATATTCTTAATTAAAATACCCAAATAACCCTTAAAAACCTTCCATGAATTAATTTATAAGTGGGGTGAATTTACTAATTCATCTCTAACTTGGCAGCAGCCTGCGCAGGAAGACAGGTGTGTGCGATGTCTGCCCTTGACGGGGCGTCACAGCCACGACGAGCCGCCACAGGCCTCTGTTGGTGGCAACAGTGGCTTGAAAAGGTTCCTATATTCACCCATGGTTAATTACGTCATCAAGGCATCCTTTGACGGGGCGTCAACAGCCCTACGAGCCATCGACTTCTCCGTCGTTTGGGGTCTGCGTGGGACTGCCATGCCAACACTTTTGGGTCCTTCCTGAAGGACCCTTAGATGGTCCTGGGGGATAATTTGCCGGACGTTTACAACCCAAATACGACCATGTATAAGTTTAACACCTCTCACATGAATTTTATCCAAAACTAACTCGTAAAACTCGACGAAACACGCCTAGACGTACAAGGTCGACTTAAAGCATATCTTTCGAATGCCTTGGACGTTCTTGGTCGTTTGACCTCCAAACTTCTCTAAACTTTAACCAATGCCTTTAAATGCTATATTAACTCATTTAAGAACCTTAAAACCCCACGAAACACACATAAACACATAGAATCACATTTAAGACATTTAGATGACTTAGTCGTCAAACGTCGTAGTCGTGTCTTGCATTTTACTTCAAACACCCCTAATACTTTAGATACTGAATCTATACAACATATTAGACATATTTAGGACCTTAGACCATCAATAACAACATTTTAGGATCTATTTAACCTAGGTCATCTTCGGGGTCTTATAATCTCCCCTAGTTGGACAACATTCGTCCTCAAATGACACTTGCCACTCTATGAACACTTCCAAGATTAGAGACTCATATAAGAGCTAAGAACCATTACATAAAACACATAATAAACAATAAAACATAAATTTCACCTAGTAAAGAGATTCACAACACAACAAGAATTTCGCATTCAATTTTGTAAATCATTATGCTACAAGCTCACATTCTTCGTTCCAAATAGTAAAAACTCATTATATACTCAATACACTACTCATATAAATTAGTTCTAACCAAATTAAAATATTTTTTGGCAAACGAATCAATTAGTCATTTTATCAAAAAATATGGCAGCAATGCAGTCTTAAAGCAACAGTGGTTTTTAAGCAATTTTTCAAAAATCCACATTTTAAGCAATTCATGATATAAACATTCTAATATGCAAAACAACATCATATAAACACATATTACAACATAATCAATGCTTCATAGAACAAACAATGCAAGAATTTAATGAAATTCAATTTCAACCAAACTCCTAAGCATCATGCACAAGCAACAAATTCAAGAACTTCTATCCTATCTACAAACAATACTCCGCCACTTAGAAGGAACTCATATCTTAACAAGAAAACATACTGACATCATAATCACTCTCCTTCTCATCCGGATTCTCCACCCTAGAACGGAGTAAATAGAAAATACCTCTTTGTTGAAACATCATCTTTTGGAACACTAGGAGCAACTTGCTTACCCTCTTTACCTTTAGAAGCAATCATAGGACAATCTCTCACTTTCTGCCCATCTTTAACACAACCAAAGCAACTCGTGGTACCTAATAGAAAATCACCATAATGCTTCTTCCCACAATTCGCACAAGTAGGCTTGCCATCCTTGGAAGCGCCTCCTTTATCAACCTTGAACTTAGCACTCCTAGATTCTCCTTGGGATTGAACCTTCTTTTTAAACCTAGTTTTCTCTTGACCACTAGCACCATTCCTTTTCAAACTTCTAGCCATCCTCCTAAGCTTAGACTCTTCAATTGATTGTGCATATACCATGAGTCTATATAGGCTCATATCATCATGCAACATACCAGTACGACATTCTTCCACCACTAAATCGGCTACCCCCGTCACAAAATGACTCATTTCATCTCTTAGATTAGACACAAGAGAAGGGTCATACCTAAACAAAATTGGGAATTTTAAAGAGTTCTCCGCAACACTCATATTGCCTTAATTGAGATTGATAAACTCCTCCACCTTATTTTCTCTCCTCTCTCGGGGAAAGTACATACCAAGAAAAGCTTCCTTAAATTCTTCCCAATCAATAGGAACCGATCCTTCAATCCTATTATCCTTCCATTGAGTGTACAAAATTTGAGAAACATCCGTCAATTAGTACAAAGCCAACTCCGCCTTCTCCCTAGATGTAACCCCCATAAAACTCAAAAAATTTTACACTCCGTCAAGAAACTCTTTGGAATCCTCATTTACCTTAGAGACAAGAAAGATAGGAGGATTCATCATCACAAAATATCTCAACCTAGATGTCATAATGATCATCACAACCCTAGGCATCATAATAAATTTAGGTTGTATAGTCATGTCTCGAGCTATGGCAATCAAAGCCTCTCTAATGTCCCTATTAGACATCTTAAGAACCTCAATAGATCCTTCCACATTAGGAATGGGATCACCTCGGGGAGGCACTTGGGCATCTTAATCACCTTCAACTCCTTTCGCACCTTGAGGAACTTGGTCAACTTGAGGGGAACCACCCCATTCACCCTCTCCTCTTCAAACCTTCTAGCGGCCATCCTTTTAGTATTCATCTCCTAGAAAACACTAGGAAACACATAAGAAGGATACTCATAATATTTACTTTGTGGCACGACAAAGGAGTATAAATGAAGGGAAACACTACCATCTTATAGCCTTTCACCCATAGATATGTCGTGACTCACACCGATGGTTAAGAATCTACTAGATGTGACCTGATGAGACTTCTTAATTCCTAATACTACTTTCACCATCCTATACTCTGATACCAAGATTGTCATGTCTCAAAACCATACCCTAGAAGTGAGGATACAATCTTGGATTATAAACGGCGTCGTCGAAATCTTGGAGTTCTTAGACAAGCCTCTTTCATATCATTCATTGCATATACATAGTGAAAAGTAGTGAAGAATTAAAACTTTTAACAAAACATAATATAGTCTTCGAAATCTCTTTCATATAAAACCAATAGGAAATACTAATACGCAATCTCACCATCTTAAGACACAAGAATACATGGGATACGACTATATGCATAAAAATCATGAAAATCGACTTTATTAGAAATATGCATCTTTTCTTTTGAAAATTATATTATAATCATAATAACATCATAAATCAATTTAGTAACACGTAATATACTTCTAGCATGCAATTTCCTAACTTAAAGTCATCCTAAGATTTACTTAAGTCACATAAAGAAAGACCGCCCATACACCCTCCCTAGATGTGCCTAAACGGCCCTTAAGAAACACATAAGATACTTCTACCATGCAATTTCCTCACTTAAAGTCATCCTAAGATTCATTTAAGTCACATAAATAGAGACCGCCCATACACCCTCTCTATATGTGCCTAAACGACCCTTAAGATTACCTATAATGAGTCACCTACATACTTACTAAGAAATCATAAATATCAAGGTAAGATTCTTCTACCAAATGTAAACTCTAAGTCTCACTTGAGTGAGTTATGAAACGACTGCCTATATAATCCCTTACACACACACTTAAGAGATCCTATAGACTCCCTAAGATAGCATCATTCTCACTAAGTCACCAACACATAGATGATATGACATTCTCTTCCCAAAGGATATCAAAATACCTATTTAAGTGAACAAGAATATAACTTCGATGGTGACCTCTTCGATATTACCTAAATAGTCCATAAGACTGCATAAGGCTTAGATCATGTCCACAAAATCAACCAACTTCTATAACTAGAGTCATCCTCAAGACTTCCAAAGATAAGACATGAAGAGATCATCACTTATACCCCCTTCACACTTTAGCTAAGGAATCCTTAAGTCACTTAAGATTAGGTACTCATTTATTTACATACTCCTTAACATAAGTCATTATTTTGTTAGTTCATTAGGACTCATACATCACATAAAGGACATTCAAATAATGGTCTTGGACAAGACCTAGGAACTCTAAATAACACCTTCAAAGTCTATTTTGCAAAGTCTAGATAGCAATCCGTACCCCCACATAAACTCCTCAAATGCTAATAGGTATTCCATATGATAAGAATATTCACTAAATGACATAGACCATGATAGCTAGACATAGAATCCAGAGTTGTATCCTACTCCGATGAGTTTTTTCTACTTGCCAATGGTAGCACTTAGACACATATCATGTAGGCACATGGTTTAGGAATATGAAGGGCATACTTTGTAATCTAGTCTCATACGTAACTAGAACTACTTTACCTTACCATGCTCACTCGGTACTAGCCTTTATTCTCATAGATTAATTCATATATTAGGTTCACATAAAAGTGTTCCATAACAAGTTCATAACCTAATCACATTTACCCTACCAAGAAAGGTCCACCAGGGCAACCTCACAATGGAGACAAGAAGCTCCTAATGACTTTCCTAAGGAATGATATGATGTCGTTCCAGCCAAGCAACCGTAAGTGCATCACTCCTTTACTTTGAAGGATACCATTACGGCTTACGCTTCAACAATCTTAACCTTTCCCTTAACTCAAGGTTCCACACAAATGACCTTCGTATCATCATACCTCACCTATGCTCATTTATTCAAGACTAAGAACTTTTAGGTTCCTAAGTCAAGACATCACATATTCACATAAGCATCAAGAAAGGGCCCAAGTCTACCTAAACAAGACACAACATACTTCCATTTAACACATATTGCCTAACTTCCTTTAGACTATTAAGAATAACCCTTAACCTTACTTAGTCATAATATTCATTACCTTAACATTATCAACCTAACCATTTTACACTCATCTAGACAATTTAGGATCAACCATGTATCAACTCTAAGACTACACACTTAACACATAGCCATAACATAATATTATTAACCAAATAGTATTGATAGTCTAACGCATACTTTCACATATATGTAGATATGATCACACATCATCAAATCAACTAGACAAATAGCCATATATGTTAAAGTAGTTTCCTATAAGGCAATGCTCAAAATATTGCATAAAGTAATGCCGACAAGGCCACATCAATTGCTAGTAAAACACATAACACCGCTAGCATAAGTGGACCATACCAATCACAATTGAATCGAAGCATAAATAATATCAAATTAAGGAAAACCGGGCAGCATATCTTTACTCCCTTATCCATCCTTCAATTCAATGTCAAATCAACCTATTCAACATCACAAGGCCATTACCCATGGTCATGAACAATAATTAAAGGCAATAACCATAAAACTCAATGAATCTACATCAATTCAATATAGGTTTAACAATCTAGGGTCAATTAGATATCAACTGAATACAATTCTTATATCATTAGATAACCCATAAGAAACTACATAACAATTTATCAATATTAGCTTAATATCAAGTAACCCATATTATAGTAAAAAACTAGGGTTCATCAATTTACATGGGTTAATAGGTAATTTAGATTAATAACATCCATAAAATATCAATTAGATCATAATTCAATGTTAAGAAATCATTTATGCAAGAACCCATGGTAGAATCATTATTTCGCACAATTCACATTGGAAAACATTGAAAAACATTTTGAGAGTTGGGATCCTTGATGAAACGAGTTTCAAGGATCAAAAGCCATACCTCAAGGATAATAATTCTTAACTTTGATGAAAAATTTTTACACAAAAACCCCTCACCAAGATGTCTCTTCAAGTTGGACTTTAATGGATGTTTTGGGATATTTTCTAAATGTTTTGGGTTTATGATTTTTAAGAATGACGTCTTCTATGTGATTACCCCTTATATACTTAATCAAAATACCCAAATAAACCTCAATAAATCATGTATTACGTAATTTATAAATGGGGTTAATTTACCAATTCAACCCTATTTTGGCAGCAACATGCGCAGGAAGACAAGTGTGTATGACGCCTGCCCTTGACGGGGTGTCACAGCCACGACGGGCCATCACAGGCCTCCGTCTGTGGCAACAATACCTTGACAAGGTTGATATATTCACCATGGTTAATTCCCTCATGACAAGACCATTTTGCGGTGCATCAACAGGCCTATGATTCGTCGACTGCTTCGTTGTTTGGCATCTGCCTGGGACTGCCATACCAACAGTTTTGGGTCCTTCCTCAAGGATCCTTAGATGGTCCTTGGGAATACTTTCCCAGACGTTTCCAACCCAAATATGACCGTCTATAATTTTAAATCCTCTATCATGAATTTTATTCTAAAATAAACATGTAAAATTCAACGAAACACGCCTAGATGTACAAGGTCGACTCAAGGCATATCTTTTGAATGCCTTGGACATTCTTGGTCGTTTGACTTCCAAACTTCTCAAAACTTTAACCACTGACTAAAAATGCTATATAAATTCATTTAGAACCTTAAAACACCATGAAACACATATAAACACATATAACCACATTTAAGTGACTTAGTCGTCAAACGTCTTAGTCGTCCCTTGACGTTTGACTTCCAACACCCATAATACTTTAGCTACTGCCTCTATACCACATATTAGACATATTTAGGACCTTAGAACATAAATACCAACATTTTAGGCTTTAGTTAACCTAGGTCATCTTCGGGGTCTTACAATAACACTTATGGAGCCAATCTATACCCATAATTATATCAAAGTAAAGCATGGTTAGTTCTATTAGGTCAGCATAAGTGAATATATCAAGAACACTTATTGCGCAATCTCTATATACTCTTTCAGGTCTAGTGATGTCCCTTATGGGAGTACTAACTAGAAAAGGTTCATGCAAGATCTCAGGAAGCAAGTCCAATTTACTAGCTACTAAAGCAGTAACAAAAGACAAGGTGGATCCTGAATCGAACAATCCATACACAGGAAGAGAAAAGACAAGCAAGTTACCAGTGACCACATCACCATACTTCTCTGCTCCTCTCTACATTTCAAAGCATAGAACTTGTTCCTCTTGGGAGGCTCGTCTACAACAATTGGATTAGACAGAGGTTGAGTATCTTCCTTTGCCTGATTCTTCACATGTGGGCAGTCACTGATTGTATTCCCACTCTTTCCAAACCCATAGCAGGCATTAGTACCTACTAATCACTCACCTCCATGCAAACGGCCACACCTACCACACAACTTTCTGTCGCACTGGGCATTTCTATCGTTGCTCTTCTTGAGGCAAGACTTGCCTCATTTGGCATTAGTGTTCCTAGAAGAAGTAGGATTACTTGAGTGTTGGTGACCCTTCTTGAACTTGGGCCTATCCTGGACTCCAAACAAACTCCTACCAGTGCTAGAACCAACCTGATACGAGGGCCTAGTTTTCTTGCTTTCTCGGCTTCTCTTACTCCGATGACTATCCTCCACCCGTTGTAGATGTACCATCAACCTACCAAGATCTATGTTATCATGTAACATGGCTGTCCTACATTCCTCCTCTAGATCCTCTGATACACCAGTCAAAAACCTGCTCATCTCATCCCCGCTATTGGACACCAGGAAAGAAGCATATTTGAAAAGCTTAACAAACTTCAAGGAGTATTCCCTGACTGACATACCTCCCTGATGTAGGTTTATAAACTCCTCAACCTTAGCCTCTCTCTGCTCTCTAGCAAAGAATCTCTCGAGGAATGCAATCTTGAGAATGTCTCAAGCGATGGCGACTTCTCTTGGTACTCGTCCATATACCCACATCTTGTACCATAGCAGAGCCACATCCTTGAGTTGTTATGCAGCCAACTCAGCCTTCTCCTCTTTATTAACACCCATAGAATAGATAATCTTGTGGAACTCGTCCACAAACTCCTAGGGATACTCATTGGTTTTGGACTAGAAATAGACTAGAGGATTCATCCTAGTGAAATCTCTTTGTCTACTAGCCATGATGCTAGCATGTGGGTCTCCATGGGAGAACCCTCTCTAGTGTCCTGGGCTATGATAGACTGTGCCTGAACAGTAATGGTTTGGGCCATCTGAACCAGTGTTGTTATCACTTCTCCATCCATAAAACGCAGTATGGTTGATAGGCACTTGCACTCCAGTAGCTGGGGCTTGAGGAGGAGTTTCGTTTCCCCCCCCCCCCCCCAATAGCTGCTTCTCCAACTCTTCTGCCTGCGTTTCTTCTTGTGTTCATTTTTTTGCATGTACACACAAGAAGGAAATTAGATGCTAGAATGACACAAAATGTCAAAGATCTACACAGAACAATAAAGATTAAAAGAAGGGATCATTGCTAACATCACTAAGTATCTAAGTCATGGTTGTGGTGCACTTCACAACCATAAGATAGAAACTACGAAACGTGGTTGTGTTGAGCCTTAGTTCCTAGGTAATTTAACTTCATGCTCTGATACCAAGTTTGTCTCACTTGGGTTTTATATCCTAGATGAGACCTGCATCGTCAACCTCTCAGAGGTCACAGACAAGACTTTTCTTAGCTTTCATCACAATCATATAGTTAAATTAGCTGAAAATTTAGAACTTTTTAACTTTACTGAAGTGTACTTAGACTTCATATAATTTCTGCATAAAAGTGATTACTAATAGCTCAAACTAAACAACCATCTATTAATAGATTGAATAATTGAAATGAAGAATTGATAATAATAATAGTTGTCAAACCTGCCTTAATATAAAAGCTTGAACAAATATTTGAAAGGAAATGCTAGGGACAACATCCACTATCTATGTCTAAATACTAAAGCTAGAATATAAAGAATAGTAATCCTCAAACTAAAGAGGACCTACCAATGTCTGGAGGTACTAATCAAAACAGCTTCAAGAGAATCTTCATCTTCTTCAAGGACCTGCACCTATAAAAATAGTAACAATTAATGGGTTAGTACACACTTGTACTAAGTATGGGTATATGCACATGAACACATAAGGACTATGCATGATCAAGGAAAGCTCTTTCAATAGCTACATACCATTTTTGGACACTAAAGTCACTTTACTTTCCTAATTCGTTATTTATGAATTATGCTATGAATATGAAATATTTTCATGCATTTAAAGCACATAACTCATTATCTATATGAACATAATACCTTGTAATAATGAACATAATTTTAGAACAACTCGAGCAAAACTTTATATTTTTGCTCCCCCTTAAGCCGAGAGCTCCTATTCCAACACTTGGATTTATTTTTCAGTATATTCTATATTTTATTGTGTAGTTCAATGATTTCCTTTGATCCTATGTTTTAATTACGAGTGCAATGAATCATTGTAGTCCCATTCCTACAATCAAACAAGTAAGTAATCCAAAACACTAACGAAATGATTTGACTACCCTACTCACAAGTTATTCTTTCCATTCTTGTTAAATTGGCACGAGTCTTTATAAGACAATCTTTGTTATCTATGCCCATTATTTGGTTGTTTGCATAATATAAATATTATTGGCTATGCCCATTATTTGATCATTGCATAATATAAAGATTATTTGCTATGCCCATTATTTGATCATTTGCATAAAATAAAGATTATTGACTATGCCCATTATTGGATCATTTGAATAATATAGAGATTATTGGCTATGCCCATTATTTTATCATTTGCATGATATAAACATTATGGGGCATTGATTAGACATTATGTTTTCTCCCTTTATTGTCATAAGCAAATAACTGTTAAAACTTCATTCTTATCAAACACAAGTGATTTGATTTACTTATGTTTTTGCATACTTAGTTCACTTTGAACTTACATATCTTCTTATTTGATCTCATGTTCACTTGAATATACTTTTCTTTCTTTCTTTCTTTCTTACTTACTTTAAGAAATCTTTAGCATTAAACTGACATAGATCATGTGAGCTAACAGGGAATCCAGTGTCTTCTTCACACTGAAAGGAAATGGTTCACCCGCTAAAGTGAAACTAAATACTAGCATTTAACCAACAAAGATTATGTGAGCTAACATGAAATACAGTGTCTTCCCCACATTGAAAAAGAGGTGGTTCAGCGGCCAAAGTGAAACTGAATACTTCCTAGCTTTCTTAGGTGGATCCACTCTCTAGTAACCTATGCTGGCAACATAGTTCAAAGACTAGGAGATTTCGGAGACCCTTATCCACCTTGGTGGTAGTCTCATCTCATGAGTCTTACATGTGCTTACACAAGCTCATGCTAGTCTATCCGTGCTTCGCTCAATTTATCATACTTTATAACTTTTAGAGTTGACCTATACATTATGGAAGCTTGCTTCTAGTATGAGGTATTCTTATCTTAATGGATGACTTGTCATCCCTTTTTTTACTTCATGAATGTGAACTTGAATCTGACATTATCATTATGGTGTGAATGAGACTTGTATCAGAATTTCTAACACCCTCTTATGTGAGTATCTTTAACATAATTGTTTATGTGTAAGTCCTTTAACATCCCATTTTAGGTCAATTTCATGACTCATAAGCTTTTGTGTTATTTCATTACTCACCTTATCTTGTTCAACATTATTTGGTGTTCTTGTACCATTCTTTATGAAAGTTGTAAGGACTTATTCAATGTGCTACTATGGTCACAAGTTCATTTGTATAGGGTATGTTGGGACTTGTCCCAATCATTGGCATACCCTGGGTAATGAGTTCATTGAGTTACAACTTGCCAAGTCATTCTTTAACATGTATTTGGCATTGCAAGAACATCATTATTTACATTGGCCATATAAGATTGGTATGTCTTTGTCAATGACTAATTATAGTACATAATTTGGAAAAAATATTGTAAGCTAATCTATTGGCATTAGCCTAACTTTCAGTAGTCACTGGTCATGAGAATATCATTAGCCAAGTCAATTAACTTCATGTATATTCTATAGTAATCTCATCATTTTAAGCAAGAAAACTTTTAACAATTTCATCTTCTCAAACACAATTGGCATTAAAACATTTCTTTTCTCATGTAAATAGTACTTTAATCATACGGATCTAACTTATATGTCTCATTCGACATTATAAAATCATAAAAACCTACACATATTGATCAGTTAGCACCACATACCAACAAAAGTCTCGAGATTTGCATTATACATACTACTATAATCGAAAATAGGGAGAACTAGGGAGATAAACATTTGAAAATCTCATTGAGAACAACCCTAGTTTTGGTTTTCTTGAATTCAAAACGTTTGAGAAGCATCTTGGGGAAATTAATCCAAGAGATAAAACTCATACCATAGTGTAGAAGTGAATCTACGAATATCACCTCGTACTTTTCACGAAAAATCTCGAAGAACTTCCTTGAGATCGCCTAGGAGAATTGTTTGCTGTGTTTCTTATGTTTGTTACTGTTTTTGAGTCGTGAGGTTTCTTACATAGTTAAACGTGAATCTAAGTCTTATGAATTGACTAATTAAACTTAGGAGTATTAACTTAATTAAATAATCAATTATCTAATTACCAAAACATCCCTCCTGAGTTGACTAAAAATAGGAAAGCATTTGACTTAGCCAAATCTGAAAATTTGCTAAGGTGTCTTGTCTTGACCATGAATTTATAATTAATTATTATGTTGCTAATTTAATTAATTAAGTGACCTAGGGTAATTAATAAAGTACCCCTAAGTCACTAACACCATAACCAACTTCATTGGACCATCCTAGGCTAGGTACTAGGATGTTTCTTTAGTTAGTAACCCGGCTAGTGTCACCCGGTTAGATTTTATGATTCCGGGTACACTAGTTAGTTTAATTTATTTAATCATAGGTTATTTAGTTAGTTATGTAAGTTAGTTAGATCCTATAATTTGTTAAGAATCTAGGCCCCACGTGGCTTTACCCTTGCGCACGCCTGCCCCCTAACCGCCCTAACCGAATTCGGTTGGGGCTTGGTCGCATTGTCTCTTGCACATGTGCTTGCACATGTGTTGCTGCGCATTTATTGTATAAGTACCCTCACTATGTCCTTGGGTACTGCTTAATCTACATGGTCATTTTAAATGATCGTGTGCTATGGTACCTAGGCTTGACACTTGGATGTTTGTACCAAATGTGTGGGATCTAAGAAATGAAAATTTTATTAGCTTAGGGTCTTCATTGAAGTTACAATTCCTAGAAAAGAGTGGATTGGAGCATTGAACATCAAACTATATCTCAATAAATAGAAATTTTCTAACACCTTTAAGCCAATATTCTCTAACATGCCCAATATTACTCAATATTGGGCATTGGGATGCCTATGTACCCCAATACATATTATTAAAATCTAATAGACCCTTCACTAGACAAGTACATTTTCTGGAATATTTCACATAAGGTGAGGTATTATCCTACTATTGCGTCTAGAGGAAAGGAAGGTAAGAAAGCTCCTCCAAGTGTTCCAAGTGATGATGTTCCAAGAAAGAATTGCTTATATACACTCCGGGCTAGAGGATCAAAGTTGGATGATAAAAATCATGCTGGTAAGTTATAGCTTCTCTCTTTAGTTGTTATGAGTTCCTTCTCAGTGGGAGTATGGTGAGTAGTCGTGTTTTTATTGAATGTCTCATATCTTCTATTCAACTCAAACTTGAGAGTTAGAAAGTCATAGTAGCATGTTGCATATAGCATTGTGTTAAGGAGTCTTGTTGGAATTGAATTTCATTGATTCCTCGCGTTGTGCATTATATGAAGTTATACTTATGTTGTAATTTTAATTTATATGATTTTATATTTGATATATCCATGCTTTCATCATTAATTTCTTAAAAGTTGCATTTTTGGAATTTTGAGCATAGTTCACTATGTTGCCTTAGCAGTTCACTATAAAGAATTTCAAATTTTGACTAAATTTTTTTTTGTTAAAAATGGTTGTAATGTGTATAGAATTGATGTATATGAGCACTATAATGTGTTGAGAAGTATTTTCTCCTATTTGAAATGAAGTATTTGAGTCTTTTTTGCATGATGAGTCATAGATTAGTTTCTATCCTCTTGTAGTGTTTGAGTCTCTAAAAGTATGTGAAATTGGTGTTTCTCCCAAGTTTTGTATTGTGTATGGTGTTGTATGGTTTTGTGCTGCTAGTACTGATTTTCTTATCTCTTGAATGTGTTTTAAATGAAACAAGTGTAATTCGAGGAAGAATGTTGTCCAAGAGGGGAAGATTCTAACACCTCTAAAATGACTTAGGTGAAACTAGAGTCTAATGCTTTTGTATTGGTGTTTTGAATTCCTAAAAAGATTTTAAATGATATTAGGAGTCAGTGTTTAATGTTTCATGAAGTTTTGAGGTCAAACGTCCAAGAACGTCTGTGACGTTCAAAAGGTTTACCCTAAAACGTCCTTGTTTGCCTTAGTGTGTTTCGTTGAGTTTTACGTGTTTGTTTTGGAGGAACTTCATATGAGAGGTACTAAACTCGTTTACGAGCATATTCGTCTTGGAAACATATGGGGAAAAATCCCAAAGTACCTACCAAGAGTCTTTGAGGAAGGACCCGTCATTTGGGCCAAGGCTGTCCAGACCAGCCTCACCTACGGAGGGCATCGACGCCTAGTAGGTTGAATGACACCCTGTAGGTGAGAGGAGTAGGTCAGTACTTATCCTAGAAAGCCTATTCTCCCAAAATCAAGTCTCTGAACCCATCGACGGTCTGACAAGACGGCCCATCTAGGGACCTACGCTCCGTCGATGGGCAACCGTCAATGGTGGCTACAACTTCTCGCTGATTTCACTGTAAAGTTTTGGGGTGAATTGGTAAATTTACCCCACGTCCAAATAAATTGATGGGAAGTTTCTTAGGGTTATTTTGGGTATTTTGAGTGAGTTTATAAGTCTTAAGATGAATTCACTTCTCACATATCAAAACCCAAGTTCTCTAAAGAACTCTCTAGAACTTCATTGGAGCCAAAACTGAAGATAGAGCTTGGATTGAAGATTTCTTTGGAGATTCTTCATCAATTATTCTTGAAATTCTTGGTCTAGCATCAATTAAGGTGTGGTGTTCATCCTTGAATCTCTTTTCTTCAAGGAGTCAATCTTCAAAGTGATTTCCAAAGTCTTTCAAAAGATGAAATTGTTCAATTTTGTAATCTAGCCATGAGTTCTTACATAAAACGTTTTGAATCATTGTATATTAACTGTATTTATTTTAATTAAATTATTTAACCTAAAAACTCTTTGAACCCATGCGATTCATGCAATACTAAATTTGACTATTTTGTGGGTGATTTTATTGTGTCTTAATGCTATTGAATTCTTATATAGTTTGATTAGGGCTATTGAATTATGATAGAATCATCTTAAAATTGTTAGTAATCTGTAATAAATTCATTAATTTGTGTTGTATTCTTTAATTAATTATGTATTGTAATTATTGGATTGAATTGATGATCATGGTCATTGATAAGGGCCTTTGAGTATTGTGTTTTATGAATTGGTTATGGATTAAAGTTGTGAGGTTGGATCAATGGTATGTTGACCTAAATCTCTCTAAATTATGTAATATAGTCCTCAGATAGTAATGATGTTCTGTATGGTACGCTTATGGTGGCGGTGCTTATGTGCTATACTTGTGAGTAATGTGGCCTTGTCGGCATTACTTTATAAATTTTGAAACAATGTAGCCTCATCGTCGTTACTTTATGTATTATGGAATTATCATGTTATAAATTGATTATGTGAATATTATGAATGTATTGATGATTTATGTGTTTATACAGAGTCAAAGCATGAGTTCTTCTAGTTGATTATATGTGTCTCTAGTAGACCATGGTATAGTCATTATGTGGATTACTTGATGTTGAAGTATGATGTTTTTCGATAGATTATATGATACTTTTTATGCTTAGATGGATGATTATTTAGTAGTGAATATGGTGACCTATAGATAATATTGGTTATACATATGTGCTTCTTGAATGATATGATATATGTGAAGTATGTATCTGTGTTGTTTTGGTAGACTTGTGTCCCTTATATGATACATGTAAAATGTGAATATGACGTCTTGACTTAGTATGCTAAAGTTTCTTAGTCTTGTATGTGTGATAAACATGTGACCTTGAACATTGTTAAGAAGGTCTTTATTTGGAACCTTCACCTAGTTGGAAGGTTATGATATCCTTGAAGTTGAAAGTCGTAAAGGGTATCCTTCTTGTGTGAATGGTGGAATAAGGGTTGATTGGCTGGAACGGCATGAAATCATCCTTGGAAAAATCATTGAGTTATCCTCTTAACCATTGTAAGGCAACCCTGTGGGACCTCTTTGGTAAGGTGTTATGATTTAGTTGTGAACTCGATATGGAACCTCTTTATATAGTTTTTTATTGAACTAATGTATGAGAACAAAGGGTAGCACCGAGTGAGTATGCTTGGGAAATAGATCTATTTGAAATATGAGAATAGAGAACAAAAAAACCCTTTATATTCCTTAACCATGTGCCTACATGGGACGTGTCCTAGTTATACCATTGGAAAGTAGAACACCCTTAATCGGAGAAGGGTTGAATCCGGATTCCATGCTTCGATACCATGGTCTATGTCGTTTATAGACTATTCTCATCATATGGGATACTTACTAGTGTTCGAGAAGTTCTATGAAGTTTAAGTGGTGGTATGGGACACTATCTAGACATTGCACGATTAGCTCTGAAGATGTTGGTGAGTGACTCCCTAGGTATTCTTCAAGACCATTACTTGAATGTCCTTATGTGTTTAATGTCTCTTATTTAATTATTTAAACATAATGACTTAATTTAGAAAAGCATGTTGATGCATAAGTACTTACCTAGAGTTTACGGTTTGCCTAGTTAAGGTTGAACTGGTCATAGGAATGGTAACTTCATGTCTTACCTAGGTAAGTCTTAAGAATAACTCTACATAGGGAAAATAGATTGATAAAGTTAACATGATCTAAACATAAGTATTCTTAAGGATTATTTAGGCAATCTTTGAGGGGGTTATGGGTGTTCTCTTCTAGAATTACTTAAGTAAGTCTTTTGATAACCTTTGGGAGGAGAATGTCATATTATATTATATATATATATATATGCTATTGTGTGTAATGAGAGTAACCTTATCTTAGGAAGTCTAAAGGATCTCTTTGGTGTGTTTGAAGGGATTATATGGGTTGTCGCTTCGTAACTCACTCAAGCGAGCCTTAGAATCACCTTTGGTAGGAGGATCTCATGATTATATGTTTTGTATGAGTTAGTGATGTGATATTGTGAAATGTGAATTACAGTTGAACTTACAGTGAAGTCACTGTAAGTTTACTGTAGGTTTACTGTAATGTTCTTATAAATTGAATATAATTTGTAAGGTGTTCTAATGGTAATTTTTGGTGCGTAAATGTGGTTCTTATAGTTTTGATATGATGTTTTAATCAAAAAGAGCATATTTCTCATAAATGTACGTTTATCATGATTTTATGCACTAAGTCATACTTAGTACATGCATTGTACTAATTCAATACTTTTTGTCTATATCTAAAGGTGTAGGTGAAATGTGAGAAGCGACTTGAAGAAAAGCTTGGAATCTACTAATCGTTCAAGTAGAGTTGAAGTATGTCCTCACTAGACTCAGGGGCATGGTTATCTTTAGACTTCTTTTATTCAAAGTTTTTGTAATAGACTAAGTATTTGTATATTCGTATTGTATGGGCCGTGTCCCAAGTATTCTTGAGTCTAAGATTGACATATGTTGAGACTTAGTATTTTCCTATGATTTTGATATGAAAGATGTTTTAAGATATTTTGTGTAAAAAAGTTTTAATTCGTCACTACTTTTCATATATTTATGCAATATTGATGAAAAGGGGTTTGAACAAGACCTCCGAGAGGTCAGGTATGCCATGTCGCACTCCGAGAGTGACATAGCTTCTAGGGTGTACTCTCGCGATGTGAAAAGTGGACCCCTTCCTGGTAGTGGTATTATGAGTTGGTAGGACGTAGATATTGTACCTTCTCAAATACTATTATGTGAATAAGCTTACTCTATGAGAACCAAGGCAAAGTACCGAGTGGATATGCTTGTGGTAGTAGCTCTACTTTAATTTTGAGATTAGACTACAAAGAATCCCTTGATATGCCCTAAAACATATTCCTACATGGGTTGTGTTCTAGTTCGACTTTGGAAATTAGAACACCTTCCACGGTCTGGGGTCTTATGACACCGGATTCCATACCTAGCTAATATAGTCTATGTAGATAAATGCATATTCTCATCATGTGGGATGTGCACTCTAGTTATTAGATAGGTTCTACAACGTGTAGGTAGTGAAATGGGACTCTATCTACACATGGCAAGAGTAGGATTTAAATATGCTAAAGTGAGTTCCCTAGGTCTTCCAAGACCATTATGTGAAGTCCCTCAAATGCATGAATGTCTCTTTTAGGATCTTTAATAATGAATGTTGACTTGTTGTGGCTGTGTTGTAAAGGAAATATATTTATTTTGGGTAGACTTAAGGAACACTTAGGTGTGTATTGAAGTGGTTGTATGGGCGTTCTCCTCATGTCTCACTTAGGTGGGTCTTAGGATAACCTTAAGTAGAGGACCTATATGGATAAATGGGTTACCAAATGAATATGGTAATATCTTGTGGATTATGGGAGTATTATCTTGTATGTTGATGATTGACTTGTAAGATGACTTGTATACTTGGTATGAGATTTTATCAAATAGTATGAAAAGTAGGTTTCAACTAAAATGTCCCATTTTTACATGATTTCTTGCATGGTCATCATACTTAGTTCTTTATTGTACTAGCCCTATATTTTCTCCTTTTTCCCAAACAAGGTATGTTTTGGGCGTTGAGGTGATTCAAGGTCATATCTCAAGAAACTTGGATTTTCTTTCTACAAGTTGGTGAGTCTTTAAGTCCGAGGACACCAGACCTATTATTCTTGCTTTAGTTCTTTTGTCTATTAAGTGACTATGTTATAGTTCATATTCTAGACTTTCTATTTGATGTAAGGGTTTTGATCCTATGATAATGAGATGTGTCTAAGATGACTTGTGATGTGACTTAGTTCCTCTTACGTTTTATAGAAGAGTTTCCATAATGACTTTATTGAGAAAAGTTTTAATTCAGCATAACTTTTTATATATATGTGATGAATGCTAAGAGGTTTGTATAAGACCTCTGAGAGGTCGAGTACGCTGTGTGTGACGACCCACAAGTACTCCCTAGAAGTTAGAGCATCCTTGTGTCCCCCCCACCACCACCACACGGCAAATGAGACTTCAAGAAGACTCATCAAAGCCACTTGTATCATTGATTGCATAATAAACATTCTAAAATGAGTGAGAATTAAAAACTTTCTTCACACACAAAAAACTCTTTCCATAATTAATACACAAACAGAAGACTTTCATTCAAAACATTAAACCTTTACAACATCTCATTGAACCATCTAAACTTTAGAGTATACAACCCTTGGGAATAAGCCCATACAAGACATAAAATTAAGACTAAGACATAAAGGAACATGTGGATATTGTCCTCGAGTCGATGAGGACTCACCAATACTTCATCTTCAATCCTTAGAAACCTATCCATCCTCCATGGCATATCAAGACTTCCAATTCCCTACACTTTAGTCAGAAAGGGAAAAGAAGGGGTTAGCACATTAGATGTACTAAGTATGGAAGCCATGCACAAACCATGAAAAAGGGACATTTAGTAAATAACATGTTTTTCATAAATTTTGATTAACACATCACACTATAAGCATAAGATCAACATTTAACATCTTAGGAACACATATGAAATCATTAAAGCAATTATTCACATTTTTTTAGAACAATTTCATAGTAAGTTCACTGTACAGCGAAGTCCATTCACTTCACATAGAACACTTCCTAGCACGCAATCCTCCCACTAAAAGCTATACTAAGACTCACATAAGTGAGACAAAGAGAGACCGCCCATAGAACCTCTCTGGGCATACCTAATGATCCTTAAGACCATCAATAATAACATACACACCAAGCATATAAACAGGAGATCCTCCTACCAAAGGTGATTCTAAGTCTCACTTGAGTGAGTTGTGAAGTGATCGCTCATACAATCCCTTACACACACACTTAAGAGATTCTATAGACTACCTAAGATAGAATCATTCTCACTTAATACAACGACACAGATGATATGACATTCTCCTTTCACAGGCTATCAAAAGAAAGACTTAAGTAAATTAAGAAGATAACGCCCATGATTGACCTCTTCAAGATTATCTAAATAATCCTTAAGATTATGCTTAGATCATGTCTACATAATCAACCATCTTCCCTAAATTGAGTAATTTTTAAGACTTATCTAGGTAAGATATGAAGTGACCATTCCTATGCCCCCTTCACACCTTAACTAGACAACCCTTAACTACTATATATAAGTATTTATTTATTTAACATGCTTTCTTAACCTAAGACATTACATTACTTAGTTCATTTAAGACTCATTCATCACAAAAGACATTCAAGTAATGGTCTTGGACAAGATCAAGAGACTTTAACTAACACCTTCAAAGCCTATTTTTCAATGTCTAGATAGCGTCTCATATCACCACGTTAACTTCATAGAACTTCTCAAATGCTAGTAGGTATCACATATGATGAGAAAAGGCAATAATCGACATATACCATGATAAACATGGAATCCGGAGTTCTATCTACTCTGATGAGGGTATTCTACTTGTCAAGGGTAGAACTAGGACACATCTCATATAGGAATATGAAAGGCCTTTTATGCTCTCTAGTCTCATTCTCAAGTAGAGCTAAATTGTACTCTAGTCTCTTTCTCAAGTAGAACTACTTCCCATAACACACTCACTCGGTGCTAGCCTTTGTTCTCATAGAGTAATTTACATTAAAGGATCACATGAAGAGGTTCCATATCTAGTTAATAACCTAATCAGATTCACCCTACCAAAGAAGTCTACTAGGGCTACCTTACAATGGGGACATAGATAGCCCATCATGACTTTCCTACGGATGATATGATGTCGTTCTAGCCAATCAACCCTAAGTCTATCATTCCTTTACATGAAGGATGCCATTATAGCTCTCGACTTCAACATTCATAACTTCACCACTAGGTTTAAGGTTCCACGTACATGACCTCTATATCATCATTAAAGGTCTCACATATCATTCATTCATACATGATAAGGGTGTACTAAGCCTACCTAGTCAAGGCATCTCATATTTTAACATATCATTCATATGTGTATCAAGTAATGGACACAAGTCTACCAAAACAAGACACAACATTCTTTACTTTATCACATATAGCATATCATTGTTTGAAGCACTTAGGAATGACCCTTATCATCATTATGTAAACCTATACATTACCATAGCATCATCAATATGACAATCAGACTCATATCGTCAAATAGGAACAATCATGCACCAACTCTAACACTACACTCATTAACACATAGTCATAGTCTAACATGATCTCCTAATATACACATAAGGAACACCTACTTTCACTTAGTCAAATGTATATATATATATATATATGCTCATATTTATGATGTAACGACCTGTTTAGTCGTTTTGAGCAGCAGATTTTATTTATAGAAAAACTGTCTGAGTCGACAGAACCCACGACGGACCGTCATGGGCACGACGGACCGTCGAGCGGGTCTCGTTCCAAAACACTTAGAATTTTGAAATTTGAGTACTGAAATCGACTCTTTGAACTTCGTGACGACATGGCAGGACGGACCGTCGTGGGCAGGACGGACCGTCGTGGGCAGGACGGACCGTCACAGATGCTTCAAGGAAATTGAGTCTCTGAACTTTGTGACGGAAGCAGTAGGACTGACCGTCGCAGGCACGACGGGCCGTCACAGGCTGCGTAAACCCAGACTGGGTCGGATTTCTGTTACATATTTTAAGGGGCGTTTTGGACTATTCTTGCTATAATTATAAAGTTAGTGGTTTAATATTAATAACTCAATTACTTGGGGGTTAAAGGAGGTAACCTTGGAATAATTAGTGGGTTATTTTTATCATCTTTTATACTTAATTATATGCTAATTAGGGTAAAAGAAAGAGGGTTTGAATAATAAAAATAGAACGAATGAGAAAGAGGAGAAACGAAGAGGGAAACAACGCTTTGGGAATTTGCTTGCTTGATCACGAATCTTCGGTGGAGGTAGGTTTTGGTTTATTCTATTCGTAGTAAACTCTTAATAGCGAATAATATGTATTGGGTAGTATTGTAAACCCTTCTATATGCTTAATTGTATGCTTGCATGAATGTGATTATATAACTGTGATAATATAAGCATGATGAAGCTATTGAATCCTAAATCTTGAAAAACCCTAATCTACTTTGTTAATGATGATGCCTTGGTATAAAAGAAGGCTTGATGAACGAAAGTAGTGAGATTAGGGGATCGGGTGCCACGTTTCGTTCCAGGATAGAAATAGAGGTTCGGGTGCCACGTTCCGGTACCAGGATAGTATATGAGGATCGGAGTGTCACGTTCCGACACCAGGATAGTATATGGATCGGGTGCCACATTCCGGTACCAGGATAGAATGAGGATCGGAGTGCCACGTTCCGGCACCAGGATAGAATATGGATCGGGTGTCACGTTCCGACACCAGGATAGCATATGAGGATAAGAGTGTCACGTTCCGACACCAGGATAGTATATAGAGCGGAGTGTCACGTACCGACACGAGAGGAATAAAGATAATGAATCTTGAAAGATGTTAATATACTCAATTTAATGAACCTATTTCCCAAATGAGTATGGTATTGAGGCTTGAGTCCTCATTGATGTGCTTGGTGTTGTGACCAAGAGTTATGGTAATTGTAAATGCCGCATGTTGAGTATTGTAGTTGATTTTATGATATTATCTGATATATACTGTTTTCTATTTTGAGTTGGCCGATGATATCTACTCAATACTCGTGTTTTGTACTGACCCCTACTTGTATGTTTCCTTCTTTGTTATTTGTGGAGTGCAACAAACATACCGTCGTCTTCAACTGAACCGCTACTCTAGCCAGTCTTCATTACACCGGATTTCAGGGTGAGGTAATGCTTCTAGCTTGGACTGGATCTTCCTCTTCATGTCTTGATGCCTTGAAGTTCCGGCATGGACTAGCTTTTTATGTATTCTAGTTTCTTAGATACATTTAGATTAGTAATTTGATGATAGATGTTCTTGTGATGATGACTTCCAGATTTTGGGGATAATAATAGTTGTTGAGTTTTTAGAAGTTATTTAATTGATTTTCATTAATGAGTTTAAGTCTTCTGCATTATATTCTGTTATTATATTGAAATGTTGGGGTTTAGATTAGTTGGTTCGTTCATATAGTAGGATAAGTGTGGGTGTCACTCGCTGCTCGGTTTTGGGTCGTGACATATGATGACTCAACTACACAAATCATTAAATACTTCAAGTAGTCTCGACAAGGCCATGATAATCATAATACATAAAGTAACGTCGACAAGGCCACATCAATTCACATAGCATTGTCACCATAACTGGACCATACCAATCATCATTCTAATACAAAAGCTATACATAATATTAAGAGAGTTAAGGCAGCATACCACTCATTCAATCTCACAACTTTAATCCAAAGATAAATCATCAAATTCAATACCATAGACTCTTACCCATAGTCACGAACATCAATTCAATACATAAACTACAAGACTCAATGAATCTAGGTCAATTCAATATAGATTAATCAATCTAAGACCAATAACACTTCAATTGAATACAATTCCTACATCATTCAATAGCCCATTTTAAACTAGACTACAATTCATAAGCATTAGGTCAATATCAATTCAATAAGCTTAATATTCAATGGATCTAAGAATATACATTACTCAATTGATCATATTGAAACATCCTATAAATTATACAATCATAATCCATACATAAATAGAGAGCCCATAACAATCTACACATGAATTCATTCATATTAAAGCATGATCACATTACCCATATCTTAGTCAAATTGAGAGATTAGACAAGGTCAAGGGTTCATGGATAGTTTCATTAGAAAACATCAATTATACATCAATAATATCATCTAAAGGTTTGAAAACGTTTCATGCAAGAACCCAAGAATTAAAGTAGAAATTGGATATTTTTAACTTTTTGAAATCTTTGAAAATCATCTTTGAAATTGACTCTAAGGTGATAGAAACCCTTAAATGAAGAACTCCCATACCTTGTTTAGAAGATTCCAATGATAATTGAAGAAGATTATCCATTTTCAAGCTTTATCTTCACCTTGAGCTCTCATGGAGGTTTTTGAAGAAACTTTGGAGGGGGGGGGGGGGGAATGGGTTTTGATTTAGGTGTTAGGGTTTAAATTGACTTATATACTCTTAACATACCCATAAACATCCAAAATGATCGTCCTCCCAATTTATAAGACTTGGGGTGAATTCCCAAAAAATCCTGAAGTCTTAACAGAAAAGCTGGCAAATTGCAGCACCATCGATGCCCTAACATCGCCGGTCCGTGGGTGTGACCACGCCTTGTCGATGGGGTTCATTGGTTGCATCTGAAACTCCTCCACCTGCAGGCTACATGGCTCCATCAACGCCATCCATCGACGAGCCATCGTCTGGTTAACTGGCCGTCGTTTTGGGGCAGTCGATTGCCACTGCCTAGCAGTGTTGAGCTCTAAGTTGGGTCGTCCTTCTAGGGCCCTTGTGGGCCATACATGAAGTCGTATCCGGACGTTAAACCTCTAAACACCTAAGTCTAGGTATTAAATACATCTCCAAACATGTTCAACATCAAACAAGCCACGCAATATGCTAAAACACATCCAAACTCACACGGATGTCTAAGGCTATCTTTTGAACGTCACCGGACGTTCTTGGACGTTTGACATATAAACTCAACATGATGACTCCAAACATTAATATAAACCATATAACGACTTCATAAACTCATTACACACACATAAGCACATGAAAACACATAAGGCACATAGGTGACTAGTCGTCCCTTGACGTTTGACTTCAAACTTAACCCAAATCTTGAGACACTGCCTCAAACATCATTTTAAACCTTCTTAGTACTTCAAGACGTTATGTCACACAAATTAGGACCTAGTTCCACCTAAGTCATTTTGGAGGTGTTATATTCACCCCCACTTGGACAACATTAGTCGTGGAATAACAATTTACACTCCCCGAACACTTCCAAGAGTAGAGACTAAAATTAACAGTTCATGACAATACCATACAACACATTATACAACACACACTCCAGGAGAAACATCAATTTTTCATAAAAGAGAATCACAACACAAAAAGAAACTAGAATAAATTTTATAACTCATTATGTCATAAAACTCACATCCTTCATTCTAAATAACCAAAAATCATTTTATATTAATTTTAATGCTCATATACATCAGTTCTAACCATATTACAATAATTTTCCATCAAAGAATGAATTGATCATTTTTTGCAAAACCTCACAGTGAACAAAAATCCGTGGAAGCTTTACAGTGAACATGCTTCACAATCTAACAATGCAACACTTAAGAAATGCCTTATAAATGCTCAACAATTCAATCTCATACAAACATTTAGACATGCTCACTATTAATCTTCATGAAACAATTAGCAATCTCCACTAGATGCACATGAACCATGAGGAAGATACCTTGCATGAAAACTCATTTTCTCATTCAACAAAACTTCAACCAAAACATGTATATCATAAGGAGAATGATTTTTCAGAAAAGACTCCTACACCAATCAAGTTACTAAGAACTCTTTGTTTTAGGCTTGAATAAAGACATAAAGAAAGGTTAAGGGTACCTCACTCCCATCAACCATACTCTTCACATACTCCCCCACTTAGGAGAACCCCGTTCTAAGGTCAACATAAAATTTACCACAATGTGCCCACTCTCAAATAGGGCGAAACAATCTGGTGACACAAAAAATAAACCATTGATTCAATTTTAAAAGAATTCTAAGAAAAAAATGAATTTTAAAAGGAGACGCCACCTAATTTTACGAAAAAAAATAGAAAATCAATAAGTGATCTACGAAACCGAGAAATTATATGTAAGGGGTTCAAGTTATTTCGAATGGAAGGTGTGAGGCACCCTTCGAAATTCACAATTGTCGGTCTCGACTGAATTTATATTTTCAAATTGAGGAGCAAATAAAAAATAATATACAAGTTTAACTAACATGTAATATAAATAAATAATAAAATAAAATATTAATGTAAGTATCGGCCAAATGTTTGCTTACCGTCAATTTTATACACAATAATGCATATGAAATACATTTGAATTCCATTGGAATAGCTTCGATGAGAAGCAACTCGGGGGACACATGTAAACACAGTTAGTAAAAGAGTTAGTGATAAATTAATTATGATTAAAAATAATAACTTAAATAATAACTTTAAAATAAAAATCCGTCTTACAAACATGGAAGGCCTTATAAATCAACGATAATTTCTTCCTCGGCTATTTTTGACATACATGAATATATAATAAATTAGAAATATAGTAAATATAACAAAACAATATTATAAGATAATAGATTGTGGCAAACAATAATAAATAATGATGAACATATTCCTTAAAAAATCAGAGTAGATCCGTGATCAATCTAATAGTAGAAGAAAAAAAAATAACAACATAAAGCAAAAACGAGGATAAACAATCAAATCGATTCCAAATATAAATAGCAAATAACACTACTAAGTAAAGATCAAGTTAGACAAGAGACATTAATTATAATCATAGAAAACAAATGAAACGAAGCAAATCATTACAACACATATTCATGATATAATTAGAAGTAAAAATAAAAATGAAATAAACATTAACAATAATAACAATGAATGATAAAAAAAGAGAACCATTTATACATAATATTCACTAAAATATATCCAAACAAAAAAAGAAACAGCACAAAATTCAAATAAACAGTAACCAATAGCTTAGCAAAATAATTTAAAACAACTACCATATATCAACTATATTTGCTTAGAGAAACAAACAACAAAATAATGCCTTAATGAAGAAAGAAAACAAACTGAGCTTCGAAGCTTTACTCTTTTCCGGTGAAATCAAATATGTCAAATTTTTTGTTAAACCTGATTGTTCCTTTGCATTCCTCGCCAGAATAGTGAGGTTAAGAGACAGAGGATCGATGTTGGAGGTCAGGTGGCTGTTTGGTGGGTCTGGTAGTGAGCAAATCTGGTATTCAATCGAGGTTGTGCCAGAGTTTCCGATTTTGAATGAAACTACCAATTAAACAAAACAAAACAAAAATGTAAAAAGGGAAAGGAAGGGGACTGTATTTTTTTTTTTGGCTCCGGTTCGTTAGAGCTTAAAGCTCGTCGCAGGGGCTGCTGCTAGCTACAAAAACGAGAAAGGAACAAAAGAGTTTTGGGGGGTGTGGTCGGAGAAGAAGAAAATGGGGTTTGGGGTTTTGTGGTGATTTTTCCGGTGAAGTTTAGTGGTGTTGGTTGGTTGTTTTGTGGGTTTCTGGTAAGGAAAAAGAGAAGAGGGAGGGGGGGGGGGGGGGGAAGGTCTGGTCAGAGAAGAAAGGGAAAATGGGGTCTGTTTGGGGTTCGGGAAAATGCGGAGAGATGGGAGTCGTTTAGTTGTTGGTGATGGCATGGAGGAGGCGGTTTGGTAATGGTTATTGGTAGAAGAGGAACAGGTGTTTTGGGTCTGGTTTTTGTTGGATTTCCTTGAAAGTTCGTCGGAGATAATGAAGATTATAGAAAATTCAATTAAAACTTTTTTAAAACTAAACCCCAAATTAAAATTTATTTTCCACCTTCTATTTTTGACCTAATTTAAACTTAAATAGAAAAAAAATATAATGGGTCCAAATATGCGGGCTTGAAATTGTGGCAAAAAATTATCGTGTAATTATATTCATATTTAAAAATTGTATAATGCAATCCTAATTAATTATAAAACTTGTAAATTTTAATAAATAAGAATAGTTATTGATAAACTTATTTAAAAAATTTTGAACTATTAAATAAATAAAGTCACGAATTTCAAAAATGTTAGATCAAAGTTGGGTGACAACACAAGGAACTCCCTTAAGGCACCTTAAAACTTACCAATATTTTCTCCCACGAGTCTACCTCATGAAGACTAAAGACTTCCAAAGGTCTAACCATCTAACCACTACATCCCCTTACTAGGAGAAACTCACTTTTACTCTTTCAAATCACATCACCTTCCCTTCTATGGTTGGGTCTTAAGCAACTTCAAACCATCTCAACTACCACTCCTTCACATTTTTAACAATATACCTTATCATTCTTTTCCAATACACTACCCTTCAAAAGGTAACTTTGTAACAACCTATTTAGTCGTTTTGAGCAGCAGATTTTATTTCTGGAAAAATGGCTGAAACGACGGACCCCACGACGGACCGTCGAGGGTGTCTCGTTCCAAAACACTTAGGAATTCTGAAAATTGGGTACTGAAATCGACTCTCTGAACTCTGTGAAGGACCTGCAGGACGGATCGTCACAGGTACGACGAACCGTCGTGAGCTCTCGTTTCAAAACACTTCAACTCTTGAAAAGTTGGTACAGGGAACGATTCTCTGAACGTCGTGACGGAGGTGCAGGACGGACCGTCGTAGGCACGACGGGCCGTCACAGACTCTTTAAGGAAATTGAGTCCCTGACGAACCTGCATGACGGACCGTCGCAGGCACGACGGGCCGTCACATGTTGCGTAATCCCAGTCTGGGTCGGATTTCTTTACACGTTTTAAGGGACGTTTTAGACTATTCCTACTTTAATTATAAAGTTTGAGGGTTAAGGTTTATAAGTCTAATTACTTGGGGGTTAAAAGAGGTAATCTTAAGTTAATTAGTGGGTTATTATTGTCATCTTTCATTCTTAATTATATTTTAATTAGGGTAAAAGAAAGAGAGGTTGAATAAGAAAAAAAATAGAAAGAGAAAGAGAGAGAGAGTCGAACGAGGAAGAAGAAGAACAAAGCTTTGGAAAATTCTTGCTTGATCACTAGTCTTCGGTGGAGGTAGGTTACGGTTTCTCTTACGATATTCGTAGTAAACTCTTAATTGCGAATGATATGTATTGGTAGTATTGTAAATCCTTCTATATGCTTAATTTTATGCTTGTATGAATATGATTATGAAATTGTGAATAAATAAGCATGATGAAGCTATTGAATCCCAAATCTTGAAAAGAAAACCCTAATCTACTTTGTTAACGATGTTGCCTTGGTATAAAAGAAGGCTTGATGAACGAAAGTGGTGAGATTAGGGGATCGGGTGCCACGTTCCGGTACCAGGATAGAAATAGAGGATCGGTTGCCACGTTCCGGTACCAGGATAGAATGAGGATCGGAGTGTCACGTTTCGACACCAGGATAGTATATGGATCGGGTGCCACGTTCCGGTACCAGGATAGAATGAGGATCGGAGTGTCACGTTCCGACACCAGGATAGTATATGGATCGGGTGCCACATTTCGGTACCAGGATAGAATGAGGATCGGAGTGTCACGTTCCGACACCAGGATAGTATATGGAGCGGAGTGTCACATACCGACACGAGGGGAATTGAATATAATGAATCTTGAAAGATGCTAATATACTCAATCTAATGAATCTAATTCCCAAATGAGTATGGTATTGAGGATTGAGTCCTCATGTGTGAACTTGACGGTAATTGTTAATGATATATTACTTGTTGTTGCTACATGTTGAGTATCATAGTTGGTTTTATAATATTACTTTATATATATTGTCTTCTATTTTGAGTTGGCCGATGATATCTACTCAGTACCCGTGTTTTGTACTGACCCCTACTTTTATGTTTTCTTCTTTGTTATTTGTGGAGTGCAGCAAACGTGCCGTCGTATTCGACTCAACAGTAATTCAAGCCAGTCTTTACTACATCGGAAATTCAGGGTGAGCTAATGCTTCTAGCTTGGAGTGGATCTTCTTCTTCAAGTCTTGATGCCTTGAACTTCCGGCATGGACTAGCTTCTTATGTATTTTTATCTTCTTAGACATTTTTAGTTAGTAATTTGATCATAGATGTTCTTGTGATGATGACTTCCAGATTTTGGGGAATAATAGTTATTGAATTGGTTTTTATTAATGAGTTTAAGTCTTCGGCATTATTTTCTGTTGATATATGTTGAAATGATAAGGGTTAGATTGGTTAGTTCGCTCACATAGGAGGGTAAATGTGGGTGCCAGTCGCGGCTCGGTTTTGGGTCGTGACAAACTTAAACCAAACTAAGGTCATCAACACCATCTTTCACACCTCATCTGACAAGTCACATCTCATATTTTCTCTCCGTCAACCCAATTTTCATAAAGTCATCCTCAAGGGACAAACACATAAAGGAACAAGAATAATACACCATATACAAAGATCTTAGGCACGATTAGATAAATGAAGAAGTGAAACTTTTCCTAGCACCCAATAGTCTCCTATTCATAATGTGGTGCGCTTCACATTATAAACAAGACTCTACTATATGTGGTCCATGAGACAAATAAGACACTACCAAACTTTATGCTCTGATACTAATTTTTTAACGACCCGCAAGTACACCCAAGAATTTATAGCATCCTTGTGTCGCCACATGACAAATGAGACTTCAACAATTTTCATCAAAGCCACTCGTATCATTCATTGCATAATAAAAATTCTAAAATGAGTAAGAATTTAAAACAATCTTCACACACAAAGAACTGTTTCCATATTCAATACACAAACGGAAGACTTTCATTTAAAATATTAAACCTTTACAACATCTCATTAAACCATCTAAACTTTGGAGTATACCACACTTGGGACTAAGCCAATACAATACATAAAATAAAGACTAAGACATAAAAGAACATGTGGATATTATCCTCGAATTGTTCAGGACTCACCAATACTGCATCTTCAACCCTTAGAAACCTATCACCTTCCATGGCATATCAAGACTTCCAATTCCCTAGACTTAAGTCAAAAAGGCCAAAGAAGGAGTTAGCCCATTAGATTCACTAAGTATGGAAGCCATGCAAAAACCATTAAAAAGGTACATTTAGTAAATAGCATGCTTCCCATAAATTTTGATTAAAACATAATACTATAATCATAAGATCAACATTTAACATCTTATGAACATATAAGAAATCATTTAAGCAATTATTCATATTTTTTTAGAACAAATTCACAGTAAGTAAGTTTACTATTACAGTGAAGTTCCAATGAAGTCCATTCACTTCACATCGAGCACTTCCTAGCAAGCAATCCTCCCATTAAAATCTATGCTAAGTCTCTCCTAAGTGAGACAAGAGAGACCGATCACACAACCTCTCTAGGCACACCTAAATGATCCTTAAGACCACCTATAATGCCATACACACACTACAATAAATATGATATATAGCTACGAAATTATTATCTACGACATCAAATTTTTCACCAATTATTCGCTTTTAGTGATAAAATCTATTTTTCGTGCATAAATTTATGAGACACATACTTTTAGTGACGAAACATAAAAAATCGTAGCAAATTTTGTCCTCTAAAGTTTCCTACCAAAAAAATTTTTTGGAGCCATTTTTTTAAGTAGGTTTAGTCACTAATTTAAAGTTATCGGTGATACATGATTTTGTCACTAATAGAGTATGTAAATCGTGACAAACTACGACATCAAATTCGTCACTAAATATTCATTTTTAGTGATAAAATTTACTTTTTGTGCTAAAATACTGACACATACTTTTAGTGACAAAACATAAAAATTCGTAGCAAAGTTTTGTCCACTAAAGTTTTCCACCAAAAAATTAATTGGCGTCATTTGTTAAGTAGTGTTAGTTACGAATTTAAAGACATCAGTGACACATTAGTTCGACTTATAATTTATTTAATTTTGGACACAAAAGAATTTCATCTAAAAAATATGTTGTTACAATATCGATTAATTAGAGTTTGTAGTTAAATATTATAAATTTTAGCTATGAAAATATATATTTAATTATGACATTTATTTCTTCACTAATAATATAAATAATTGGTGCCAAATATTTTATTGTCTCTAATTAATATTTGATTAAGTGACAACAAAAAAATTATCACAAAATATGTAAGGGTTAGATAGCACGACTTAAAATTTATAGTGAATAATTAAACTATTAGCTACCAAAAAATCATAGTCTAATATAATTTTTTTGCTACAATTGTTCATAATTACAAGTGACAACTTACAAAAAGAATAATAAAAGTTCTTTCATAACAGGTAGACAGAGGCCATTCGTTAATTGACAAGTCGAAAATATTAAAACCAATAAATTTAGTTGATTTTGTAAAAATGAAAAAGTTCAATAAATCATTTTTCTTAAATTATGCAATTATAAAATGCATCGTTTGAAAAAACAATCCGGGATATAAGTATTGTGATTGGCACGGTTCTACCACTAGATCACTAATATTTGTTGGTTAAGCACTTTTTTTTTATTTGATGCACTTTCATTGATAAGCACGGTAAAAAAAATTGTCAAATCTTACTGCTATTTTTTGTGCATGTCTATTAGTTTGTAACTGGTAACTATACAGATTAAGTCAGTCTATTTGCTTCTATCTATGAATATGTACTATTTAATAGTAATTTCACATATGTACTGGAGTAACTATAAAAAAAAATAACAACGACTTACAAACATAGACTTTGTAAAGGTGCAACATATTTCATGAATTTCTATTTACTTTTCCCATAAGTGTGAAAATTGGAATAAACTAAAAAGTGAAAGCACAAATAAAAGAAATGAACTAACGTTGATTCAAATATGTTATGATGAAGTACTATAGTTATTTGTATCCATGTTCAACTTAAACCGATTATTCATTTTTTTAATACAATCAAAAGTTTAATTTTAAATAAATTTATTATCGTACTGAATAATTTTTAAAATTTACAAAAATAAATAAATAAAATGAGAAAATTGTACTGAATATATTTAAAGATATTTAAAAAATACAAAGTTTGATTAAAATATAATCTACATTTGAATGAATTGTGGGTGGTAAATTTCCTTCATTTTTGTATGACTATAAATAATCATATAATATATTCTTTCTACAAAAGTTAAATTTGGAAGAAGGGAATGAAGTATAAAATAATACAAAAATAAACGATAAGAATGAGTTAGTCTGATGGTAAACACTCTTCACTTTCATCATTAAGGTCGTGAGTTCGATTTCCCAAGGCCGCATAATATGCGAACTCTTGGCCAGGATTGAAAAAAATTGAGATAGGATATATATATATATATATATATATATATATATATATATATATATATATATCTATATATATATATATATATATATATATATATACTATACATTACATATATATATATATAAGCCATTTCTATAATGATAAATTTTATCATATGCACATTTAAGAAAAAAATATTTTTTGTATATAAAATAGTCTTTAGTGACAAAATTAGATTTTGTTTAGCAACGAAATAGATATAACTATAATTTTGTTGGTAGTAATAACATTTGTAGTGACATAGCATACTATTAACTACAAAAAATATACTTTTTACAACAAATAAATTTGTCACAAATGTTTAAGCATTCTGGGACGATTTTTCTTTTTGTAGTTAATATAATACTTTTAAAAACGAAGCACTAAGTCGTCTTTGTATACGTTTAAAGACATACATTTAGTGACTACTGACTGACGAATTATTTTTCATCACACAAGTTTTTTAGTGACGAAATATGATTTATTAATGATGAAATTCTTTGTCCCTAATAATCAAATTTGTTGTAGTGACACCAAGCACATAAACATGAGATCCTCCTACTAAAGGTGATTCTAAGTCTCACTTGAGTGAGTTGTGAAGCGGTCGCCCATACAATCCATTACACACACACTTAAGAGATAGACTACCTAAGATAGAATAATTCTCACTTGATACAACAACATATAGATGATATGACATTCTCCTTCCACAGGCTATCAAAAGACTTACTTAAGTAAATCAAGAAGATAACTTCCATGATTGACCTCTTCAAGATTAATTAAATAATACTTAAGATTACCTAAGGCTTAGATAATGTCTTCATAATCAACCATCTTCCCTAACTAGAGTCAATTCTTAATACTTATCTAGGTAAGATACGAAGTGACCATTCCTATGCCCCCTTCACACATTAACTAGACAACCCTTAACTACTATCAATAAGTGCTTATTCATTTAACATGCTTTCTTAACGTAAGTCATTACATTCCTTAGTTCATTTAAGACTCATTCATCACATAAGGACATTCAAGTAACGGTCTTGCACAAGACCTAGGAACTCTAACTAACGCCTTCAAAATCTATTGTGCAATGTATAGATAGCGTCTCATACCACTATATAAACTACATAGAAGTTCTCTAATGCTAGTAGGTATCCCATATGATGAGAATAGGAAACAAACAACATAGACCATGGTATCTAAATATGGAATCCGGAGTTCTAACCTACTCCAATGAGGGTGTTCTAATTGCCAAGGGTAGAACTAGGACATATCCCATGTAGGCACATGGTTAAGGAATATAAAGGGCTTTTATGTACTCCAGCATCATTCTCAAGAAGATCTACATTATACTCTAGTCTCCTTATCAAGTAGAGCTACTTCCCATATCACACTCATTCGGTTCTAACCTTTGTTCTCATACAATAGTTGACTTTAAAGGATCACATGAAGAGGTTCCATATCTAGTTCATAAACCAATCACATTCACCCTACCAAAGAGGTCCACTAGTACTACCTAACAATGGAGACATGGATAAGTTATCATGACTTCCCTAAGGATGATAGAAGTTGTTCCAGCTAATCAACCCTAAGTGTACCATTCCTTTACATGAAGCATATCGTTGTGGTTCTCGACTTCAACATTCATAATCTTACCACTAGGGTTAAGATTCCACGTACATGACCTCCTTATTATCATTTAAGGTCTCACATATCATTCATCCATACATGACAAGGGTGGACATAATCTACCTAGTCAAGACATCTCATATTTTAACATATCATTCATACATGTATCAAATAATGGACACAAGTCTACCAAACAAGACACAACATTCTTTACTTTATCACATATAGCATATCATTCTTTGAAGCATTTAGGAATGACCCTTGTCATCTTTATGTCATCCTATACATCAACAAATCATCATCAATATAACCATCATAGACTCATATACTCAAGTAGGAACAATCATGCACCAAATCTAACACTACATTCATAAACACATAGTCATAGTCTAACATGATCTCTTAATACACATATAAGGAACACATACTTTCACTTAGTCAAATGCATATATATATATATATATCGAGAACCAATCATTAGAAAGAAGTTACATTTTTTTATTTAAAATGAGAAAGACATTTAACCTAAATAAACTCACATCTTTATTGCTTAGACACTAACGAATAATCAAGAAGAAATAGATTAATTGATAAAAGGTGTATCAAAAGTACGGATCTTTAACTAAATATTAACGGGGCTATAAAAACAAAAGGAAAAAGCAACATATGAAATTAAGAACAAGTTAACCGAAATTAATGCAAAAAACACACATATAGAAAATAAATTATTATATTTCTAAATCGTTTTGATTTTACCACTCATCCCTCTGAAAAAATAACATTATCTATGTAACCAAACAAGACAAAACTATGAACATATATGAATGTACCAGTTCTTTATTATTTTTTTTATAAATTAATAAACTTACGCTTCAACAGTTTGAGTTTGTTCCACTACGAGTCTCTGATATTGTCTCCGCTTTTCTAATCTTAGCTGGCACGTCCTTGAAGATTCTCCAACATGTTCATTCTCTGAATCTGTCATTTATTTTTTCTATTTTTCTGTTCAATAATACAAAACAAAAAAAAATCAAGTGTTAATCTATTTGATTTATGATTTATTGAATTAATTTATCTATGAAGATATTAAAATAGAACTAGGAGAGCAAATATACACAAGAGAGATTTCTACACACTTTTGACTGATAAGAAGAGATCGTGAGAAAATTGATCAATTCATAGTGAATGATATGTTTATATAGTAGAAAAAATTGGCTTAATATGTGATGTACATATTGTAAAATATAATAGTTAAAAATTGTAAAAAGGAGGAAAATCGAATATATTATAAACTGTGAATACAAGATAAAAATTGTGTTTTGTTTTATTTATCTTTCACAAAAGTATTTTGTTTTAAATAGTATATGTGGTTTGCTATTTATATATTTTCTATAAAAGTTATATCATAGGATAAATTTCATAAATGAAAATATAATTATTACTTTCACAAAAATATTTGGTTTTGAAATAGTATATATGGTTTGCTATGAATTTCATAAATGGAAATATAATTATGACAATTATCCATCAAAACCACACAATTATGTTTTTAATAGAAAAATCATAAGTTTATTTGTCATATTATAATGTGACCATCTCCAACCTTTTTCAATTTAACACTCAATTTTTTTATATTTGGAGAGTAAATTAAAGGATTCTCTCTCTAACCACTCGTTATTTCACACTCTAGTCTTCAATTATCGAGAGGTGAATAGTATTTTTTCAAATTTGGAGAACTACTATTCACACGCCCTATTTTACTTTCTGATTATATTATTAATATTTATATTATATAACATTTATTATTAACATATAATTAATCATAGAAATCCATTAATCAAATTTGTCATGTATTTAATTATTTTTCAATATGATATATTATTGATGTATATTATTAAATATATACTACTTTTGTCCCAAATTAATAATATTTTATTAAAAAATATTTTTTTTGTCATGTTAAGTGATATATTTTGATACTATGATTAATTTTCAATATGAAGAATATACATAATTTAAATGACATGATGAAAATTTTTATTTAAAATTACAATACATAACACAACAATTTAAACACAAGTTGACAACACAATACAAAACAATACAATTTTAATGATTACAACAATAATTTAGAAATTCGATAGGTCTTTTGTGAGATTTAACGAAATTTGAAAAATAGTGTATGATACAAAGAATTGTTGCAGTTGTGAATGCGGTTTTACTTGTTGATTTTTTCTTTTTCAATAATCATAGTTGTTCTTTAGAAATTTAGAGAAAAATAGAATTTTATATTAAATAAGATATTTCAATTAACTAAAATTTAATATAGAACAAGCCCACTTCTCATTATTTAAGAATAAAAATAACCCCTCTAACCATAGATAATAATAACACATGGACCATCGGTCTCTACTTATTAGCCCACATACCAATGGGCCCACTCATTTAGAATCAATTCAAATGAACTATATATAAGTCATTTAAATGCAACCCAATAAACACATGTATACAAAAGTCGTAATTCACATATCTTTTAGGGTACAACATACAAATTCCCAGTATCCTTAGAAGGTAAATATGAAAGTAATAATTACAAATGGTTCTCTCATGGAAGCTACATCAAAACTATGTTGGAACGTGTCACGACCCAGACTGTCGTGATTTGCACCACACTTACCCGTCGATGGAAGAATCATTAGTAAAACCCAAACAAATTGTCTATTTATGAACACTAAGAAATTTAAAGATACAAAAGTAGGTTTAAATGACAATAAAATTGTGTCCCCATAAAATCCAAGGCTTTCACAAACACTAACCAAACTAATGCGGAAGAACAACCCCTAGAACCTAAAAGTCATTATACCAAAACTCTACTAACAACAAGTCTAAGCACAAGGGGTACAATCCCAAAACTAAACAACACCTTAAATAAATAGTCTGAGTCCAAAAAGAGTTTACTTAAACAAGAAATATCCATGGCAGCCTCAAAGAATTGACTCACCCTTGAATCCAGTCACGCTCAATTGACCAAGTTAAGGTCCATTAATAGTCATCTGAAGATGTCCTAAACTAAACAAAGAATACGTAAGCGCAGTATCAGTACTCAAGCATAGTGTACTGGTAGGATCACACGACTACCCCACTATGTTCAACATATATAAGTCAACACAACATAATAATAAGATTCATACACCGAACATATACAATATCATCATTAATTACGAACAATGTACAATTTCCTTATTCTCAAATGCCACAATTATATCAAGTAATTGGTCCTCTTTTGGAACCCAACCCCAAACTGTTAAAATATCGAAACATCATATATGATCCCAATTAGTTATGCCGATCAAGGTTCATTAAGATAGATCATTCATGAAATGGGTATACTTCTTTATAAATCTTTTTTTCATATTCAAGGTTTTCACATTCACTTAGGGTTCTAGACTCATCAAGACGGGTCATCATTCTTAGGTCTATTGGTTAAAGACATTCTAGAATACCTCTTTTGTCATCAACTTAGGTCTACCGATCCTAGACTATCATTCATTCATTCTCAAGACAAGAATGCCTAATCCTACCAAGTCAAAATATTACATTCAATGTAACTTTCATGTATCAAGTAGGGACAACTAGGTCTACCTAATCAAGACACCATATCAACATGTAAAGACTCTTCATAGTCTATCATATCACACATCAACATTTAGAGGACTCATGCCTTTCATAACAATTAACTCGCATTATACAAGTTCACATTCACATTACACTCGCATTATACAATATCACATATGTATCATATAATCCTTCATTTTATACGTTCGTATATGCCATAACTTCATTATACAAGGTCACGTTGACTTCACATTATAGCTTCATATATATCATAACATGAAACTACCACAATTCATATAATAATGCCTACAATGCAATGATTACAGTAAGAACAAGAAATAAACACTGCCACCATAAGTGGACCATATAACACAATGGCAGTTTCATATCAATTCTACATTATAAAGGGAATTAGGTCAACTTACCATCTTCCAATAGCCAAGATCAACATTACTTAACATCTGAAACAATTCATAGTATAATAGCTTAATTTACTATAGAAATCAATTATGCAACTCATTATAATCATAATTCCATCAACATTATATCATAAGCAATAAACCCAATTTATAAGCCAAATTTAGGAATTTTTTCGAGATCAAGGTTTCATGGAGATTTTCATTGTGAAACATCAATTTAACATCAATAATTCACATCTAGTGATTTCAAATCACTTCATGCTAGAACCCTTTAGTTAGAGTGAAAATTTGAACTTTTAATAAACTTTGAAATCACTTTGAAATTGTCTCTAAGGTGATAGCTAACATTAGATAAATAAATCACATACCTTACAAGATGAAATCCCAAGAGAATTAAAGAATGAATTCATTGGAATCCATAGCCCTAGCTCAGACTTTATCTTGAACTTCCATGGAGATATAGAGAGAACTCTCTTAGGAGAAAGGGCTTTGATTTTAGGAAAAGTGAATAATGAATTCTAATTAGGGGTTTTAATGTTTTATCACTCTTAAAATACTTAAATAAACATAAAATCACCGATCTCACCCTTTAAAATACTTGGGGTGAATTAACCACTTCAAACCCAAGTTGGTTGAACCACTTGCAGAATTGCAGGTCCATTTGACGCCCACCAGATCAGGGACCGTGACTTGGCCCACGCCCCGTCAATGGGGTCCTTGATTTCGGTCAGAGGCTCAAAAATATGCATACCTGATTGACACTCAAGACTGACTGGCCTTCAATACATTGATGGTCCATCATTTTGAGTCGTCAATCATGTTGCCTGGCAACTTCTTCGCTAAAAGATGGGGTCCTCCTCAAGTGCCCCTTGTCGGTCCTTTGGTAGTCATACCCAGAATTTAAACCCCCAAACTCGATATTTTACAAACATGAGTCATCCCCACATGACTTAGACGTCAAAAAACACACTAACTTCAGCCAAAACGCATAAGAGCACATTAGCACATAAAAGACTAGTCACCAAACATTTTGGTCGTTCCTGGACGTTGACCTGAAATACAACCAAACTTACTTATAAACTCAGTTTAAGATTATATCAACAACTTATCAACTCATAAAACGCATGTGAAGATCTATTTTATTTTCGGGCTCTTACAGTTCTTGGCGAAATCCTTAGTTCTTTAGAGAACGCTTGAAACCCTTCCTTTTCTCCTCTTGAAACTTGCTCCAAAATACCCAAGTGTTTTGGAATGTCAAAAATAAACGTATTGTCTAATTAGTGCCATAACTTGGGTGATAAAAATTTGCTCAAGTCTAGTGGGGGTAAGTAAAATATCATATTATCCTTCCCTCAAAGTGTCACGACCCAAAACGAACTCGTGAGTGGCACCCACCCTTAGCTTACTAGGTGAGCGAACCAACAAATCTAAACCCCAACATTTACCAATAGTTCATCTATAATTAGTAAAATAATGCGGAAGACCCAAAACTCTGATTTAAGGTAGCTAAGTAAATAAGCTTCTAAAGTTTAACACTTATTTATTCCCAAAATCTGGAAGTCATCACATCAAGAACATCTATCCTCAAATTACAAAGTCTAAGAGTGTTTAAGTAACCAAAATAAGTAAGAAGATGTTCCATGTCCGAAATTCAAAGACATCAAGACGTGAAGAAGAGAATCCAGCACGAGCTAGGAATAATAGCTCACCCCGAACTCTGATATGCTGAAGACTGGCTAGAACTGAGGGCGAGTCGAAGACGATGGCACACTTGCTGCACTCCATAAAATAACAAAGAAGAAAATACAAGTAGGGGGTCAGTACAAGGAACACGTACTGAGTAGGTATCATCGGCCAACTCAAAATAGAAAACAATATATACCGAATAATAATATACAGTCAACCACAATACTTAACAGATGGTAAGCAACAAATACATAAGCCATTGACAACAACACAATAATAGGTACACCATCAATCACAATATCAAGCACACCTTTGAGGACTCATGCCTCCACACAATACTCATTTGGGAAAATAGTTTCTTTGAATTTGAGTAAAGTAATATAATTCAAGATTCTTTTCATTTAAAAATACCGTGTCGGAACGTGACACTCCGATCAAAAATACCGTGTTGGAACGTGACACTCCGATCCAAAAATACCGTGTCGGAACGTGACACTCCGATCCAAAAATACCGTGTCGGAACGTGACACTCCGATCCAAAATACGTGTCGGAACATGACACTCCGATCTAAAAATATATTTAATTTATTAAAACTGTTTTCAAATCATTTTAGTTCCATCAAGCCTTCTTTATTCAAGGCATCACTTCAAAAGAGAGTTTTCAAGAATAAAATTCAATAGTTTCAATATTTTAGGCAAACCACAAACCACACAATCATAATATACAACCACAAAATCAAGTAATAGGAGACTTTACAATATCATCCAATACATATCAATCGCTATTTAGAGTTTATCTATCACATAGAAATAAACCATAACCTACCTTAACCTACCTCCACCGAAGAACCGAAATCAAGCAAGCTACCTCTTCGATGCCTTTGTCCTCCTTATTGCCTAAGAACCTTTTCAATTTGAAGATACCAAGTTGCCTGTTCTCCTCTCCCTCTCACGTTCTCCCTCACTGCTCCTCAGCTGATCAGTTCTTCCTTCTCTCTACTAGAGACTCAATCCTCTAATAATTATGTAAGACTAATTAAAAAATTGTAAAGGTAACCCACCATTAGTCTAAAGTTACCTCCTTTAACACCCACTAACTCCATTATAAAAGCTAGTCCACTAATTACATAAATAATAGCTCAAAACATCCATTAAAATAATTAGTGGAAGCTGACATAGTGTGGGGTTACGCTGCGTGTGACGGTCCGTCCTGCAGGTCCATCACGAAGTTCAGAGAATTGATCCCAATATTATTTATCAGAAAAATTCTACTGCTCAAACCGACTAAAATGGGTTGTTACAATAGATACCAATTTACCCATCGTTCGTCCTCGAACGATCACAACAAGAAAAGGGGAGGGAGAGAAGGAATACCTCGATTTGTAAAAAGATGTGGATATCTTTCTTTCATATCGACCTCATTCTCCTATGTGGACTCTTCAACAGGCCGATCCTTCCACTAAACTTTGATAGACGCAATCTCCTTTGATCTTAACTTGCGGACCTCCCTATCAAGAATAGCAATAGGCTCTTCCTCATAAGACAGATTCTCACCAAAAAGAATTGAATCCCAATGAATAATATAATTTCCATCACCATGGTATTTCTTCAGCATAGACACATGAAATACCGGGTGCACTCCTGACAACCCTTGAGGCAATGCCAATTCATAGGCCACCTCCCCTACGCGCTTCAGAACTTCAAATGGACCAATATACCTTGGACTAATCTTACCTCGTTTACCAAACCGCATCACAACTTTCATGGGTGAAACCTTCAGCAAAACTTGTTCACCCTCCATAAAATCCAAGTCCCTAACCTTTAGATCTGCATATTCTTTCTGCCTATTCTGAGCTGCTAGCAGCTTCCCCTGAATGAATTTTACTTTATCCAATGATTCCCTCAACAGATCGGTACCCCAAGGTCTCACCTCTAATGCGTCAAACCAACCAATGGGAAACCTACATCTCCTCCCATACAGTGCCTCAAATGGGGCCATATCAATACTTGAGTGATAGCTTTTATTGTATAAAAATTCTGCTAAGGGTAAGAATTTATCCCAATGACCACCAAAATCTATCACACATGCACGAAGCATATCCTCCAATACCTGAATCGTTCGCTCAGACTGACCATCGGTCTGAGGGTGAAATGCAGTACTAAGATCCAAACTAGTACCTTACTCAGCATGTAATGTTCTCCAAAACTTAGAAGTAAATTGCGTACCTCTATCTGATATGATGGAAAGTGGAACTCCATGCAATCGAACAATTTCTGAGATATAGAGTTTGGCTAACTTCTCTGCATTGTAAGTCATCTTGACCGGAATGAAGTGAGCAGACTTAGTTAACTTGTCCACAATTACCCAAATAGAATCCAACTTACCCAATGTCTTTGGAAGACCAACCACGAAATCCATTACAATTCTTTCCCACTTCCATTCAGTAATGGGCATTCTTTGAAGTGTTCCTCCGGGCCTCTGGTGTTCATACTTTACCTGCTGACAATTCGGGCATTGGGCAACAAATCAACAATGTCACGCTTCATTCTACTCCACCAAAAATGTTGCCTTAGGTCACGATACATCTTGGTTGCACCAGGATGTATAGAATACCTTGAACTATGAGCCTCTGTGAGAATAGTGTGAATCAAATCATCAACACGGGGCACACATACCCTTCCCTTATTTCTCAAAACGCCTTCCTCATCAATCATTGCCTCTTTAGCCTCTCCTCGCAATACCATATCTCGAATTCGGCTCAGCTTCTCATCAGCAAACTGCTTTCCCTTAATCTTGTCAAGAAAAGAAGATCTTGCCTCCACACAGGCCAAAAATCCTCCTTTCTGTAGCTCTTCCAGCCTCATAAAGTCATTAGCCAAAGTCTGAACCTCTCTAGCCAATGGCCGTCTAGAAACCTGTAAGTGGGCAAAACTACCCATGCTCCCTGTTTTTCTAATTAAAGCATCTGCTACAACATTAGCTTTTCCTAGGTGATACAGAATAGTAATATCATAGTCCTTCAACAGTTCAATCCACCTCCTCTGCCTCAAATTCAAATCCTTCTGAGTAAAGACATACTGTAAACTACGATGATCTATATAAACTTCACACTTGACCCCATATAGATAATGTCTCCATTGATTTAATGAAAATACAACTGCAGCCAACCCCAAGTCAATGGTCGGATAGTTACGTTCATGCACTTTTAATTGCCTCGAAGCATAAGCAATTACATTCCTCTCCTGCATTGGAACTTCACCCAAACAAGAATAAGATGCATCACAATAAACAATAAAATTCTCACTTTCTACTGGCAAGGTAAGAATTGGTGCAGTAGTCAACAAGGTCTTAAGTTTTTGGAAGCTTTCTTCACATTCATCCGACCATACAAATGGAACATTCTGCTTAGTCAAATTTGTGTAACGACTTGTTTAGTCGTTTTGAGCAGCAGATTTTATTTCTGGAAAACTGGCTGAAACGAAGTACCCCACGACGGACCGTCATGGGCACGACGGACCGTCGAGGGTGTCTCGTTCCAAAACACTAAGGAAATTCTGAAATCTGAGTACTGAAATCGACTCTCTGAACTCTGTGACAAACCTGCAGTACGGACCGTCACAGGTACGACGAACCGTCGTGAACTCTCATTTCAAAACACTTCAACTCTTGAAAAGTTGGTACAGGGAACGATCCTCTGAACGTCGTGACGGAAGTGCAGGACGGACCGTCGTAGGCACGACGGGCCGTCACAGACTCCTTTAACAAATTGAGTCCATGACGAACCTGCATGACGGACCGTCGCAGGCACGACGGGCCGTCACAGGTTGCGTAATCCCAGGAGGAGTCGGATTTCTTTACACGTTTTAAGGGTCGTTTTGGACTATTCCTACATTAATTATAAAGTTAGAGGGTTAAGGATTATAAGTCTAATTACTTGGGGGTTAAAAGAGGTAACCCTAAGCTAATTAGTGCGTTATTATTGCCACCTTTTAAATTTAATTATATACTAATTAGGGTAAAAGAAAGAGGGTTCGAATAAGAAAATAGAAAGAGCAAGAGAGAGGCAGAGTCGATCGAACGAAAGAGGAGAAGAAACGCTGCTTGGGAAATTCTTGCTTAATCACTAGTCTTCGGTGGAGGTAGGTTATGGTTTTCATGCTATTCATAGTAAAACTCTTAATAGCGAATGATATGTATTGATAATATTGTAGAACCCTGCTATGTGCTTGATTTGTATGCTTGCATGAACATGATTAATAATTGTGATTATATTAAGCATGATGAAGCTATTGAATCCCACATCTTGATAAAAACCTAATCTCTTGTTAATGATGAGGCCTTGGTATAAAAGAAGGCGTGATGAACTAAAATAATGAGATTGACGATGCCTTAGTGAGAAAGAAGGCTTGATGAATTGAAAGAATGAGATTAGGGGATCGGAGTGTCACGTTCCGACACATAGAATTAAGGGATCGGGTGTCACGAACCGACACGTAGTATTAGGGGGACCGGGTGTCACGAACCGACACATAAATTTAGGGGATTGGGTGTCACGAACTGACACGTAGATTTAGGGGATCGGGTGTCACGAACCGACACGTAGATTTAGGGGATCGGGTGTCACGAACCGACACGTAGATTTAGGGGATCGGAGTGTCACGTTCTGACACATAGTAGTAGGGGATCGGAGTGTCACGTACCGACACAAGAGGATTAAAGATGTATGAGGGAGCGGAGTGTCACGTACCGACACAAGAGAAATAAAGATAATGAATCTTGAAAGATGTTAATATACTCAATATAATGAATCTAATTCCCAAATGAGTATGGTATTGAGGCTTGAGTCCTCATGTGTGAACTTGATGGTAATTGTTAATGATATAGTACTTGCGGTTTCTACATGTTGAGTATCATAGTTGATTTTATGATATTATTTGGTATATACTGTTTTCTATTTTGAGTTGGCCGATGATATCTACTTAGTACCCGTGTTTTGTACTGACCCCTACTTTTATGTTTTTCTTCTTTGTTATTTGTGGAGTGCAGCAAACGTACCGTCGTCTTCGACTCAACAGTAATTCAAGCCAGTCTTTACTACATCGGAAATTCAGGGTGAGCTAATGCTTCTAGCTTGGACTGGATCTTCTTCTTCAAGTCTTGATGCCTTGAACTTCCGGCATGGACTAGCTTCTTATGTATTTTTAGCTTCTTAGACATTTCAGTTAGTAATTTGATCATAGATGTTCTTGTGATGATGACTTCCAGATTTTGGGGATAATGATAAGTTTTGAGTTATAGATGTTGACTATTGATTTTACTTATGAGTTTAAGTCTTCCGCATTATTTCTGTTGATATTATATTGAAATGTTATGGTTTAGATTGGTTGGTTCGCTCACATAGGAGGGTAAGTGTGGGTGCTAGTCGCGGCCCAGTTTTTGGTCGTGACAAACTTGGTATCAGAGCATTAGGTTCGTTGGTCTCATCACACAAGAACGAGTCTAGTAGAGTCTTAAGGAACGGTAGGGGGACGCCTTTACTTTTCTTTGGGAGGCTATAAGACTTTAGGAATATTCCACTCTTTCTTTCTTCTTTCGTGCTATTACTTGAATCCAATTGGTATCTAGGTGATACAAATTGGTATCTGACCATCTTCACTCTTTTCGCAGATGGTTAGAACTAGAGCAACGACTGCACCAACACCGGCCAGACAAGAAACATCTGAGCCAGCCACTGGGGCTGTGGCTCTAGGAAGAATAGTGGCAAGAGGCCGTGGTAGAGGTCGTGGGAGGACGTCTTCTAGAGGAAGAGGACGAGCACCTAGTCCATCTGATGCTAGGGCGGTGACTCCTCCACCGACTGAGGAAGTAGTAAGAGAGGGGGATGATGGGGTGAATGAACAAGTGCAGAATGAGGAAATGCCACCCCAACCTACCCTAGAGATGATTAATCAGGTTCTGGCTTATCTTAGCGGGTTGTCTGATCAGGGTCAGGCACCTCCAGTGTTTTCTGCACCAACACCTCCGGTTTCAGAGGTACAACATGCAGCCACTATGGCTCCTCGTATAGATGCCTCATTGGACATAGGCACGTTTCCACGCCTGACTACTGGGCCTATAATGACAAATGATCAGCATGAGCTTTTCAGTAAGTTCTTGAAATTGAAACCTCCAGTCTTCAAGGGTGCTGAATCTGAGGATGCTTATGATTTTCTGGTTGACTGTCATGAGCTCCTACATAAGATGGGTATAGTAGAACGGTTTGGTGTTGAGTTCGTGAGTTATCAGTTTCAAGGGAACGCCAAAATGTGGTGGCGGTAACATGTTGAGTGTAAACCAACAGAGGCACCACCTATGACTTGGGCCTCATTCTCTAGCTTGTTTATGGAGAAGTATATCCCCCGGACTTTGAGGGATAGGAAAAGGGATGAGTTCTTGAGCCTAGAGCAAGGTAGGATGATAGTCAATGCATATGAGGCTAAGTTTCGTGCATTATCCAGGTATGCCACCCAACTTTGTTTCAGTCCACAAGAGCGGATTCGCCGGTTTGTGAAGGGGTTGAGGTCAGAGTTGCGGATTTCGGCCTTACAGGTAGCGGCTACGGCAAAATCCTTCCAAGAAGTGGTAGACTTCGTGATAGAGGTGGAAGGAGTGAAGCCCGATGACTTCACCTCGACATCGACATCAAAAAGGTTCGAAACGGAGGTGTGTTTAATGGTTCCTACACAAGAGGACAGGGTTCCGGAGGTTACTCAGTTCAACCAATTCAGTCTTCACTACAGACTGTAGTTAGGGGCCAACCTCAGACCGGCCAACACTTTTCTGAGAGACCTATGCTTGACTCTAGAGAGTGTTATGGATGTGGGGAGACTGGACATATTAGGAGGAATTGTCCCAAACAGAGTTATAGACCCCCAATAGCTAGAGGTAGAGGTGGTCATGGTAGAGGCCGTTATTCTGGAGGAGGTGGTGGTCGAGGTAATGGTGGTCACCAAAACGGCAGAGGTGATGGGCAAACTGGAGCCACTACATCACAACATGGTAGGGGCAACGGACAAACAAATGAAAGGGCCCATTGTTATGCTTTCCCTGTGAGATCGGAGGCGGAGACATCTGATGCGGTCATCACAGCTAATCTTCTGGTTTGTGATTGAATGGCTTCTATATTGTTTGATCCTGGATCCATGTTTTCTTATGTATCTTCCTCATTTGCTAATGGTCTAAATTTACATTGTGAATTACTTGATATGCCTATTCGTGTTTCTACTCCGGTCGGTGAGTCTGTGGTAATTGAAAAGGTATATAGGTCTTGCTTGGTGAACTTTGTGGGGAGCAACACTTATGTAGATTTGGTTATCTTAGAAATGGTTGACTTTGATGTAATTCTGGGTATGACTTGGCTTTCTCCGCAATTTGCGATCTTGGATTGCAATGCTAAAACGGTGACGTTAGCCAAGCCTGGGACAGATCCGTTAGTGTGGGAGGGTGACTACACTTCCAATCCGGTGCCTATCATCTCCTTTGTTCGTGCTAAGAAAATGGTTAGTAAAGGGTGTTTAGCTTTCTTGGCCCATCTCAAGGATGACACTACCCAAGTACCTTCAATTGAGTCGGTTTCGGTAGTCCGTGAGTTTTTGGATGTGTTCCCTGCAGATCTTCCTGGTATGCCACCAGATAGGGATATTGACTTCTGTATTGATCATGAACCGGGTACTCGCCCCATTTCTATACCCCCTTATAGAATGGCTCCCGCGGAATTAAGAGAATTGAAGGCTCAACTTCAAGAGTTGTTGAGCAAAGGCTTCATTAGACCAAGCGCATCTCCTTGGGGTGCTCCGGTTTTGTTTGTGAAGAAGAAGGATGGGAGTTTTCGGATGTTCATAGACTACCGGCAGTTGAACAAGGTAACTATTAAGAACAAGTATCCTCTTCCTCGCATTGATGACTTGTTCGATCAATTACAAGGTTCTTGTGTCTTCTCTAAGATTGACTTGAGATCCGGCTATCATCAATTGAAAATACGGGCAAAAGATGTGCCAAAGACTGCTTTTCGAACTAGGTATGGGCATTATGAATTCGTAGCGATGTCTTTTGGTCTTACGAATGCCCCCGCTGCTTTCATGATCTTGATGAATGGGATTTTTAAGCCATATTTGGATCTCTTTGTGATCGTGTTTATTGATGATATACTGATATACTCTAAAAGTAAGAAGGAACATGAGGAGCATTTGAGAATTGTATTGGAAGTGTTGAGGGAGAAAAAGCTTTATGCCAAATTCTCTAAGTGTGAGTTTTGGCTAGATGCAGTGTCCTTCTTGGGGCACGTGGTTTCTAAGGATGGAGTGATGGTGGATCCTTCTAAGATTGAGACAGTGAAGAATTGGGTAAGACCCACTAATGTGTAAGAAATACGGAGTTTTGTTGGGTTAGCTAGCTACTACCGTCGATTTGTCAAGGGGTTCTCTTCCATTGCTTCCCAATTGACGAACTTGACTAAACAGAATGTTCCATTTGTATGGTCGGAGGAGTGCGAGGAAAGCTTTCAGAAACTCAAAACTTTGTTGACTACCGCACCTATCCTTACCTTGCCAGTAGAGGGTAAGAACTTCATCGTTTATTGTGATGCATCCTATTCTGGGTTGGGTGCAGTGCTAATGCAAGAGAAGAATGTGATTGCTTATGCTTCGAGGCAATTAAAAGTGCATGAGCGTAACTATCTAACTCATGATTTGGAATTGGCCGCGGTAGTATTTGCATTAAAGCAATGGAGACACTATTTATATGGGGTTAAGTGTGAGGTCTATACGGATCATCGTAGCCTACATTACGTCTTTACTCAGAAAGATTTGAACTTGAGACAGAGAAGATGGATGGAACTACTGAAGGACTACGACATCACCATTTTGTATCATCCGGGGAAGGCGAATGTTGTAGCAGATGCTTTAAGTAGAAAGGCGGGAAGTATGGGAAGTCTAGCTCACTTGCAAGCTTCTAGACGCCCGTTGGCTAGAGAAGTTCAGATTCTAGCTAATGACCTTATGAGGTTAGAAGTAAATGAGAAGGGAGGATTTTTAGCTTGTGTGGAGGCAACATCTTCCTTCCTTGACAAGATTAAGGGAAAGCAGTTTAATGATGAAAAATTGATCCGGATCCGAGATAAAGTGTTGCAAGGAGAGGCAAAAGAAGCAACAATCGATGAGGAAGTTGTGTTGAGGATTAAGGGAAGGGTATATGTACCCCGCGTCGATGATTTGATCAACACTATTCTGACAGAGGCTCATAGTTCAAAGTATTCCATACATCCAGGTGCAACCAAGATGTATCGTGACCTAAAGCAACATTTTTGGTGGAGAAGAATGAAGCGTGATATTGTTGAATTTATTGCCAAGTGTCCAAACTGTCAACAAGTAAAGTATGAACACCAAAGGCCCGGAGGAACACTTCAGAGAATGCCCATTCCTGAATGGAAGTGGGAAAGGATTGCAATGGATTTCGTGGTTGGTCTTCCAAAGACATTGGGAAAGTTTGACTCTATTTGGGTAATTGTTGATAGGTTAACTAAGTCTGCTCACTTCATTCCGGTCAAGGTGACTTACAATGCAGAGAAGTTAGCCAAACTTTACATCTCGGAAGTGGTACGATTGCATGGGGTTCCACTCTCCATTATATCAGATAGAGGTACGCAGTTTACTTCTATGTTTTGGAAAACATTGCATGCGGAATTGGGTACTAGGTTGGACCTTAGTACTGCGTTCCATCCTCAGACCGATGGTCAGTCTGAGAGAACGATTCAAGTGTTGGAGGATATGCTTCGTGGATGTGTGATAGAATTTTGTGGTCATTGGGATAACTTCCTACCCTTAGCGGAGTTTTCATACAATAATAGCTATCACTCAAGCATTGATATGGCTCCATTTGAAGCATTGTATGGTAGGAGATGTAGGTCTCCCATTGGTTGGTTTGTTGCATTTGAGGTTAGACCTTAGGGTACTGACCTTTTGAGGGATTCCTTAGAGAAAGTGAAGTCTATTCAAGAAAAGCTTGTAGCGGCGAAAAGTAGGCAAAAAGAATATGCAGATCGAAAGTTTAGAGACTTAGAGTTCATGGAGGGTGAACAAGTCTTGTTGAAAGTTTCGCCAATGAAAGGGGTGATGCGGTTTGGTAAAAGAGGCAAGCTAAGCCCAAGGTACATTGGTCCCTTTGAAGTACTTAAGCGAGTAGGGGAGGTGGCTTATGAGTTAGCCTTGCCTCCAGGGTTGTCCGGAGTGCATCCGGTATTTCATGTGTCCATGTTGAAAAGATACCATGGGGATGGAAACTACATTATCCGTTGGGATTCAGTTTTGCTTGATGAGAATTTATCTTATGAGGAGGAGCCTGTTGCTATTTTAGCTAGAGAAGTTCGCAAGTTGAGGTCAAGGGAGATTGTATCCATCAAGGTGCATGGAAGAATCGACAAGTTGAAGAAGCCACTTGGGAGAAGGAGGCAGATATGCAAGAAAGATACCCACATCTGTTCAAAGATTCAGGTACTCCTTTTCGCCCTTGTTTTTCTTCTTGCGATCGTTCGAGGACGAACGATGGGTAAATTGGTATCTATTGTAACGACCTGTTTAGTCGTTTTGAGCAGCAGATTTTATTTCTGGAAAACTGGATGAAACGACGGACCCCACGACGGACCGTCATGGGCACGACGGACCGTCAAGGGTGTCTCGTTCCAAAACACTTAGGAAATTCTGAAATCTGAGTACTGAAATCGACTCTCTGAACTCTGTGAAGGACCTGCAGGACGGACCGTCACAGGTACGATGAACCGTCGTGAACTCTCGTTTCAAAACACTTCAACTCTTGAAAAGTTGGTACAGGGAACGATCCTCTGAACGCCGTGATGGAAGTGCAGGACGGACCGTCGTAGGCACGACGGGCCGTCACAGACTCCTTAAACAAATTGAGTCCATGACGAACCTGCATGACGGACCGTCGCAGGCACGACGGGCCGTCACAGGTTGCGTAATCCCAGGAGGAGTCGGATTTCTTTACACGTTTTAAGGGTCGTTTTGGACTATTCCTACAGTAATTATAAAGTTAGAGGATTAAGGATTATAAGTCTAATTACTTGGGGGTTAAAAGAGGTAACCCAAAGCTAATTAGTGGGTTATTATTGCCACCTTTTAAACTTAATTATATACTAATTAGGGTAAAAGAAAGAGGGTTTGAATAAGAAAATAGAAAGAGCAAGAGAGAGGGAGAGTCGATCGAACGAAAGAGGAGAAGAAACGCTGCTTGGGAAATTCTTGCTTAATCACTAGTCTTCGGTGGAGGTAGGTTATGGTTTTCATGCTATTCGTAGTAAAACTCTTAATAGAGAATGATATTGTATTGATAATATTGTAGAACCCTGCTATGTGCTTGATTTGTATGCTTGCATGAACGTGATTAATAATTGTGATTATATTAAGCATGATGAAGCTATTGAATCCCAAATCTTGATAAAAACCTAATCTCTTGTTAATGATGAAACCTTGGTATAAAAGAAGGCGTGATGAACTAAAATAATGAGATTGACGATGCCTTAGTGAGAAAGAAGGCTTGATGAATTGATAGAATGATATTAGCGGATCTGAGTGTCACGTTCCGACACATAGAATTAAGGGATCGGGTGTCACGAACCGACACGTAGTATTAGGGGGACCAGGTGTCACGAATCGACACGTAGATTTAGGGGATCGGGTGTCACGAACCGACACGTAGATTTAGGGGATTGGGTGTCACGAACCGACACGTAGATTTAGTGGAGCGGGTGTCACGAACCGACACGTAGATTTAGGGGATCGGAGTGTCACGTTCCGACACATAGTGGTAGGGGATCGGAGTGTCACGTACCGACACAAGAGGATTAAAGATGTATGAGGGAGCGGAGTGTCACGTACCGACACAAGAGAAATAAAGATAATGAATCTTGAAAGATGTTAATATACTCAATCTAATGAATCTAATTCCCAAATGAGTATGGTATTGAGGCTTGAGTCCTCATGTGTGAACTTGACGGTAATTGTTAATGATATAGTACTTGCGGTTGCTACATGTTGAGTATCATAGTTGATTTTATGATATTACTTGGTATATACTGTTTTCTATTTTGAGTTGGCCGATGATATCTACTCAGTACCCGTGTTTTGTACTGACCCCTACTTTTATGTTTTTCTTCTTTGTTATTTGTGGAGTGCAGCAAACGTGTCGTCGTCTTCGACTCAACAGTAATTCAAGCCAGTCTTTACTACATCGGAAATTCAGGGTGAGCTAATGCTTCTAGCTTGGACTGGATCTTCTTCTTCAAGTCTTGATGCCTTGAACTTCCGGCATGGACTAGCTTCTTATGTATTTTTATCTTCTTAGACATTTCAGTTAGTAATTTGATCATAGATGTTCTTGTGATGATGACTTCCATATTTTGGGGATAATGATAAGTTTTGAGTTATAGAAGTTGACTATTGATTTTACTTATGAGTTTAAGTCTTCCGCATTATTTCTGTTGATATTATATTGAAATGTTAAGGTTTAGATTGGTTGGTTCGCTCACATAGGAGGGTAAGTGTGGGTGCCAGTCGCGGCCCGGTTTTTGGTCGTGACAATTTTTCAGCTGCGAAGCAATAGAAGAAAATCCCTTGACGAATCGGCGGTAATAGCTAGCTAAACCAACAAAGCTCCTTACCTCTGAAACATTAGTAGGTCTTACCCAACTCTTCACTGCTTCAATCTTAGAAGGATCCACCATCACTCCATCTTTAGAAACCACGTGCCCCAAGAAGGACACTGAATCGAGCCAAAACTCACACTTGGAGAATTTGACATAAAGCCTTTTCTCCCTTAACAACTCCAATACGATTCTCAGATGCTCCTCATGTTCTTTCCTGCTCTTTAAGTATATCAATATATCATCAATAAATACAATAACAAAAAGATCCAGATATGGCTTAAAAATCCCATTCATCAGTCTCATGAAAGCAGCAGGGGCATTCGTAAGCCTAAAAGACATTACTAAGAATTCATAATGCCCATACCTAGTTCGAAAAGCAGTCTTTGGCACATCTGCTGCCCGTATTTTCAATTGATGATAACCGGATCTCAAATCAATTTTAGAGAAGACACAAGCAACTTGTAACTGATCGAACAAATCATCAATGCGAGGAATGTGATACTTGTTCTTAATAGTTACCTTATTCAGCTGCATGTAGTCTATGCACATCCGAAGACTTCCATCTTTCTTCTTCACAAATAAAACAGGAGCACCCCAAGGGGATGCACTCGGTCTAATAAAACCTTTACCTAACAGCTCCTGAAGTTGGGCCTTTAACTCCCTTAACTCAGCTGGAGCCATTCTATAAGGGGGAATGGAAATGGGGCGAGTATCCGGCTCCAGATCAATACAAAAATCAATATCCCTATCCGGTGGCATACAAGGAAGGTCTGCAGGAAACACATCCAGAAACTCACGGACTATCGAAACAGACTCAATAGAAGGTACTTTGGAAGTATCATCCCTGAGATGGGCCAAGAAAGCTAAACAACCCTTACTAACCATCCTTTTAGCATGAAGAAAAGAGATAATACGAAATGGGGTGGGAATATAGTCACCCTCCCACACTAATGGGTATGTCCCAGGCTTGGCCAATGTGACAGTTTTAGCATTACAATCTAAGATTGCAAAATTTGGAGAAATCCAAGTCATACCCAGAATTACATCAAAATCAACCATTTCTAGAATAATCAAATCCACGTAAGTGTTGCTCCCCACAAAAGTCACAAGGCAAGACCTATACACCTTCTCAACTATCACAGACTCACCCACGGGAGTAGAGACACGAATAGGCATATCAAGCAAATCACGACTTAACTCAAGACCAATAGAAAATGAGGAAGATACAAATGAAAATGTGGATCCAAGATCAAATAATACAGAAGCCATGCAATCACAGACCAAAAGAGTACCTGTGATAACAGCATCAGATGTCTCTGCCTCAGACCTCCCGGGGAAAGCATAACAATGGGCCCTATCACCTGTCTGTCCATTTCCCCTACCAAGATGCGCTGCAGTAGTTCCAACTTGCCCGCCACCCCTACTGATTTAGTGACCACCATTACCTTGGCCACTACGTCCTCCAGAATGGCGGCCTCTACCATGACCACCTCTACCTCTAACTATTAGGGGTCTTTTACTCTGTTTTGGAAAATATCTCTTAATATGTCTAGTCTCTCCACATCCATAACAATTTCTGGAGTCAAGCATAGGTCTCTGTGAGAATGACGAAGTCTGGGGATAGCCTCCAAACTCAGAAAAATGCTGACCGGTCTGCGATGGACCCCCAGCTAAATCCTGTAGTGAAGACTAAATAGGACGGGCTGGGTAACCTCCTGAACTCTGCCCTCTGGAGTAAGAACCACTAAACTCACCTCCCTTACGGAACTTCTTAAATGTCGACACCATGGTGAAGTTATCTGGCTTCACCCCCTCTACCTCTATCACAAAATCTACCACTTCCTGAAAGGATTTTGCTGCAGCAGCTACCTGTAAGGCTGGGATCTGCAAATCTGACCTCAATCCTTTCACAAAGCGGCAAATCCGCTCTTGTGGACTGAAGCAAATCTGAGTGGCATACCTGGATAGTGCACAAAATTTGGCCTCATAAGCAGCAACGGACATCCTTCCTTGCTCTAGGCTCAGGAACTCATCTCTCCTCCTATCCCTTACAGTCCGGGGTATATACTTCTCCATAAACAGGCTAGAAAATGATGCCCAAGTCATGGGTGGTGCCTGTGCTGATTGACACTCCACATACGACCGCCACCACATTTTGGCATCCCCCTGAAACTGATAGGTCACAAACTCAACACCGAATCGTTCTACTATGTCCATCTAATGTAGCAGCTCATGACAATCAACCAGAAAATCATAGGCATCCTCAGATTCAGCACCCTTGAAGACTGGAGGTTTCAACTTTACGAACTTAATGAAAAGTTCATGTTGATCACCTGTCATTATAGACCGTGTAGTCAATCGAGGGAAGGTGCCTACTTCCAATGATGCCTCCATGCGGGGAGCCACAGCAGCTGCATGTTGTACTCCCGAAACCTGAGTTGCTGGTGTAGAAAACACTGGAGGTCTCTGGCCCTGATCAAATAACCCGCTAAGATAAGCAAGAACCTGATTAATCATCTCTGGGGTAGGCTGGGGTGGTAATTCCTCATCTTGAACCTGCTAATTTTCCCCTTCCTCACCCTCTCTTACTACCTCATCAGTCGGTGGAGGAGTCACTGCCCTATTCGTAGCTGGACCAAGTGTTTGCCCTCTACCTCTAGTGGGTGTCCTCCTGCGACCTCTACCACGGCCTCTTGCCACTGCTTTTCCTCGAGCTACAGCCCCAATGGTTGTCTTAGACGCACCCTGTCTTGCCGGTGTTGGTGTTGGCACACTTGTTGCTCCAGTTCTAACCATCTACGAAATAGAGTGAGAAAGTCAGATACCAATTTGTATCACCTAGATACCAATTGGATCCAAGTAATAGCACGAGAGAAAGACAGAGTGGAATTTTCCTGAAATCCTATAGCCTCTTAAAGAAAAGTAAAGGCGTCCCTAGTTCCTCATGACTCTACTAGACTTGTTCTTGTGTGATGAGAACAACGAACCTAACGCTCTGATACCAACTTTGTCACGACCCAAAACGAACTTGTGAGTGGCACCCACCCTTAGCCTACTAGGTGAGCGAACCAACAAATCTAAACCCCAACATTTACCAATAGTTCATCTATAATTAATAAAATAATGCGGAAGACCCAAAACTCCGATTTAAGGTAACTAAATAAATAAGCTTCTAAAGTTTAACACTTATTTATTCCCAAAATCTGGAAGTCATCACATCAAGAACATCTATCCTCAAATTATAAAGTCTAAGAGTGTTTAAGAAACCAAAATAAGTAAGAAGATGGTCCATGTCCGAAATTCAAAGACATCAAGACGTGAAGAAGAGAATACAGCACGAGCTAGGAATAATAGCTCACCCCGAACTCTGATATGCTGAAGACTGGCTAGAACTGAGGGCGAGTCGAAGACGATGGCACACTTGCTGCACTCCACAAAATAACAAAGAAGAAAATACAAGTAGGGGGTCAGTACAAGGAACACGTACTGAGTAGGTATCATCGGCCAACTCAAAATAGAAAACAATATATACCGAATAATAATATACAGTCAACCATAATACTTAACAGATGGCAAGCAACAAATACATAAGCCATTGACAACAACACCATAATAGGTACACCATCAATCACAATATCAAGCACACCTTTGAGGACTCATGCCTCCACACCATACTCATTTGGGAAAATAGTTTCTTTGAATTTGAGTGAAATAATATAATTCAAGATTATTTTCATTTCAAAATACCGTGTCGGAACGTGACACTCCGATCCTAAATACCGTATCGGAACGTGACACTCCGATCCAAAAATACCGTGTCGGAACGTGACACTCCGATCCAAAAATACCGTGTCGGAACGTGACACTCCGATCCAAAATACCGTGTCGAAACGTGACACTCCGATCCAAAAATATATTTAATTTATTAAAACTGTTTTCAAATCATTTTATTTCCATCAAGCCTTCTTTATTCAAGGCATCACTTCAAAAGAGAGTTTTCAAGAATAAAATTCAATAGTCTCAATATTTTAGGCAAACCACACAATCATAATATACAACCACAAAATCAAGTAAGAGGAGACTTTACAATATCATCCAATACATATTAATTGCTATTTAGAGTTTATCTATCACATAGAAATAAACCATAACCTACCTCCACCGAAGAACCGAAATCAAGAAAGCTACCTCTCCGATGCCTTTGCCCTCCTTATTGCCTAAGAACCTTTTCAGTTTGAAGATACCAAGTTGCCTGTTCTCCTCTCCCTCTCACGTTCTCCCTCACTGCTCCTCAGCTGATCAGTTCTTCCTTCTCTCTACTAGAGACTCAATCCTCTAATAATAATGTAAGACTAATTAAAACATTGTAAAGGTAACCCACCATTAGTCTAAAGTTACCTCCTTTAACACCCACTAACTCCATTATAAAAGCTAGTCCACTAATTACATAAATAATAGCCCAAAACATCCATTAAAATAATTAGTGGAAGATGACATCGTGTGAGGTTACGCTGCTTGTGACGGTCCGTCGCACTTGTGACGGTTCGTCCTGCAGGTTCGTCACGAAGTTCAGATAATTGCTCCTAGTAATATTTATCAGAAAAATTTTACTACTCAAACCGACTAAAATGGGTTGTTACACAAAGGTATCAAATGCCTTAACTAGAGAGGCTTCATAACTGTTTACTCGTAGCTCCAAATTCAGCAAACTGCATATTGTTGTAAAGAGGACACCAGATACTCAATTTAATAGCTTGTGGGTCAACTATTTCATTATATTGTGAACTATATGGTCTTTTGAAGTTGACCCAAAACTAAAAAGTGATGGGTAACTTGTATGAACCTTTATTTAGCTCTTTTGAAGTCTGAGGTGTTATGGATATGCAGTCTAATGTACTGAAACATCCAAAATTCAAAGAACGACCCTACCTTTTAAGGAAAATAAGGACGGGTAGTAGAACCTTTTATAGATGATCGAGTCATCCATGCTAAGTACTTCAAAACTTAGGCGACCTAGCTTGTACGAAATATTTTAGGAGTCGTATTCTGTTCTATGAACCACAAAATGGTCTGTAGAGTTGAACTTTTAAAATTCAAGATTTTCTTCTTGTCATATACAAACCCATTCACAGTCCTTTGATGGTCGTATTTCTTGAGAATGACATCCATATTTGACCTCAGGTAGTTTTAAATCAGGGACTTTTAGTCTTTTCTTACTCCTTTAATTCTTAAAATACATTCTTTTGGCCTATTCTATGTGGGAATAAAGAATTTTTAATAGCATAAAACTCGTCTTTAATAAAGAATTTTTAATAGCTTGAGTCCCAAAGCAATTTTTTCTCAAATTATGAATTTTCCAAAATTAGGGTACACAAGATCTTCAAGGATTTTTATTGTATTATCATATAAAAGAAGAGACTTATAGTAATCCAAAGGAATAGAACACGATTCATTTTTTTCATCTTTCAATTTTTTTTTGCTCAGCAAATAATTTATTTTAATGTGGTATATTAATTTGATTATAGTATTTTCTTTAAATTGATCATTTAAATTCATTATTTTGTACATTCTAATTTTATGAATTATATTTGAGTAAATAAAAAACATTTTAATTTAATATTTTAACATTTTAATATATTGCGGGGACGTATACTAGTTGATTATAACAACATGACTTCAGTGATATTTTCATGTACACATAACATGCAAGTATTTTCATGATCATAGTTATGTTATTTTCATACGCATGTCTATTATCAATTTTTTCATGAATTATGATGTTATCAAATAAAGCATCTCTCGCTATATACCAATATCATAATTTTGATTCTTTTGATTTAAAGTATCTTTTTTTATTATGTTGGGTTATCTTGATTTATAAGCTACTTCAAATTTAATTTGAATATCAGTATGATTGTGCAGTACTAGTTAGTATTATTTCTAGATTCTAGATTTGTGGATGTTTCCATTTATCGGGATTTTGGAAACCTAGTAGTCATTCTTTAGTCTTAGAACTACCTTCTACCATAGAATTAGTGTTTATTGATTTTAGCTAGTGGATCTACCTTAGCTCAGACATCATAATTCGTACCTTGGAAATAGGATATTCCTTTTTAGTGCTGGGATCAGATCACTAAACTCTATTTAGTAATTAACATGGTTCATCTTTGTTTTCGAATCTCACAAATCAGACATCAGATTTTGCAATGATCGTGTAATTTAGATATTTCAATGTAGTTTTACTCAATTTTCATAATTATATACTTATTCTTGCATCAACATATTGTTTGTATATATATATATCATGTTTCGATTTCATGTTTTATGCATTTCTCTTTACTCATAATAGTACACATATACTTTTTTGCCTATATTAATTATTTGATAATGTAAATTCTAACACTTATAAGAAGGCATGTGGTAAGTCTTACTCCAAATGGCTATCAACATTATCTTGGTAATTCCTCGTGATCTGAGAATGTCCCTACATGATTTTTTCGGCAATTACTTTCACTTTAGACATCTTAGAAATTTATATGAGCTTGTCCTAGCAACTCATGTAGTAGAGACTTTCAGATAGACAATTTTGATACCTCCATATATGTGTACTCAGATATGTTTTCTCTTTGACTTGATAGAACATTTCAGACTTTATTCTGCATTCATTATTTTTAGTCTTTAGTTTTTATCTTACTATCATGCCATGCCATGAGGTTAGTTTGAGATCACTTGTTACTCTAAGCACTATGCGAGTCTCGGGGCATGACAATGAATTTCCAAGAAAGGGTATTAAATAGAAATCACTCATTTTTACCATAGTGGGAAACCAAGTAGCATAATTTCATTCCAAACTTTCTTCAATCAAGGACCAGAACTCGAATCAATTCCTTCCAACATCTTATAGTTAAGAGAATCTTCAATTTGACAAGCACTAAGTATCTAGCTAGCCTTAGGACAAAAAATAGCAAAGCTGATTCTTTTGTAAGTTAAATTTTTAAGGTATATAGTTAGCACCAAAAAGTTGTATAATTTATTAGGCCTTTCTTATATTCGGTGATAGTATCACTAATTAATTCCTAATTTGTGTTGTATTAATCCCCTCTTAGGGTAATAAATTTTAAAACATACACATTTATTGTCTTTTTAATTCTAAAGACACTGATAGATAGTAATATTCCGAAAAGAAAAGACTAGTGTTTTAATGAAACAAAACAATGAAAAAGGACATCTTACAAATTTTAGAGAAACACAATGCATTGGTAAAAGAGGAAGGGATGAGAAAGAGGAGGTTGAAGTATGTCAATACAAGCTACAAGTTAAATATTTTGAAGAAAAAAAATACAAAATATATCATCAAAATCACGATGCAAATAGATTAGGTTATCAAATTTGTATGAATAATTTCATCAACGCATGAATACTACATACACTAGTCCACTAAAATTGACTAGAGAAAATTGGGATGAAAGTCTTGCATATAAATTAACAAATAGAATGAGTAGAAAAAGTCATTTTCAAATTTAGTAGCCAAATAAAAGTTTCTACCTTTTCGATAGACTTTTTGCTTAAAAATAATACATTTTTATGAAAAAAGATTTTGATTTTTTTTTCAAATAAGCTAAGATTTAAATAATCAAATAATGAGACTATCAAATTTAGTCTATCAATATAAGAGACAATAGCAATAACATATCTCATTGTCTTGAGAATATTACAATTGTCACTAAAAAGAGAACATGTCATTCTTCAAACATTTTAATTTATCTAAGATTTAAGATATCCAAAAAAAAGATATTAAGCAATTAAACCATTATAATTTTTAGTGAGAGCAACCTAATGTTGCTTTAATTTTTAAAATTGTAGAGCTCAAAAGGTTATGAACAGAAGTCACTGCACTCTTTTGTTGCTTCAAGGAGATTGAAGTGTTGTCGACATGACAAATCAATATTTGAAAAGCCATTGTCAAAATTGAACCATTTTGTGCATTTTTAGTAATGTATGTGTCCAAATTGCGGCGACCATCGGGACATATGATGAATCCTGAAGGCAAAATGGAAACTTTGTTGACATCACCTCCATTGAAAATTGAATTGACTGTTGATAAATCAATGGGGGCATAGATTAAAAATGCTCCCAATTCATCAATGGGGGACTCTTGAAGAATCAACATGTTTTTCTCTTCTGGAACATAAGGCTGCATTTACATTACAATTATTATTAAAAAAATTACTGTAAGCAGTAAAAAAATTACATACGTATTTTTTTTCCCTTCACAACAAAATTTTCTCTCATTAATCTCATCTAATATTGTATTATAAAGAAATGTTATTTTCTACATTCTTTTGGAAACCAATGAATAACAAATTTTATAGTTAATTCTTATCCTTTTATATAGTGGAATATACTAATAATAATTAGTTTGACAAAAATATTGTAAGAAAAGAAAGTGGAATAATTTATCTAGAAATTGCCTTTCAAGTAATATTCAAAGATTAAATAGTAAAGTGAAAAAAAAAATAGCAAGTTATACATTGTGGTGTTATTACATGCCAAAGGAATATGAATATCCATTTTTTTCCAAAAAGTAGTGAAATACCATTTTCTTTATAGATTAAGAAAATAAAAACAAATTATAAACAATTAAAGATGAGAAATACCTTAATGATTGTAATATTGTTTCCTGGAACACATCCTGTTTCTATTCTTGCTAATTCACTAACAGTATTTTCACCAGTCAAAACATCTCACTAATAATAAAAAAAAGTCAAAATCTTAATTCAATAATAAACGAAACAATAATTTTATAGTAAAAATATTAGCTTATGAGATGAGCATTGTAAGATCACATAGTAAAAATAATAATAAAAAAGTTATGTGAAATTAATGTCAAGAGATAAACACGTAGACAACAACATGAGAGCGCAAAAATAAATAGAATAGCTAAAATCAGGACTTTGACTTAATGGTTCGGAAGATTCTTAATACATAACACATTATACATTTGAAATTATGAGTTCAGATTTTCATTCTTATTGTTGGTTTTACTGGTTTAACAAGAAAATTATAGTGGATCTACAAGTTTACTAATTGTGTTTTGCGTCGATTGGTTAAAAAACAAATTTTACTAGGATTAATTACTCTAAAAAATATTACAGACGTTTGGAGCATTGTATTATAAATTTAATGTACAATAAAAGGATACGTAGAAGAAGAAGACTATATAACAACATTTTTGTATAATATCTATGTTTTACGTAGAAGACGAAGACTATATAACAATATTTCTGTATAATATCTATGTTTTCGTTAGAACCTACATGCATATTAAGGTTGTTATATTATATGATATTTCTAACGACATCTCAACGTGAACATCAAAAAAAATATTTGAACAAATCACTCTACTATCAAGATTATAAAACATACCTGACACCTTGAGTTATTATCTTTGAGGAAATTAAAAACATTTCGGCATGAAAGAGGAAGCCAGAGGGAAGTAGCAGCAGTGATAATGATGCATGTTTGTTGTGTAATGTCTTCATTTTTTCTTATAGAAACTCTATCTTCACTTTTAAATTTTGACGAGGTTGGAAAATCTAATTTTTCAGTCATTCTTAAGATTTCACAAAACCTCTTCACCATCCTTGAAGATATTTGCATTACATTTTCGAGGATTTCTGGATCATTGAGAACTGCAAATAAAAAAAAATTAACAAATATACATAACTTATCATTTTAGACTGTAAATGGCGTCACAAAAGTCATTTTTAGAGAATAATTTACTACTTGAAAAAGTATTTATAAAATATTATTTCAGATTGATCTTACTCATAATAAATTTATCAAAGTAGATGGTGTTTTGATGAAATCATCGAATTTTAATGGTGGTAATAATGTATAAGTGTCATTAAAGTGTTGATATAATGCTAAAGTTTATATGATTGTGAAGAGAAATGACTTCCCCCAAATTACAAAAAAAGTAATCATATTTTAGCCACTTTAAAGAAATATCATTTTCTTTAATCAAATCGATAAATAACTTATATTTTAAGAAAAATAAAATAAACTTGTGAGCTAAAACACACATCAAAATATAAAAGAGATTCAGAAGTAATGTCATGTACATTTAGGCAAAGAAAAGGAGATTAATTTATTGTTAAATCTTTTAATCAAATAGATTAGTTTCTTATTTCCTAGCTTTAAGGGTACATTGTTACTATTTCTAAGTTACGTGAAACATGTGACTTAGCATGTTAAAGTTAATTTATTTGATGGCTTGAGATAATGTAGAATGTGCATTGCCAAGGCTGGTCATTGTTTTTTGTTAGAGGAATTTTTTTACTTCCCCAGCTTTTTTGTGTTTATCTAGATTTTTTTTTCCAATTTTCTAATAGTTGTATACCCACATTTTTTTCTTTATCAAATTGGCCTCTTAGTCATTAATTTATTTTACAAAAATCCTAACGTTGTAATATAAATTAAAAATTATAGAGCCGTAAAAATATAAAGAAGGGTACATAAAATAGAACCTTGTTTTGGATCATGCCTAGAAAGACTTGTTGCACCCACTTCAACATTATATCTTTCGCACATTCTTTGAAGTGTAACAATTCATCTTTTAGCTCCATATGTTTGATGGTCAATCAATAAAGGCAAAAACATATTATGAACAGGAATTTTTTCATCTACTTGAACATGTTCAATCCAAGTAACCTACATAAGAAAAAATGATTCAAGAAATCAAATAAATATTTAGCTAGATCATTAGTAATATTAACGACATGAAAGTATGTTGGAAATAATAATTTTTTAGAAATGAGATATCACGTGAAGATTTTTTTAAGACAACACATAGTGAAAGCTATTCATCCATTTTTTTAAAAATTTGAACATCTTGACATGAATAACATAATTTGGGTCAATGTTCAACATCGAACATAATGTGGATCAATGTTCTAACATCGGTAAATTAAGAGTAATACTTATAGGTCTAATGACTCTATTAACATATATTTTTAAAAATCGTTATGCAATCTAACATAATTCCGAATTATTACATATAAGGCTGTTGGTGGGATTGTACAAGCGTATACATATAGTAAAAAATGATTTCTAAATGAATGATAAGGACACTTTAGATAGCCCCTAACGTTATCGTCATTATTTGGAGTGTTATCAACATAACATGACGATCCAAAATTGGATAAATCAAGAACAAATACAGATTTGGATCTTATATTATAAGAATAAAAATTAACATTATGAGATAAGTATCGGTACATGTTAATTTTTTCCTAGATGATATGCTCAAAAATAAGTTACATGTACGCACGCACGCACGCACGCACGCATGAAATATCATTTTCTTTAATCAAATCGATAAATAACTTATATTTTAAGAAAAATAAAATAAACTTCTGAGCTAAAACACACATCAAAATATAAAAGAGATTCAGAAGTAATGTCATGTACATTTAGGCAAAGAAAAGGAGATTAATTTATTGTTAAATCTTTTAATCAAATAGATTAGTTTCTTATTTCCTAGCTTTAAGGGTACATTGTTACTATTTCTAAGTTACGTGAAACATGTGACTTAGCATGTTAAAGTTAATTTATTTGATGGCTTGAGATAATGTAGAATGTGCATTGCCAAGGCTAGTCATTGTTTTTTGTTAGAGGAATTTTTTTACCTCCCCAGCTTTTTTGTGTTTATCTAGATTTTTTTTCCAATTTTCTAATAGTTGTATACCCCATTTTTTTCTTTATCAAATTGGCCTCTTAGTCATTAATTTATTTTACAAAAATCCTAACGTTGTAATATAAATTAAAAATTATAAAGCCGTAAAAATATAAAGAAGGGTACATAAAATAGAACCTTGTTTTGGATCATGCCTAGAAGGACTTGTTGCACCCACTTCAACATTATATCTTCCGCACATTCTTTGAAGTGTAACAATCCATCTTTTAGCTCCATATGTTTGATGGTCAATCAATAAAGGCAAAAACATATTATGGACAGGAATTTTTTCATCTACTTGAACATGTTCAATCCAAGTAACCTACATAAGAAAAAATGATTCAAGAAATCAAATAAATATTTAGCTAGATCATTAGTAATATTAACGACATGAAAGTATGTTGGAAATAATAATTTTTTAGAAATGAGATATAAGGTGAAGATTTTTTTAAGACAACACATAGTGAAAGCTATTCATCCATTTTTTTTAAAAATTTGAACGTCTTGACATGAACAACATAATTTGGGTCAATGTTCAACATCGAACATAATGTGGATCAATGTTCTAACATCGGTAAATTAAGAGTAATACTTATAGGTCTAATGACTCTATTAACATATATTTTTAATAATCGTTATTCAATCTAACATAATTCAAAATTATAACATATAAGGCTGTTGGTGGGATTGTACAAGCGTATACATATAGTAAAAAAACATTTCTAAATGAATGATAAGGATACTTTAAATAGCCCCGAACGTTATCGACATTATTTGGAGTGTTATCAACATAACATGACGATCCAAAATTGGATAAATCAAGAACAAATACAGATTTGGTTCTTATATTATAAGAATAAAAATTAACATTATGAGATAAGTATCGGTACATGTTAATTTTTTCCTAGATGATATGCTCAAAAATAAGTTACATGTACGCACGCACGCACGCATGAAATATCATTTTCTTTAATCAAATCGATAAATAACTTATATTTTAAGAAAAATAAAATAAACTTGTGAGCTAAAACACACATCAAAATATAAAAGAGATTCAGAAGTAATGTCATGTACATTTAGGCAAAGAAAAGGAGATTAATTTATTGTTAAATCTTTTAATCAAATAGATTAGTTTCTTATTTCCTAGCTTTAAGGGTACATTGTTACTATTTCTAAGTTACGTGAAACATGTGACTTAGCATGTTAAAGTTAATTTATTTGATGGCTTGAGATAATGTAGAATGTGCATTGCCAAGGCTGGTCATTGTTTTTTGTTAGAGGAATTTTTTTACCTCCCCAGCTTTTTTGTGTTTATCTAGATTTTTTTTTCCAATTTTCTAATAGTTGTATACCCACATTTTTTTCTTTATTAAATTGGCCTCTTAGTCATTAATTTATTTTACAAAAATCCTAACGTTGTAATGTAAATTAAAAATTATAAAGCCGTAAAAATATAGAGAAGGGTACATAAAATAGAACCTTGTTTTGGATCATGCCTAGAAGGACTTGTTGCACCCACTTCAACATTATATCTTCCGCACATTCTTTGAAGTGTAACAATCCATCTTTTAGCTCCATATGTTTGATGGTCAATCAATAAAGGCAAAAACATATTATGGACAGGAATTTTTTCATCTACCTGAACATGTTCAATCCAAGTAACCTACATAAGAAAAAATGATTCAAGAAATCAAATAAATATTTAGCTAGATCATTAGTAATATTAACGACATGAAAGTATGTTGGAAATAATAATTTTTTAGAAATGAGATATAAGGTGAAGATTTTTCTAAGACAACACATAGTGAAAGCTATTCATCCATTTTTTTAAAAATTTGAACATCTTGACATGAACAACATAATATGGGTCAATGTTCAACATCGAACATAATGTGGATCAATGTTCTAACATCGGTAAATTAAGAGTAATACTTATAGGTCTAATGACTCTATTAACATATATTTTTAAAAATCGTTATTCAATCTAACATAATTCCAAATTATAACATATAAGGCTGTTGGTGGGATTGTACAAGCGTATACATATAGTAAAAAAACATTTCTAAATGAATGATAAGGACACTTTAAATAGCCCCGAACGTACATTCCAATATTTGGAGTGTTATCGACATTATTTGGAGTGACATGACGATCCAAAATTGGATAAATCAAGAACAAATACAGATTTGGTTCTTATATTATAATAATAAAAATAAACATTAAGAGATAAGTATCGGTACATGTTAATTTTTTCCTAGATGATATGCTCAAAAATAAGTTACATGTACGCACGCACGCACGCATACACACACACACTCATACACACACACTCACATATATATATATATATGTCATTAATTTGAACTATGAAACAATCTCTCCCAAAAATTATTGTGTAGAATTGTGTACAATAGAACTTTTTGATATATATACATATATCTAGATAGGAAAATTACTTACCCTACTTTCTCCATGTTCCAAATCTTGGATTGCACAACCAGAAGGAAATTTCCAAGCATGAGAAGTTTCACCACTTTGGATCTCTTTGATTAGATCATATTAAACATCCACCATAATCCATGTTTTTTCATCAAGTTTTCTAAAATAACGTATAAAGTAATAATCTCTAGCTTCAACTAGAGGAGATAGAATATGTAACTTTTCATACATCTGTTTTCAAGAACCAAGAAAAATGTTCATATGAAAGGAAGATTTTGAATATATTTTTTAATATAAAAGAAACAAATAAAAAATGATGTAATATGAATTTACCAATTGCATAGAGCCTCCTAACTCTCTCGAATCAAGTACTTCAACAGTCCTAACTTTGATGACAATTGTAGGAAATATGTTCATCCATTTGATCTGCAGATAACAAATTAAATATTTTTAAGAATATGATTTATGATTAAACAAGAAAGACAATTATACTTCAAAAGCAATATAACTAACTAGGATCATATAAAAGAATTCATCTAAATTCCAGCTTGAAACTCGTGTAATTAACTTAATTTTCTTTTAGTTAATCCTAAAATCGCTATTGTAAATAGTTTTAACTCTATTTGAACTTATGATAGACAGTATTTTGTGAGATAAAATCAAATTAAAATAGTCTATTTAAAAGACACAAATTTAAAATCACTCAAAACGACCATAAAATTCAAAAGTCATTGAAAATGGCTAAGTTTAGAATATCATTAAGTTAAAAAATTAGATTTTCGAAAAATCATAAAAACATGTTCAATCTTTATTTAGTTTTTCAAGTTTGAAATTTGTATGGTGTGTTTTCGCATGAAAAACAACTAGTTTTTACCAAATTCTAAAAACATTAGTTACTTTTAGAAACTATATCCAAAAAGTTGTTAGCAATTACAATTTTTCTCTTTTCAACACATGGGAGAGCTAAAATATAAAATGAAGTAATTAACCCTTTCATTATAACATTGGCACATTCTAAGAATATATATATATATATCAATTTACGAACAAGTAGATAATATATACCAGTCATAAGGTATAACGTGAAAGTATCAACGACACTTACCGGATCAAGAAAATTTTGGATCAACTCAATTACATTCATTGGAACCACTCCATAAACCTTTGATGATTCAAATCGAGTTGTCGGTGATTCGCCAGGCTGATTTAGATTTGAAAATATTTCCTCATAATTGTCCCAATTAAATAAAAATTCATTACTAATTGATGATTTAATAGAAATTGGAATATCGAATTTTAAAAGTTCCGCCATTTCATTTAACGCTGCAATAAGTATCCCCAAAACAATTGATTTCTCCCTTTTATTATGATGAAATTCATAATTTTCTTGTGGCGATGGAGACATTAATGAGGATATATTATCACTTATTGAATGAGCTCTAGCATTATTATTATTATTATTATTATTATTATTATTATTATTATTATTATTATTATTATTAATAATAATAATAATAATAATAATAATAATAATAATAATAATAATAATAATAATAATAAAAGGAGGATGATATGCAGTGGAAGATCCACTTATATTTTGGCTCAACAAACTTTCATAAGATGTATTAGATTTTGGTGGTGCCATATTTGAACCCATCCTTCCAGGAACACTTGGAATGACATTTGATATGCTTTCGTGCTGCAAAATGAAAAAAAAAACAAACTAAATAGCAATTCTTAATTAAGTTACTTATTACTATACTAAAAGTAATCATATAACATACTTATCATATATCATCAACATCATCATATTTCTGTAATCAAATTTATGTTATATTCTATACTATTAAATATATTTGCAAGTTATGTCAATGTAGAAATTTTTATGTTGTTCTTGTTAGGTCGTTATACTTTTTCATACCTAATTTCCTTTTTGAGTTGTTAATTTGATATTAAAGTTTAATTAACTTTTAATTGATTTAACAGAAATATATTTAGTATGAAAAATGTTCACTATTTTCTACCATTTTGGTGTTATTCTTTTGTTATATTTTTAATACTATTATATCAAACAATTCAACGAATATATTATTGTAATGTTCACAATCACCAAGTATCTTTAGCACATATAATTATTTATCTTTTTTTACTTTTTTTATGTTTATGCATATGTACATCGTGAAATTGATACTGATTTACTAGACATTGTAAGGATGTCATATGTTGATCGTATTTTTGTATAACTCTTACAAGATGCTCACTATATTGGCGATAACTTTTTGATATGTAACTATTTGATAAAGAGAATACAATTTCTCAAAGAGAAGGCATAAACTTTTAGCCATAAATATCTTTAATTATTACTCATCTGCTTGTTCAACCATTTGTATTTGTCTGGATTCAGTGTCAATCTCCCATTTAATATTCAAAGATCTTTTTTATTTGTTAATGAGTCCGAAAAAAAATTATTAGAGGAAGTAATTATTGTATTAAATCACACATTCGAACAACGTAACAAAATTTGGAGAAACATTTTATGGAATAACACAAAAGATCACTATCCACACCATGGAGTGTACCCAAATTTCAATTAGTAATTTATTTCTTAAGTATTTAAATTTTTTAATGGAAAACAAATCGATTCAGCATTGTGTTAACATTAAGAACAATAATAATAATGATAATAATAATGATAATGTTGATGATAACAATTATAATAAAAAGCCTTCAATTAGAATTAGAGCATTTATAGAAAAGATAATCTAATTAAAAAATACCTCAACTGGAGTACTTTTGCTTTGAAATCGAACCACGTTCTGCTCGGTATCAAGCCCTATTTCTCTACTCAGTTTATTTTGCTGATTCTCATTTGGGTATGAACGTGCACTGGAGGATCTTCATTTAAGAAAGAAAAGAACAACAGTTATTGACAATCTTTTTTTTAAAAAATAAACCTAAAAAGAAAAGAATTAAGGACTTTATGCATTATAAAAGACATGATTGGCAGATAAATATTTCTCTGTCATTAGCTAGGATCTCAAAATTTGTATTTTGAAATTAAATCATCATTGCTAGAGGACCTTTCATTCAAAAACATTTGACTTAATCCCATTGTTAATAGTAGGGATCATGTTTTCCCTCTACATTGGGTCATCATCTTCGGTAGGGAGCATTTAGGGTATATGAGACTGAACTACTAATTTTTTTATTCAAATCTTGATTAGTGTAACCCCAATGCAGGAATTTTTGATGTGATTCTTAATTAGTCGAGTTTAGAAAATAATATCGAGAACCAATCATTAGAAAGAAATTACATTTTTTTATTTAAAATGAGAAAGACATTTAACCTAAAGAAACTCACATCTTTATTGCTTAGACACTAACGAATAATCAAGAAGAAATAGATTAATTGATTAAAGGTGTATCAAAAGTACAAATCTTTAACTAAATATTAACGGGGCTATAAAAACAAAAGGAAAAAGCAACATATGAAATTAAGAAAAAGTTAACCTAAATTAATGCAAAAAACACACATATAGAAAATAAATTATTCTATCACTAAATAGTTTTGATTTTACCACTCATCCCTCTGAAAAAATAACATTATCTATGTAACCAAACAAGATAAAACTATGAACATATATGAATGTACCAGTTCTTTATTATTTTTTTATAAATAAATAAACTTACGCTTCAACAGGTTGAGTTTGTTCCACTACGAGTCTCTGATATTGTCTCCGTTTTTCTAATCTTTGCTGGCACATCCTTGAAGATTCTCCAACATGTTCATTCTCTGAATCTGTCATTTATTTTTTCTATTTTTCTGTTCAATAATACAAAACAAAAAAAAATCAAGTGTTAATCTATTTGATTTATGATTTATTGAATTAATTTATCTATGAAGATACTAAAATAGAACTAGGAGAGCTGATATACACAAGAGAGATTTCTACACACTTTTGACTGATAAGAAGAGATCGTTAGAAAATTTATCAATTCATAGTGAATAATATGTTTATATAGTAGAAAAAATTGGTTTAATATGTGAGATACATATTATAAAATATAACAGTTAAAAATTGTAAAAAAGAGGAAAATCGGATATATTATAAAGTGTGAACACAAGATAAAATTTTTGAATTGTTTTATTTATCATTCACAAAAATATTTTGTTTTAAATAGTATATATGGTTTGCTATTTATATATTTTCTATAAAAATTATATCATAGGATAAATTTCATAAATGAAAATATAATTATGACTTTCACAAAAATATTTGGTTTTGAAATAATATATATGGCTTGCTATTTATATATTTTCTATAAAAATTTATCATAGGATGAATTTCAATAAATGGAAATATAATTATGACAATTATCCATCAAAGCCACATAATTATATTTTTAATAGAAAAATCATAAGTTTATTTGTCATATTATAATGTGACCATTTAACGCTCCATTTTTTATATTTGGAGAGTAAATTAAAGGATTCTCTCTCTAACCACTCGTTATTTCACACTCTAGTCTTCAATAATCGAGAGGTGAATAGTATTTTTTCAAATTTGGAGAACTACTATTCACACGCTCTATTTTACTTTCTGATTATATTATTATTATTTATATTATATAACATTTATAATTCATATATTACTAATCATAGAAATCCATTAATTAAATTTGTCATGTATTTAATTATTTTTGAATATGATATAATATTAATGTATATTATTAAATATATACTAATTTTGTCCCAAATTAATAATATTTTTTTAAAAAATATATTTTTTTTGTCACGTTAAGTGATATATTTTGATATTATGATTAATTTTCAATATGAAGAATATACATAATTTAAATGATATGATGAAAATTTTAATTTAAAATTACAATACATAACACAACAATTAAAACACAAGTTGACAACACAATACAAAACATAACAATTTTAATGATTACAACAATAATTTAGAAATTCGATAGGTCATTTTTGAGATTTAACAAAATTTGAAAAAATAGTGTATGATACATAGAATTGTTTGCAGTTGTGAATGCGGTTTTACTTATTGATTTTTTCTTTTTCAATTAGCATAGTTGTTCTTTAGAAATTTAGAGAAAAATACAATTTTATATTAAATAAGGTATTTCAAAAAACTAAAATTTAATATTATACAAGCCCACTTCTCATTATTTAAGACTAAAAATAACCCCTCTAACCATAGATAATAATAACACCTGGACCATCGGTCTCTACTTATTAGCCCACATACCAATGGGCCCACTCATTTGGAATCAATTCCAATAAACTATATATAAGTCATTTAAATACAAACCAATAAACACATGTATATAAAAGTCGTAATTCACATATCTTTTAGGGTACAACATACAAATCCGTAGTATCCTTAGAAGGTAAATATGAAAGTAATAATTACAAATGGTTCTCTCATGGAAGCTACATCCAATCTATGTTGGAACGTGTCACGAACCAGACAGTCGTGATTTGCACCACACTTACCCTTCGATGGAAGAATCGTTAGTAAAACCCAAACAAATTGTCTATTTATGAACACTAAGAAATTTAAAGATACAAAAGTAGGTTTAAATGACAATAAAATTGTGTCCCCATAAAATCCAAGGCTTTCACAAACACTAACCAAACTAATAATGAAGAACAACCCCTAGAACCTAGAGGTCATTATACCAAAACTCTACTAACAACAAGTCTAAGGACAAGGGGTACAATCCCAAAACTAAACAACACCTTAAATAAATAGCCTGAGTCCAAAAAGAGTTTACTTAAACAAGAAATATCCATGGCAGCCTCAAAGAATTGACTCACCCTTGAATCCAGTCACGCTCAATTGACCAAGTTAAGGTCCGTTAATAGTCATCTGAAGATGCCCTAAACTCAACAAAGAATACGTAAGCGTAGTATCAGTAATCAAGCATAGTGTACTGGTAGGATCACACGACTATCCGACTATGTTCAACATACATAAGTCAACGCAACATAATTATAAGATTCATCACCGAACATATACAATATCATCATTAATTACGAACAATGTACAAATTATATCAATTAGTTGGTCCTCTTTTGGAACCCAACCCCAAACTGTTAAAATATTGAACATCATATATGATCCAAATTAGTTTGCCGATCAAGGTTCATTAGGATAGATCATTCATGAAATGGGTATACTTCTTTATAAATCTTTTTTTCATATTCAAGGTTTTCACATTAACTTAGGGTTCTAGAGTCATCAAGAAGGGTCATCATTCTTAGGTCTATTGGTTCAAGACATTCTAGAATACCTCTTTTGTCAACAACTTAGGTCAACCGATCCTAGACTATCATTCATTCATTCTCAGGACAAGGGTGCCGAATCCTACCAAGTCAACATATTACATTCAATGTAACTTTCATATATCAAGTAGGGACAACTAGGTCTACCTAATCAAGACACCATATCAACATGTAAAGACTCTTCATAGTCTATCATATCACACATCAACATTTAGAGGACTCATGCCTTTCATAACAATTAACTCGCATTATACAAGTTCACATTCACATTAAATTTGCATTATACAATATCACATATATAGTATATAATCCTTCATTTTATACGTTGGAATATGCCATAACTTCATTATACAAGGTCACATTGACTTCACATTATAGCTTCATATATATCATAACATGAAACTACTACAATTCATATAATAACGCCTACAATGCAATGATTACAGTAAGAACAAGAAGTAAACACTGCCACCATAAGTGGACCATATCACACAATAGCAGTTTCATATCAATTCTACATTATAAAGGGAATTAGGTCAACTTACCATCTTCCATTAGCCAAGATCGTCATTACTTAACATCTAAAACAATTCATAATATAATAGCATAATTTACTATAGAAATCAACTATGCAACTTATTATAATCATAATTCCATCAACATTATATCATAAGCAATTAACCCAATTTATAAGCCAAATTTAGGAATTTTTTCAAGATCAAGGTTTCATGGAAATTTTCATTGTGAAACATCAATTTAACATCAATAATTCACATCTAATGATTCTAAATCACTTCATGCAAGAACCCTTTATTTAGAGTGAAAATTTGAACTTTTAATAAACTTTGAAATCACTTTGAAATTGTCTCTAAGGTGATAGCTAACATTAGATAAATAAATAACATACCTTACTAGATGAAATCCCAAGAGAATTAAAGAATGAATTCATTGGAATCCATAGCCCTAGCTCCGACTTTATCTTGAACTTCCATGGAGATATAGAGAGAACTCTCTTAAGAGAAAGGGCTTTGATTTTAGGAAAAGTGAATAATGAATTCTAATTAGGGGTTTAAATGTTTTATCACTCTTAAAATACTTAAATAAACATAAAATCACCGACCCTACCCTTTAAAATACTTGGGGTGAATTAACCACTTCACCCCCAAGTTGGTTGAACCACTTGCAGAATTGCAGGTCCATTTGACGCCCACCAGATCTGGGACCGTGACTTGGCCCACGCCCCGTCAATGGGGTCCTTGATTTCGGTCAGAGGCTCAAAAATATGCATGCCTGATTGACACTGAAGACTGACTGGACTTCAATGCATTGATGGTCCATCATTTGGAGTCGTCAATCATGTTGCCTGTGAACTTCTTCACTAAAAGATGGGGTTGATGAGGTCCTCCTCAAGTGCCCCTTGTGGGTCCTTGGGTAGTCATACTTAGAATTTAAACCCCTAAACTCGATATTCTACAAACATGAGTCATCCCCACATGACATAGACGTCAACAAACACACTAACTTCAGCCAAAACGCATAAGAGCACATTAGCACATAAAAGACTAGTCACCGAATGTTTTGGTCGTTCCTGGATGTTTGACCTGAAATGCAACCAAACTGACCTATAAACTCAGTTTAACATTATATCAACAACTTATCGACTCATAAAATACATGTGAAGATCTATTTTATTTTCGGGCTCTTATAGTTCTTCGCCAAATCCTTAGTTCTTTAGAGAATGCTTGAAACCCTTCCTTTTCTCCTCTTGAAACTTGCTCCAAAATACCCAAGTGTTTTGGAATGTCAAAAATAAACGTATTGTCTAATTAGACCCATAACTTGGGTGATAAAAATTTGGTCAAGTCTAATGGGGGTAAGTAAAATATCATATTACCCTTCCCTCAAAGGGATCAAATGCCTTAACTAGAGAGGCTCCATAACTGTTGCTCCCATCTCCAAATTCAACAAACTTCATATTGTTGTAAAGAGGACACCAGAACCTCAATTTTCTAGCTTGTTGGTCACCTATTTCATTATGTGGTGAAATATATGGTCCTTTGAAGTTGACCCAAAACTAAAAAGTATTGGGTAACTTATATGAACCTTTATTTAGCTCTTTTGAAGTCCGAGGTGTTATGGATATGCAGTCTAATGTACTGAAACTTCCAAAATTCAAAGAACGACCCTACCATTTATGGAAAATAAGACGGGTAGTAGAACTTTTTATAGATGATCGACTATCCATGCTAAGTACTTCAGAACTTAGGCGACCTAGCTTGTACGAAAGATTTTAGGAGTCGTATTCTGTTCTATGAACCACAAAATGGTCTGTAGAGTTGAACTTTTGAAATTCAAGATTTTCTTCTTGTCTTATACAAACCCATTCACAATCCTTTGATGGTCGTATTTCTTGAGAATGACATCCATATTTGACCTCAGATAGTTTTAAATCAGGGACTTTTAGTCTTTTCTTACTCCATTAATTCCTAAAATACATTCTTTTGGCCTATTCTATGTTGGAATAAAGAATTTTTAATTGCATAAAACTTGTATTCTCTCATTAGTAATTAAACTAAAATCAATTTTTTTCTCAAGTCTTCTCGCTTAAGAAAACTAGGGTTCAAAGATTCAAGCCTTCATTGAAGAATCAAGCTAGGATATCTATCTCAGGTATGTGGGAACTTCATCAATGGTTCCTCTTAATCCATTGAGTCCCAAAGAAATGTTTTCTCAAATTATGAATTTTCCAAAATTAGGGTACACAAGATCTTCAAGGATTTTTATTGTATTATCATATAAAAGAAGAGACTTATACTAATCCAAAGGAATAGAACGCAGTTCATTTTTTTTCATCTTTCAATTTTTGTTTTGCTCAGCAAATAATTTATTTTTATGTGGTATATTAATTTGATTATAGTATTTTCTTTAAATTGATCATTTAAATTCATTATTTTGTACATTCTAATTTTATGAATTATATTTCAGTAAATAAAAATTATATTTGAGTAAATAAAAAACATTTTAATTTAATATTTTAACATTTTATTATATTGCGGGGACGTATGCTAGTTGATTATAACAACATGATTTCAGTGATATTTTCATGAACACATAACATGCAAGTATTTTCATGATCATAGTTATGTTATTTTCATACGCATGTCTATTATCAATTTTTTCATGAATTATGATGTTTTCAAATAAAGCATCTCTCGCTATATACCAATATCATAATTTCGATTCTTTTGATTTAAAGTATCTTTTTTTATTATGTTGAGTTATCATGATTTATGAGCTACTTAAAATTTAATTTGCATATCAGTATGATTGTGCAGTACTAGTTAGTATTATTTCTAGATTCTAGATTTGTGGATGTTTCCATTTATCTGGATTTTGGAAACTTTAGTTGTCATTCCTTAGTCTTAGAACTACCTTCTACCATAGAAGTAGTGTTTATAGATTTTAGCTAGTGGATCTACCTTAGCTCAGACATCATAATTCGTACCTTGGAAATAGGATATTCCTTTTTAGTGCTGGGATCAGATCACTAAACTCTATTTAGTAATTCACATGGTTCATCTTTGTTTCCGAATCTCACAAAGGGATCAAATGCCTTAACTAGAGAGGCTTCATAAGTGTTTACTCCTAGCTCCAAATTCAACAAACTTCACATTATTTTTTACATTCTAATTTTATGTATTATATTTGAGTAAATAAAAATTATATTTGAGTAAATAAAAAACAATTTAATTTAATGTTTTAACATTTTAATATATTTTATAATATCCGTGCAACGTGCGGGGACGTATACTAGTTGATTATAACAACATGATTTCAGTGATATTTTCATGAACACATAGCATGCAAGTATTTTCATGATCATGGTTATGTTATTTTCATACGCATGTCTACGATAAAATTTTTCATGAATTATGATGTTTTCAAATAAAGCATCTCTCGCTATATACAAATACCATAATTTCGATTCTTTTGATTTGAAGTATCTTTATTTATTATGTTGAGTTATCATGATTTATGAGCTACTTAAAATTTAATTTGATTATCAGCATGATTGTGCACTACTAGTTAGTATTATTTCTAGATTCAAGATTTTTGGATGTTTCCATTTGTCGGGATTTTTGAAACTTTAGTAGTCATTCCTTAGTCTTAGAACTAACTTCTACCATAGAATTAGTGTTTATAGATTTCACCTTGTGGATCTATCTTAGCTCAGACATCATAATTCGTACCTTGGAAATAGGATATTCCTTTTTTGTGCTGGGATCAGATCACTGAACTCTATTTAGTAGTTCACATGGTTCATCTTTGTTTCGAATCTCACAAATCAGACTTCAGATTTTACAATGATCATGTAATTTAGATATTTCAATTTAGTTTTACTCAATTTTCATAAATATATACTTATTCTTGCATCAAAATGTTGTTTTTATATAGATATATCATGTTTAGATTTCATGTTTTATGCATTTCTCTTTACTCATAGTAGTACACATATACTTTTCTGCCCATATTAAATATTTGATAATGTAAATTCTAACACTTATAAGAAGGCATGTGGTAAGTCTTACTCCAAATGACTATCAACATTATCTTGGTAATTCCTCGTGATCTGAGAATGTCCCTACGTGATTTTTTCAGTAATCTCTTTCACTTTAGATATCTTAGAAATTTATATGAGCTTGACCTAGCAACTCATGTAGTAAAGACTTTCAGATAGACAATTTTGATACCTCCATATATGTGTACTCAGATATGTTTGCTCTTTGACTTGATAGACCATTTCAGACTTTATTCCGCATTCATTATTTTTAGTCTTTAGTTTCTATCTTACTATCATGTCATGCCATTAGGTTAGTTTGAGATCACTTGTTACTCTAAGCACTATGTGAGTCTCGGGGCATGAAAATAAATTTCTACAAGAAAGGGTATTAAATAGAAATCACTCACTTTTACCATAGTGGGAAACCAAGTAGCATAATTTCATTCCAAACTTTCTTCAATCAAGGACCAGAACTCGAATCAATTCCTTCCAACATCTTATAGTTAGGAGAATCTTCAATTTCACAAGCACCAAGTATCTAGCTAGCCTTAAGACAAAAAATAGCAAAGCTGATTCTTTTGTAAGTTAAAATTTTAAGGTATATAGTTAGCACCCAAAAATTGTATAATTTATTAGGCCTTTCTTATTTTCGGTGATAGTATCACTAATTAATTCCTAATTTGTGTTGTATTAATCCCCTCTTAGGGTAATAAATTTTAAAACATACACATTTATTGTCTTTTTAATTTTAAAGACACTGATAGATAGTAATGTTCCGAAAAGAAAAGACTAGTGTTTTAATGAAACAAAACAATGAAAAAGGACATCTTACAAATTTTAGAGAAACACAATGAATTGGTAAAAGAGGAAGGGAGGAGAAAGAGGAGGTTTAAGTATGTCAATACAATCTACAAGTTAAATATTTTGAAAAAAAAATACAAAATATATCATCAAAATCACGATGCAAATAGATTAAGTTATCAAATTTGTAGGAATATTTTCATCAACGCATGAATACTACATACACTAGTCCACTAAAATTGACTAGAGAAAATTTGGATAAAAGTCTTGCATGTCAAATAACAAATAGAATGAGTAGAAAAAGTAATTTTCAATTTAGTAGACAAATAAAAGTTTCTACCTTTACGATAGACTGTTTGCTTAAAAATAATACATTTTTATGAAAAAAGATTTTGATTTTTTTTAAATATTCTAAAATTTAAATAATCAAATAATGAGACTATCAAATTTAGTCTATCAATATAAGAGACAATAGCAATAACATATCTCATCGTCTTGAGAATATTATAATTGTCACTAAAAAGAGAACATGTCATTCTTCAAACATTTTAATTTATCTAAGATTTAAGATATCCAAACAAAAATATTAAGCAACTAAACCATTATAATTTTTAGTTAGAGCAACCTAATGTTGCTTTAATTTTTAAAATTGTAGAGCTCTAAAGGTTATGAACAGAAGTCACTTCACTCTTTTGTTGCTTCAAGGAGATTGAAGTGTTGTCGGCATGACAAATCAATATTTGAAAAGTCATTGTCAAAATTGAACCATTTTGTGCATTTTTAGTAATGTATATGTCCAAATTGTGGCGACCATCGGGACATATGATGAATCATGAAGGCAAAAAGGAAACTTTGTTGACATCACCTCCATTGAAAATTGAATTTATTGTTGATAAATCAATGGGTGCATAGATTAAAAATGCTCCCAATTCATCAATGGCGGACTCTTGAAGAATCAACATGTTTTTTTCTTCTGGAACATAAGGCTGCATTTACATTACAATTATTATTAAAAAAAATTACTGTAAGCAGTAAAAAAGTTACATACGTATATCTTTTCCCTTCACAACAAAATTTTCTCCCATTAATCTCATCTAATATTGTATTATAAAGAAATGTTATTTTCTACATCCTTTTGGAAACCAATGAATAACAAATTTTATAGTTAATTCTTATCATTTTATATAGTGGAATATACTAATAATAATTAGTTTGACAAAAATATTGAAATAAAAGAAAGTGGAATAATTTATCTAGAAATTGCCTTTCATGTAATATTCAAAGATTAAATAGTAAAGTGAAAAAAAAATGCAAGTTATACATTGTGGTGTTATTACATGCCAAAGGAATATGAATGTACCAGTTTTTTATTTTTTTTTATAAATGAATAAACTTACGCTTCAACAAGTTGAGTTTGTTCCACTACGAGTCTCTGATATTGTCTCCGCTTTTCTAATCTTTGTTGGCACGTCCTTGAAGATTCTCCAACATGTTCATTCTCTGAATCTGTCATTTATTTTTTATATTTTTCTGTTCAATAATAAAAAACAAAAAAAAAAGCGTTAATATATTTGAATTATGAATTATTGGATTAATTTATCTATGAAGATACTAAAATAGAACTAGGAGAGAAGATATACACAAGAGTGATTTCTACACATTTTTTACTGATAAGAAGAGATCGTGAGAAAATTTATCAATTCATAGTGAATAATATGTTTATATAGTAGAAAAAATTGGCTTAATATGTGAGATACATATTGCAAAATATAATAGTTAAAAATTGTAAAAATGAGGAAAATCGAATATATTATAAAGTGTGAACACAAGATAAAAATTGTGATTTGTTTTATTTATCTTTCACAAAAATATTTTGTCTTAAATAGTATATGTGGTTTGCTATTTATATATTTTCTATAAAAGTTATATCATAAGATAAATTTCATAAATGAAAATATAATTATGACTTTCACAAAAATATTTGGTTTTGAAATAGTATATATGGAAATATAATTATGACAATTATCTATCAAAGCCACACAGTTATGTTTTTAATAGAAAAATCATAAGTTTATTTGTCCTATTATAATGTGACCATCTCCAACCTTTTTCTATTTAACGCTGCATTTTTTATATTTGGAGAGTAAATTGAAGGATCTCTCTCTAACCACTCGTTATTTCACACTCTAGTCTTCAATTATCGAGACGTGAATAATATTTTTTCAAATTTGGAGAACTACTATTCACACGCTCTATTTTACTTTCTGATAATATTATTATTATTTATATTATATTGTCACGAACTAAAACGAGCCGCGATTGGCACCCACACTTGTACTCCTATGTGAGCGAACCAACAAATCCAAACCCCAACGTTTACCAATATTTCAGCCATATCGAACAAAATATAATGCGGAAGACTTAAAACTCATTAATATAACCAATAAATAACTTCTAAAATTTAATACTCATTATTCCCAAAATCTGGAAGTCATCACCACAAGAACATCTATCCTCAAATTACGAAATCTAAGAGTATCTAAGAAGCTAAAATAAGTAAATAGAGGGTCCATGTCCGAACTTCAAGGACATCAAGACATGAATGAGAGAGAATCCAGTCCGAGCTCGAAGTAATAGCTCACCCTGAAATCTGATATGCTGAAGACTGGCTAGAGTTGCGGACGAGTCGAAGTCGATGGCCCGTTTGCTGCACTCCACAATAACAAAGAAGACAAATCACAAGTAGGGGTCAGTACAAGGAACACGTACTGAGTAGGTATCATTGGCCAACTCAAAATAGAAAGCAATATATACTGAATAATTATATAAAACAACCACAATACTTAACAGGTGACAATCAACAAGTACAATAACCATTTGCAACACGACCAAACACACCTTTGAGAACTCAAGCCTCCATAACATACTCATTTGGGAACTAGGTTCTTCGAATTTAGTATCTTCACATAATTTAAGATTATTTCTCTTTATTATTATCGTGTAGGAACGTGACACTCCGATCCCCTAATGCTACGTGTCGGCACGTGACACTCCGATCCATTATTTCTATCGTGTCGGAACGTGACACTCCGATCCCCTAATACTATGTGTCGGAACGTGACACTCCGATCTACTAATACTATGTGTCGGAACGTGACACTTCGATCCACTAATACTATGTGTCGGAACGTGACACTCTGATCCACTAATACTATGTATCGGAACGTGACACTCCGATACACTAATACTATGTGTCAGAACGTGACACTCCGATCCACTAATACTATGTGTCGGAATGTGACACTCCGATCCACTAATACTATGTGTCAGAACGTGACACTCCGATCCACTAATCTCATTATTTTAGTTCATCAAGCCTTCTTTGTACCAAGTCGTCATCTTGATAGAGAGATTTAAGCTTAAAGATTTAACAGTCTCATCATTCTTACCATCACGATTATACGATCACAACATTCAAAACACACAATCAAGCATATGGGAGATTTTACAGAATCACCCAATACATATTAATCGCTATTTAGAGTTTACTATGAAATAACATAAACCATAACCTACCTCCACCGAAGAATCGTGATCAAGCAAGCTACTTCCCCAATGCCCTTGTTGTTCCTCTTCCTTCCTCTCTCTCGCTCGTTCTCTCTCTTTTTTTTTTTAAATTTCTCTTCTCCAGATTCTCTTTGTTTTACCCTAATTATCACATAACCCATTATGATAAAAGTAACCCATATTTATTTCCATATTATCTTCTTTAATCCCCAACTAAATAAATTATTAACATTAACCCACTAACTTTATAATTATTATTATGAATAGTCCAAAGCACCCCTCTTAAAACTTTAGCAAAAATCCGACCCAGGTGGAATTATGAACCCTGTGACAGTCCGTCGTGCCTACGACGGTTCATCCTGCAGGTTCGTCACAAGGTTCAGAGAGTTAATTTCTGTAGAGGGGTTTGTGACGGTCCGTCGTGCCTACGACGGTCCGTCCTGGACTTCCGTCGTGAAGTTCAGAGAGTCGATCTCAACACCCAGATTTTCAGAGTTGAAGTGTTTTGGAACGAGACCCTCGACGGTCCGTCGTGCCCACGACGGTCCGTCGTGGGATCCGTCGACCCTGTCAGTTATTATCAGAAATAAACTCTTCTGTTCGAATTGACTAAAATAGGTTGTTACAATAGATACCAATTTACCCATCGTTCGTCCTCGAACGATCACTGGAAGAAAAAAAAGGGCGAGAAAGAGTACCTGAGTCTGTAAAGAGACGTGGATATTTTTCTTGCATATCAGCCTCATTCTCCCAAGTGGACTCTTCAACTGGCCGATTCTTCCACTGAACCTTGTTAGATGCAATCTCCTTTGATCTCAACTTTCGGACTTCTCTATCTAAAATAGTAACAGGCTCCTCCTCATAAGACAAATTTTCATCAAGAAGAACTGAATCACAACGAATAATGTAGTTCCCATCCCCATTGTATTTTTTCAGCATAGACACATGAAATACCGGGTGTACTCCTGACAGTCCTGGAGGCAAGGCTAACTCATAGGCCACCTCTCCCACGCACTTAAGTACTTCAAATGGTCCAATATACCTTGGACTTAGCTTACCTCTCTTACCAAATTGCATCACACCTTTCATGGGTGAAACCTTCAGCAAGACTTGCTCACCCTCCATAAAATCCAAGTCTCTAACCTTTTGATCTGCATATTCCTTCTGCCTACTCTGAGCGGCTAAAAGCTTTTCTTGAATAAATTTCACTTTCTCGAATGAATCCCTGAAAAGGTCAGTGCCCCAAGGTCTAACCTCAAATGCATCAAACAAACCAATGGGAGACCTACATCTCCTCCCATATAGTGCCTCAAATGGGGCCATGTCGATACTTGAGTGATAGCTATTATTGTATGAAAACTCTGCTAAGGGTAAGAAGTTATCCCAATGGCCACCGAATTCTATCACACATGCACGAAGCATATCCTCCAACACCTGGATCGTTCGCTCAGACTGTCCATCTCTCTAAGGGTGAAATGCAGTACTAAGATCCAACTTAGTACCTAATTCAGCATGCAATGTTCTCCAAAACTTAGAAGTAAATTGCGTACCTCTATCTGATATGATGGAAAGTGGAACCCCACGCAATCGAACAATTTCTGAGATATAGAGTTTGGCTAACTTCTCTGCATTGTAAGTCGTCTTGACCGGAATGAAGTAAGCAGACTTAGTTAACCTGTCAACAATCACCCAAATAGAATCAAACTTACCCAACGTCTTTGGAAGACCAACCACGAAATCCATTGCAATTATTCCCCACTTCCATTCAGGAATGAGCATTCTCTGAAGTGTTCCTCCGGGTCTCTGGTGTTCATACTTTACCTGCTGACAATTTGGACATTGGGCAACAAAATCAAAAATGTCACGCTTCATTCTAATCCACCAAAAATGTTGCTTTAGGTCACGGTACATTTTGGTTGCACCAGGATGTATAGAATATCCTGAACTATGAGCCTCTGTAGGTATAGTGTGGATCAAATCATCCACACGGGGCACACATACCCTTCCCTTAATTCTCAGAACACCTTCCTCATCAGTTATTGCCTCTTTAGCCTCTCCTCGCAATACCATATCTCGAATTCGGCTCAGCTTCTCGTCAGTAAACTTCTTTCCCTTAATCTTGTCAAGAAAAGAAGACCTTGCCTCCACATAGGCCAAAAATCTTCCTTTCTCTAGTACTTCCAGCCTCATAAAATCGTTAGCCAAAGTCTGGATGTCTCTCGCCAATGGGCGTCTAGAAACCTGTAAGTGGGCTAAACTAACCATGCTCTCTGCTTTTCTACTTAGAGCATCTGCCACGACATTAGCTTTTCCTGGGTGGTACAACATAGTAATATCATAGTCCTTTAGTAGTTCCATCCACCTCCTCTGCCTCAAATTAAAATCTTTCTGAGTAAAGACATACTGTAAATTATGATGATCTGTGTAAACTTCACACTTGACCCCATACAGATAATGTCTCCATTGTTTTAATGCAAATTCAACTGCAGCCAGTTCCAAATCATGGGTCGAATAGTTACGTTCATGCACCGTTAGTTTCCTCGAAGCATAAGCGATTACATTCCTCTCCTGTATCAGCACTGCACCCAACCCAGAATAAGATGCATCGCAGTAAACAATGAAATTCTTACCCTCCACTGGCAAGGTAAGAATAGGTGCAGTAGTCAGCAAGGTCTTGAGTTTCTGAAAGCTTTCTTCACATTCGTCCGACCATACAAATGGAACGTTCTTCTTAGTCAAATTTGTCAGCGGGGAAGCAATAAAAGAAAATCCCTTGACAAATCGACGGTAGTAGCTAGCTAAACCAACAAAGCTCCTTACCTCTGAAACGTTAGTAGGTCTTACCCAATTCCTCACTGTTTCAATCTTAGAAGGATCCACCATCACTCAATCCTTAGAAACCACGTGCCCCAAGAAGGACACTGAATCTAGCCAAAACTCACCCTTGGAGAATTTGGCATAAAGCCTTTTCTTCCTCAACAACTCCAATACAATTCTCAAATGCTCCTCATGTTTCTTCTTGCTCTTTGAATATATCAGTATATCATCAATAAATACGATAACAAAGAGATCCAGATATGGCTTAAAAATCCCATTCATCAGGCTCATGAAAGCAGCAGGGGCATTCGTAAGACCAAAAGACATTACTACGAATTCATAATGCCCATACCTGGTTCGAAAAGCATTCTTTGGCACATCTGTTGCCCGTATTTTCAATTGATGATAACCGAATCTCAAGTCAATTTTGGAGAAGACACAAGCACCTTGTAACTGATCGAACAAATCATCAATGCGAGGAATGGGATACTTGTTCTTAATAGTTACCTTATTCAACTGCCGGTAGTCTATGCACATTCGAAAACTTCCATCTTTCTTCTTCACAAATAAAACAGGAGCACCCCAAGGGGATGCACTCGGTCTAATAAAACCTTTACCTAACAGCTCCTGAAGTTGAGCCTTTAGCTCCCTTAACTCTACTGGGGCCATTCTATAAGGGGGAATAGAAATGGGGCGAGTATCCGGCTCCAGATCAATACAGAAATCAATATCTCTATCCAGTGGCATACCAGGGAGGTCTACAGGAAACACATCCAGGAACTCACAGACTATCGAGACAGACTCAATCGAAGGTACTTGGGAAGTATCATCCCTGAGATGGCCCAAGAAAGCTAAACAACCCTTACTAACCATCCTCTTAGCACGAAGGAAAGAGATAATACGAACGGGTGTGGAAATGTAGTCACCCTCCCACACTAACAGATTTGTCCCACGCTTGGCCAATGTCACAGTTTTAGCATTACAATCTAAGATTGCAAAATTTGGAGAAAGCCAAGTCATACCCAGAATTACATCAAAATCAACCATTTCTAAAATAATCAAATCTACATGAGTATTGCTCCCCACAAAAGTCACAAGACAAGACCTATACACCTTCTCAACTATCACAGACTCACCCACAGGAGTAGAGACACGAATAGGCATGTCAAGCAAATCACAATGTAAATCAAGGCCAGTAGCAAATGAGGAAGATACATATGAAAATGTGGATCCAGGATCAAATAATACATAAGCCATGCAATCACAGACCAAAAGATTACCTGTGATAACAGCATCAGATGTCTCTGCTTCAGACCTTCCGGGAAAAGCATAACAATGGGCCCTATCACCTGTCTGCTCGTCGCCCCTACCATGTTGCGCTGCAGTAGTTCCAACTTGCCCGCCACCCTGACTGATTTGGTGACCACCATTTCCTTGGCCACCACGTCCTCCAGAATGGCGGCCTCTGCCATGACCACCTCTACCTCTAACTATTAGAGGTCTGTAACTCTGCTTTGGAAAATTCCTCCTAACATGTCAAGTCTCTCCACATCCATATTAATCTCTGGAGTCAAGCATAGGTCTCTCTGAAAATGACTAAGTCTGGGGATAACCTCCAGACTCAGAGAAATGTTGACTAGTCTGGGATGGACCCCAGCTACAGCCTGCAGTGAAGATTGAATGGGTCGGGCTGGGTAACCTCCTGAACTCTTCCCTCTGGAGTAAGACCCACTAAACTCACCTGCCTTACGGAACCTCTTAGATGTCGACGCCAGGGTGAAGTCTTCTTGATTCTCCCCCTCCACCTCTATCACAAAGTCAACCACTTCCTGAATGTATTTTGCTGTAGCAGCTACCTGTAAGGCTGGGATCTACAAATCTGACCTCAATCCCTTCAAAAAACGGCGAATTCGCTCTTGTAGACTGAAGCAAAGCTGGGTGGAAAACCTTGATAGTGCATGAAACTTAGCCTCATAAGCAGTAACAGACATCCTGCCTTGTTCTAAGCTTAGGAACTCATCTCTCCTCTTGTCCCTCAAAGTCCGGGGTATATACTTCTCCATGAATAAATTGGAGAATGATGCCCACGTCATAGGTGGTGCCTGTGCTGGTTGACATTCAATATACGACCACCACCACATCTTAGCATTCCCCTGAAACTGATAGGTCACAAACTTAACACCGAATCGTTCTACTATGTCCATCTTGTGTAGCAGTTCATGACAATCAACCAGAAAATCATAGGCATCCTCAGATTCAGCACCCTTGAAGACTGGAGGTTTCAACTTCAAGAATTTAGTGAAGAGTTCATGTTGACCACTCGTCATTATAGGACCTGTAGTCAATCGAGGAAATGTGCCTACTCCCAATGAGGCATCCATGCGGGGAGCCACAACTGCTGTATGTTGTACTCCCGGAACCTGAGGTGCTGGTGCAGAAAACACTGGAGGTGTCTGACCCTGATCAGATAACCCACTAAGATAAGCAAGAACCTGGTTAATCATCTCTGGGGTAGGTTGGGGTTGTAATTCCTCATCTTGCACCTGTTCATTTTCCCCTTCCTCACCCTCTTGTACTACCTCGTCAGTCGGTGGAGGATTCACCTCCCTATTACTAGCTGGACCAGGTGTTCTTCCTCTACCTCTAGAGTACGTCCTCGTGCGACCTCTACCACAGCCTCTTGCCACTGCTCCTCCTCGAGCTACAACCCCAATGGTTGGCTCGGACGCACCCTGTCTTGCTGGTGTTGGTGTTGGCACAGTTGTTGCTCTAGTTCTAACCATCTGAGAAATAGAGTGAGGATGTCAGATACCAATTTGTATCACCTAGATACCAATTGGATCCAAGTAATAGCACGAAAGAAGGAAAGAATGGAATTTTCCTAAAGTCCTATAGCCTCTCAAAGAAAGTAAAGGCGTCCCCATACCGTTCTTCAAGACTCTAATAGACCTGTTCTTGTGTGATGAGACCAACGAACCTAATTCTCTGATACCAAGTTTGTCACGACCCAAAACGAGCCGCGAGTGGCACCCTCACTTATACTCCTATGTGAGCGAACCAACAAATCCAAACCCCAACGTTTACCAATATTTCAACCATATCGAACAAAATATAATGCGGAAGACTTAAAATTCATTAATATAACCAATAAATAACTTCTAAAATTTAATACTCATTATTCCCAAAATCTGGAAGTCATCACCACAAGAACATCTATCCTCAAATTACGAAATCTAAGAGTATCTAAGAAGCTAAAATAAGTAAACAGAGGGTCCATGTCCGAACTTCAAGGACATCAAGACATGAATGAGAGAGAATCCAGTCCGAGCTAGAAGTAATAGCTCACCCTGAAATCTGATATGCTGAAGACTGGCTAGAGTTGTGGACGAGTCGAAGTCGATGGCCCGTTTGTTGCACTCCACAATAACAAAGGAGACAAATCACAAGTAGGGGTCAGTACAAGGAACACGTACTGAGTAGGTATCATCGGCCAACTCAAAATAGAAAGCAATATATACTGAATAATAATATAAAACAACCACAATACTTAATAGGTGACAATCAACAAGTACAATAACCATTTGCAACACCGCCAAACACACCTATGAGAACTCAAGCCTCCATACCATACTCATTTGGGAACTAGGTTCTTCGAATTTAGTATCTTCACATAATTCAAGATTATTTCTCTTTATTATTATCGTGTCGGAACGTGACACTCCGATCCCCTAATGCTACGTGTCGGCACATGACACTCCGATCCATTATTCCTATCGTGTCGGAACGTGACACTCCGATCCCCTAATACTACGTGTCGAAACGTGACACTCCGATCCACTAATACTATGTGTCGGAACGTGACACTCCGATCCTAATACTATGTGTCGGAACGTGACACTCCGATCCACTAATATTATGTGTCGGAACGTGACACTCCGATCCACTAATACTATGTGTCGGAACGTGACATTCCGATCCACTAATCTCATTATGTTAGTTCATCAAGCCTTCTTTTTACCAAGTCGTCATCTTAATAGAGAAATTTAAGATTAAAGATTTAACTGTCTCATCATTCTAACCACCACGATTATACGATTACAACATTCAAAATACACAATCAAGCATTTGGGAGATTTTACAGAATCACCCAATACATATCAATCGCTATTTAGAGTTTACTATGAAATAGCATAAACCATAACCTACCTCCACCGAAGAATCGTTATCAAGCAAGCTACTTCCCCAATGCCCTTGCTGTTCCTCTTCGTTCCTCTCTCTCTCGCTCGTTCTCTCTCTTTTCTTTTTAAATTTCTCTTCTCCAGATTCTCTTTGTTTTACCCTAATTATCACATAACCCATTATGATAAAAGTGACCCATATTTATTTCCATATTATCTTCTTTAATCCCCAACTAAATAAATTATTAACATTAACCCACTAACTTTATAATTATAATCATGAATAGTCCAAAACACCCCTTTTAAAACTTTAGCAGAAATTCGACCCAGGTGGAATTATGCACCCTGTGACGGTCCGTCGTGCCTACGACGGTCCGTCCTGCAGGTCCGTCACAAGGTTCAGAGAGTTAATTTCTTTAGAGGGGTTTGTGACGGTCCGTCGTGCCTACGACGGTCCGTCCTGCACTTCCGTCGTGAAGTTCATAGAGTCGATCTCAACACCCAGATTTTCCGAGTTGAAGTGTTTTGGAACGAGACCCTCGACGGTCCGTCTTGCCCATGACGGTCCGTCGTGGGATCCGTCGACCGAGTCAGTTATTATCAGAAATAAACTCTTCTGTTCGAATTGACTAAAACAGGTTGTTACATATATAACATTTATAATTAACATATTATTAATCATAGAAATCCATTAATTAAATTTGTCATGTATTTATTTATTTTTGAATACGATATAATATTGATGTATATTATTAAATATATACTACTTTTGTCCCAAATTAATAATATTTTTTTAAAAAATATTTTTTTTTGTCACGTTAAGTGATATATTTTGATATTATGATTAATTTTCAATATGAAGAATATAAATAATTTAAATGATATGATGAAAATTTTACAAATTACAATACATAACACAATAATTTAAACACAAGTTGACAACACAACACAAAACATAACAATTTTAATGATTACAACAATAATTTCGAAATTTGATAGGTCGCTTTTGAGATTTAACGAAATTTGAAAGAATAATTTATGATACAAAGAATTGTTGCAGTTGTGAATGCAGTTTTACTTGTTGATTTTTTCTTTTTCAATTATCATAGTTGTTCTTTAGAAATTTAGAGAAAAATAGAATTTTATATTAAATAAGGTATTTCAAAAAACTAAAATTTAATATTACACAAGCCCACTTCTCATTATTTAACACTAAAAATAACCCCCCTAACCATAGATAATAATAACACCTGGACCATCAGTCTCTACTTATTAGCCCACATACCAATGGGCCCACTCATTTGGAATCAATTCCCATAAGGGTAAATCACATAAATATGCTATATAATAAAAATATTTACCGTCTATGTCAACAGAATATTTCTACCTAATATAATTTTTTTTTGGAAATATAAAAATTGTACCGTCTTTGCCTCTTTCTCAGCGCTTTTTCCTCTTCTGTTTTTCTGTCTTCTCTTTTTCACCTCTTTTTCCTCTTCTTCTTTTCCCCCTTTTGCTTCTTCGTCTCTTTTTGTCTTTTTATTCTTCTGCTTCTTATTTCTCTCTCTTTTTTTACTCTTCTATTTTTTCATCACTTTCCCAAACTTTATTCATCTTCCTTCTGTTTTTTTGCTTCTTCTTTGAACTTCTCATCTAAATAACCATCCTCAAATCAAGTTTTGCCCATATGACACTATTTTTATTCAAAAATAAGATGAAAAGAGGAATAGAAAGATCAGAAATTTGTACAAAAATCGAGTTTTTAAGCAGAAATTTCAAATCTTTAAAATTACTGACGCAGGAGTTCATCATTGATGGTGATTATAAAGCTTCAAATTTTAAATTCATTATTTGAATTTTATGAATTTGATGATAAATTTTTATAGGTAGTTCCTACAAATAATTGATAATGTCATTTGGAGTTTATATGTCAATTTTAAGAGGATTTGTTTAAATTTATAACTGATTTTAGGAGAAATATTAGCTTATAATTCGAAAAAAGTGATGTTTATGGAACTATAACTCAATTGTATTAAAGTTGTATTAGATATGTTTTATAATTGTATTAAAGTTGTATTAGATATGTTTTATAATTGTATTAAAATTGTATTAAATCATGAATAATAAATTTATAATACATATTATAATTTCACTCCTTATAGTGATATCAATCAAAATAATTTAAGTAAAAACTTGTAATGCATTTATAACATATGCACAATATATATTGCAAACATCACTCATGTTCTTAGAGATACAAACCAAAGTAATTTATCAGACACTTATAATACATAACTTATTCATGAATAATACAAGTTTAATTCAGTCTATAAATTATTGTCTTGTCTTTCGTTAGTTACGTTTTTCATTGTTAATTTTCTGTTATAATTCAATTTTAATATTGTGTAATACACTTTTAGCGCAAATTTAATTCATTTGTAGTTTATTATATGTTACTATTAGATTACTACCGAATGTGTATTAAAAATACTACGTATAATTCATTTGTATTACATAAAAATTATAAGTGTTGAGAAAAAAAATTTAAATGTGTGTTAAAAATAGTTATGATTTATTTGTATGCATACGTAAGTTTTATGAAAATTTTTAAGCATAAGCTTGTATTATGAATTACTGTTATATTATAAATGTATTATATATGTATAAAATTGTTTTAACCAAGTATTGCTAAAAATAGACAAAAATGGTAATAAATTAAAAGTATACTTAAAAGTGGTAATTATTAAATAAAAGACCTTCACTTATGTAATTTTTCTGCCAATAAACTATATATAAGTCATTTAAATACAACCCAATAAACACATGTATACAAAAGTTGTAATTCACATATCTTTTAGGGTACAACATACAAATCCCTAGTATCCTTAGAAGGTAAATATGAAAGTAATAATTATAAATGGTTCTCTCATGGAAGCTACATCCAAACTATGTTGGAACGTGCCACGACCCAGACTGTCATGATTTGCACCACACTTACCCTTCGATGGGAGAATCATTAGTAAAACCCAAACAAATTGTCTATTTATGAACACTAATAAATTTAAAGATACAAAAGTAGGTTTAAATGACAATAAAATTGTGTCCCCATAAAATCCAAGGCTTTCACAAACACTAACCAAACTAATGCGGAAGAACAACCCCTAGAACCTAAAAGTTATTATACCAAAACTCTACTAACAACAAGTCTAAGCACAAGGGGTACAATCCCAAAACAAAAAAACACCTTAAATAAATATTCTGAGTCCAAAAACAGTTTACTTAAACATGAAATATCCATGGCAGCCTCAAAGACTTGACTCACCCTTGAATCCAGTCACGCTCAATTGACCAAGTTAAGGTCCATTAATAGTCATCTAAAGGTGCCCTAAACTCAACAAAGAATACGTAAGCGCAGTATCAGTACTCAAGCATAGTGTACTGGTAGGATCAGACGACTATCCTACTATGTTCAACATACATAAGTCAACACAACATAATAATAAGATTCATACACCGAACATATACAATATCATCATCAATTACGAACAATGTACAATTTCCCAATTCTCCAATGCCACAATTATATCAAGTAGTTGGTCTTCTTTTGGAACCCAACCCCAAACTGTTAAAATATCGAAACATCATATATCATTCCAATTAGTTATGACGATCAAGGTTCATTAGGATAGATCATTCATGAAATGGGTATACTTCTTTATAATTTTTTTTTTCATATTCAAGGTTTTCACATTAACTCGGGGTTCTAGAGTCATCAAGAAGGGTCATCATTCTTAGGTCTATTGGTTCAAGACATTCTAGAATACCTCTTTTGTCATCAACTTAGGTCAACCGATCCTAGACTATCATTCATTCATTCTCAAGACAAGGGTGCCTAATCCTACCAAGTCAACATATTACATTCAATGTAACTTTCATGTCTCAAGTAGGGACAACTAGGTCTACCTAATCAAGACACCATATCAACATGTAAAGACTCTTCATAGTCTATCATATCACACATCAACATTTAGAGGACTCATGCCTTTCATAAAAATTAACTCGCATTATACAAGTTCACATTCACATTACATTTGCATTATACAATATCACATATATAGCATATAATCCTTCATTTTATACGTTGGAATATGCCATAACTTCATTATACAAGGTCACTTTGACTTCATATTGTAGATTTATATATATCATAACATGAAACTACTACAATTCATATAATAATGCCTATAATGCAATGATTACAGTAAGAACAAGAAGTAAACATTGCCACCATAAGTGGACCATACCACACAATAGCAGTTTCATATCAATTCTACATTATAAAGGGAATTAGGTCAACTTACCCTCTTCCAATAGCCAAGATAGTCATGACTTAAAATATCAAACAATTCATAATATAAAAGCATAATTTACTATAGAAATCAACTATGCAACTCATTATAATCATAATTCCATCAACATTATATCATAAGCAATAAACTCAATTTATAAGCCAAATTTAGGAATTTTTTAAAGATCAAGGTTTCATGGAGATTTTGATTGTGAAACATCAATTTAACATCAATAATTCACATCTAATGATTTTAAATCACTTCATGCAAGAACCGTTTAGTTAAAGTGAGAATTTGAATTTTTAATAAACTTTGAAATCACTTTGAAATTGTCTCTAAGGTGTAGCTAACATTAGATAAATAAACCACATACCTTACTAGATGAAATACCAAGAGAATTAAAGAATGAAATTCATTGGAATCCATAGCCCTAGCTCCGACTTTATCTTGAACTTCCATGGAGATATAGAGAGAACTTTCTTAGGAAAAAGGGCTTTGATTTTAGGAAAAGTGAATAATGAATTCTACTTTGGGGCTTAAATGTTTTATCTCTCTTAAAATACTTAAATAAACATAAAATCACCGACCCTACCCTTTAAAATACTTGGGGTGAATTAACCACTTCACCCCCAAGTTGGCTGAACCACCTGAAGAATTGCAGGTCCATTTGACGCCCACCAGATCAGGGACCGTGACTTGGCCCACGCCCCGTCAATGGGGTCCTTGATTTCGGTCAGAGGCTCAAAAATATGCATGCCTTATTGACACTCAAGACTGACTGGCCTTTTATGCATTGATGGTCCATCATTTGGAGTCGTCAATCATGTTGCATGGCAACTTCTTCGCTAAAAGATGGGGTCCTCCTCAAGTGCCTTTGTGGGTCCTTGGGTAGTCATACCCAGAATTTAAACCCCTAAACTCGATATTCTACAAACATGAGTCATCCCCACATGACTTAGACGTCAAAAAAATACTAACTTCAGCCAAAACACATAAGAGCACATAAAAGACTAGTCTCCGAACGTTTTGGTCGTTCCTAGACGTTTGACCTTAAATACAACCAAACTGAAAAGTGATGGGTAACTTGTATGAACCTTTATTTAGCTCTTTTGAAGTCCGAGGTGTTAGGATATGCAGGCTAATGTACTGAAACTTCCAAAATTCAAAGAACGAACCTACCTTTTATGGAAAATAAGGACGGGTAGTAGAACTTTTTATAGATGATCGACTATCCATGCTAAGTACTTCAGAACCTAGGCGACCTAGCTTGTATGAATGATTTTAGGAGTCGTATTCTGTTCTATGAACCACAAAATGGTCTGTAGAGTTGAACTTTTGAAATTCAAGATTTTCTTCTTGTCTTATACAAACCCATTCATAGTCCTTTGATGGTCGTATATCTTGAGAATGACATCCATATTTGACCTCAGGTAGTTTTAAATCAGGGACTTTTAGTCTTTTCATACTCCTTTAATTCCTAAAATACATTCTTTTGGCCTATTCTATGTGGGAATAAAAAATTTTTAATAGCATAAAACTTGTATTCTCTCATTAGTAATTAACCTAAAATCAATTTTTTTTCTCAAGTCTTCTCGCTTAAGAAAGCTAGGGTTCAAAAATTCAAGCCTTCATTGAAGAATTCAAGCTAGGATATCTATCTCAGGTATGTGGGAACTTCATCAATGGTTCCTCTTAATCCATTGAGTCCCAAAGAAAGGTTTGGTCAAATTATGAATTTTCCAAAATAGGGTACACAAGATCTTCAAGGATTTTTATTGTATTATCATACAAAAGAAGAGACTTATAGTAATCCAAAGGAATAGAACGCGATTCATTTTTTTTCATCTTTCAATTTTTGTTTTGCTCAGCAAATAATTTATTTTTATGTGGTATATTAATTTGATTATAATATTTTCTTTAAATTGATCATTTAAATTCATTATTTTGTACATTCTAATTTTATGAATAATATTTGAATAAATAAAAATTATATTTGCGTAAATAAAAATATTTTAATTTAATATTTTAACATTTTAATATATTGCGGGGACGCATACTAGTAGGTTATAACAACATGATTTCAGTGATATTTTCATGAACACATAACATGCATGTATTTTCTTGATCATAGTTATGTTTTTTTTCATACGCATGTCTATTATCAATTTTTTCATGAATTATGATGTTTTCAAATAAAGCATCTCTCGCTATATACCAATATCATAATTTCGATTCTTTTGATTTAAAGTATCTTTTTTTATTATGTTGAGTTATCATGATTTATGAGCTACTTAAAATTTAATTTGATTATTTATATGATTGTGCAGTACTAGTTAGTATTATTTCTAGATTCTAGATTTGTGGATGTTTCCATTTATCGGTATTTTGGAAACTTTAGTAGTCATTCCTTAGTATTAGAACTACCTTCTACCATAGAATTAGTGTTTATAGATTTTAGCTAGTGGATCTACCTTAGCTCAGTCATCATAATTCGTACCTTGGAAATAGGATATTCCTTTTTAGTGTTGGTATCAGATCACTAAACTCTATTTAGTAATTCACATGGTTCATCTTTGTTTTCGAATCTCACAAATCAGACTTCAGGTTTTGCAATGATCGTGTAATTTAGTTATTTCAATTTAGTTTTACTCAATTTTCATAATTATATACTGATTCTTGCATCAACATGTTGTTTTTATATAGATATATCATGTTTCGATTTCATGTTTTATGCATTTCTCTTTACTCATAATAGTACACATATACTTTTCTTCCTATATTAATTATTTGATAATGTAAATTCTAACACTTATAAGAAGGCATGTGGTAAGTCTTACTCCAAATTTCTAGCAACATTATCTTGGTGATTCCTCGTGATCTGAGAATGTCCCTACATGATTTTTTCGGTAATTACTTTCACTTTAGACATCTTAGAAATTTATATGAGCTTGTCCTAGCAACTCATGTAGTAAAGACTTTCAGATAGACAATTTTGATGCCTCCATATATGTGTACTCAAATATGTTTTCTTTCTGACTTCATAGACCATTTCAGTACATAGATTGAATTGACTGTTGATAAATCAATGAGTATATAGATTAAAAATGCTCTCAATTCATCAATGGCGGACTCTTGAAGAATCAATATGTTTTTCTCTTCTGGAACATAAGGCTGCATTACATTACAATTATTATTAAAAAAAAAATTATTGTAAGCATTAAAAGAATTTCATACGTATATTTTTTCCCTTCACAACAAAATTTTCTCTCATTAATCTCATCTAATATTGTATTATAAAGAAATGTTATTTTCTACATCCTTTTGGAAACCAATGAATAACAAACTTTATAGTTAATTGTTATCCTTTTATATAGTGGAATATACTAATAATAGTTAGTTTGAAAAAAATATTGAAAGAAAAGAAAGTGGAATAATTTATCTAGAAATTGCCTTTCATGTAAATATTCAAAGATTAAATAGTAAGTGAAAAAAAATTGCAAGTTATACATTGTGGTGTTATTACATGCCAAAGGAATATGAATATCCATTTTTTTACCAAGAAATAGTGAAATACCATTTTCTTTATAGATTAAGAAAATAAAAACAAATTATAAACAATTAAAGAAGAGGAATACCTGAATGATTGTAATATTGTTTCCTGGAAACATCCTGTTTCTATTCTTGCTAATTTAGTGACAGTACTTTCACGAGCCAAAATATCACACTAATAATAAAAAAAAAGGTCAAAATCATAATTCAATAATAAACGAAACAATAATTTTATAGTAAAAATATTAGCTTATGAGATGAGCATTGTAAGATCACACAGTAAAAATAAAAAAAAAAAGTTATGTGAAATTAATGTCAAGAGATAAACACGTAGACAACAACATGAGAGCGCAAAAATAAATAGAATAGTTAAAATCAGGACTTTGACTTAATGGTTCGGAAGATTCTTAATACATAACACATTATACATTTGAAATTATGAGTTCAGATTTTCATACTTATTGTTGCTTTTGCTGGTTTAACAAGAAAATCTATAGTGGATCTACAAGTTTACTAATTGTGTTTTGCGTCGATTGGTTAAAAACAAATTTTACCAGGATTAATAACTCTAAAAAATATTACAGACGTTTGGAGCATTGTATTATAAATTTAAGGTACAATAAAAGGATATGTAGAAGAAGAAGACTATACAACAACATTTCTGTGTAATATCTATGTTTTACGTAGAAGATGACGACTATATAACAATATTTCTGTATAATATATATGTTTTCGTTAGAACCTACATGTATATTAAGGTTGTTATATTATATGATATTTCTAACGACATTTCAACGTGAACATCAAACAAAATATTTGAACAAATCACTCTACTGTCAAGATTATAAAAAATACCTGACACCTTGAGTTATTATCTTTGAGGAAATTAAAAACATTTCGGCATGAAAGAGGAAGCCAGAGGGAAGTAGCAGCAGTGATAATGATGCCTTTTTGTTGTGTAATGTCTTCATTTTTTCTTATAGAAACTCTATCTTCACTTTTAAATTTTGACGAAGTTGGAAAATCTAATTTTTCAGTCATGCTTAAGATTTCACAAAACCTCTTCACCATCCTTAAAGATATTTGCATTACATTTTCGAGAATTTCTGGATCATTGAGCACTGCAAATAAAAAAAATTAACAAATATATATAAATTATCATTTTAGACTGTAAATGGCGTCACAAAAGTCATTTTTAGAGAATAATTTACCACTTGAAAAAGTATTTATAAAAGATTATTTCAGATTGATCATACTCATAATAAATTTATCAAAGTAGATGGTGTTTTGATGAAATCATCGAATTTTAATGGTGGTAATAATGTATAAGTTACATTAAAGTGTTGATATAATGCTAAAGTTTATATGACTGTGAAGAGAAATGACTTCCCCCAAATTACAAAAAAAGTAATCATATTTTAGCCACTTTAAAGAAATATCATTTTCTTTAATCAAATCGATAAATAACTTATATTTTAAGAAAAATAAAATAAACTTGTGAGTCAAAAACACATCAAAATATAAAAGAGATTCAGAAGTAATGTCATGTACATTTAGGCAAAGAAAAGGAGATTAATTTATTGTTAAATCTTTTAATCAAATAGATTAGTTTCTTATTTCCTAGTTTTAAGGGTACATTGTTACTATTTCTAAGTTACGTGAAACATGTGACTTAGCATGTTAAAGTTAATTTATTTGATGGCTTGAGATAATGTAGAATATGCATTGCCAAGGCTGGTCATTGTTTTTTGTTAGAGGAATTTTTTTACCTCCCCAGCTCTTTTGTGTTTATCTAGATTTTTTTCCCAATTTTCTAATAGTTGTATACCCACATTTTTTTCATTATCAAATTGGCCTTGAAGTCATTAATTTATTTTACAAAAATCCTAACGTTGGAATATAAATTAAAAATTATAAAGCCGTAAAAATATAAAGAAGGGTACATAAAATAGAACCTTGTTTTAGATCATGCCTAGAAAGACTTGTTGCACCCACTTCAACATTATATCTTTCGCACATTCTTTGAAGTGTAATAATACATCTTTTAGCTCCATATGTTTGACGGTCAATCAATAAAGGCAAAAACATATTATGGGCTGGAATTTTTTCATCTACTTGAAAATGTTCAATCCAAGTAACCTACATAAGAAAAAATTATTCAAGAAATCAAATAAATATTTAGCTAGATCATTAGTAATATTAACGACATGAAAGTATGTTGGAAATAATAATTTTTTAGAAATGAGATACAAGGTGAAGATTTTTTTAATTTGAACAATGAAACAATCTTTCCCAAAAATTATTGTGTAGAATTGTGTACAATAGAACTTTTTGATATATATACATATATATAGATTAGAAAATTACTTAACCTACTTTCTCCATGTTCCAAATCTTGGATTGCACAACCAGAAGGAAATTTCCAAGCATGAGAAGTTTCACCACTTTGGATCTCTTTGATTAGATCATATGAAACATCCACCATAATCCATGTTTTTTCATCAAGTTTTCTAAAATAACGTATAAAGTAATAATCTCTAGCTTCAACTAGAGGAGATAGAATATGTAACTTTTCATACATCTGTTTTCAAGAACCAAGAAAAATGTTCATACTAAAGGAAGATTTTGAATATATTTTTTTATATAAAAGAAACAAATAAAAAATGATGTAATATGAATTTACCAATTGCATAGAGCCTCCTAACTCTCCCGAATCAAGTACTTCAACGGTCCTAGCTTTGGTGACAATGTAGGAAACATGTTCTTCCATTTGATCTGCATATAACAAATTAAATGTTTTTAAGAATATGATTTATGATTAAACAAGAAAGACAATTATACTTCAAAAGCAATTTAACTGACTAGGATCATATATAGCTAAGTAAACAAAGAATTCATCTAAATTCCAGCTTGAAACTCGTGTAATTAACTTAATTTTCTTTTAGTTAATCCTAAAATCGCTATTGTAAATAGTTTTAACTCTATTTGAACTTATGATCGACAGTATTTTGTGAGATAAAATCAAATTAAAATAGTCTATTTAAAAGACACAAATTTAAAATCACTCAAAACGACCATAAAATTCAAAAGTCATTGAAAATGGCTAACTTTAGAATATCATTAAGTTAAAAAAATAGATTTTCGAAAAATCATAAAAACATGTTCAATCTTTAATTAGTTTCTCAAGTTTGAAATTTCTATGGTGTGTTTTCGCATGAAAAAACAACTAGTTTTTATCAAATTCTAAAAACATTAGTTACTTTTAGAAACTATATCCAAAAAGTTGTTAGCAATTACAATTTTTCTCTTTTCAACACATGGGAGAGCTAAAATATAAAATGAAGTAATTAACCCTTTCATTATTACATTGGCACATTCTAAGAATATTATATATATATATATATATATATATCAATTTATGAACAAGTAGATAATATATACCAGTCATAAGGTATAACGTGAAAGTATCAACGACACTTATCGGATCAAGAAAATTTTTGATCAACTCAATTACATTCATTGGCACCACAATTAGGATCGAATTCATGCTCACACACTAGATGAATGAAGAACACAAGAACTTTCAAGAGAAAGAGATGAGAGATCTAGTGAGAGAAAGAGAAAACCCAATATTCCGTGGTAACACCCCGTGAGTAAACTTCCACGGCGGTGAGGTATATTTATATTAATAAAATTAGAGTATTTTTGGTTACAGAAAATAAATAGGAAAACCTAAAATAGAGAATAAATAGGAAAGCCTAAAATAAATAGGAAAACCTAAAATTAATCAGGCTCCACTACCTAACAATTCTCCCACTTGGAGACTGACTCAGTCATCCAAAAAATACATTATCAAAAAAAAATATCTTCATCATAAACATCTTTACCGCACCGCAACATCTGTAGCAACAACTACAGAAGACCAACCGAGATTTTACATAACCTCAGTTTTCCAACATCAACACATTTCGTCAACATGTCTGTCGGGTTCTTTGCACCCTCTATCTTCTTCAAGCACATATCACCATCCTCCACTGTCCTGCGAGTGAAATGGTATCGCCTTCTGATGTGCTTTGTCTTCGAATGATAGATTGTATTTCTCATCAACTGTATGGCACTCTGGCTATCTGAGTAAAGAATCTTCTCGCTCTGCTTCTTGCCCAATTCCTCAAGATAATCTGCCAGCCATATCATCACTTTCCTAGCTTCAACTATTGCCACATACTTAGCTTCAGTAGATGAAAGAGAAACACACTTCTGAAGCCTAGACATCCAACTCACTGCTGTTCCACCTATGGTGTAAATGTACTCGGATGTACTCTTGCTCGAGTCAACATCCCCACCAAGATCAGCATCCACAAACCCATGTAGAGTCACCTTACCTTTGCCAAAACAAAGTGAAGTACTGGATGTACCTCTCAGATATCTCAGAAGCCACTTCATAGCTTCCCAATGCTCTTTCCCAGGGTTCGCCATGTACCTGCTAACAACTCCCACTGCATGTGCTATATCAGGTCTAGTGCAGACCATAGCATACATAAAACTACCAACTGCTGAAGCATATGGAACAAGTGCCATGTGATCATGCTCTTCGGCAGTCTTGGGTGACTGCTCCTTTGACAATTTAAAGTGATTTGCCAATGGAGTAGTCCTGGGTTTAGCATCATTAACCCTAAATCTGCTCAACACCTTCTCAATGTACAACTCCTGAGATAGATTTAAAGTTCTAGCAGATCTATCCCGAGAAATCTTCATCCCCAAAATCTGTTTTGCTGGACCCAAATCTTTCATCTCAAATGCTGCAGACAACCTTGTCTTCATATTGTTAATTTCCCATATACTAGATCCTGCAATCAACATATCATTCACATACAAGAGTAGAAAGACATATGAATCAGTGTATTTCTTGAAGTAACAACAAGGATCCTTTTCAGCTTTGCAGAATCCACTCTTGGTCATGAAGGAGTCAAACTTCTTGTACCACTGCCTTGGTGCTTGCTTTAGTCCATACAAGCTCCTGGTGAGCTTGCACACCATGTTTTCCTTGCCTGGAACCACAAATCCTTCCGGTTGCTGCATATAGATCTCTTTGTCCAGATCTCCATGTAAAAACGCTGTTTTTACATCCATTTGCTCTAGATGCAAATTTCCCGATGCAACAATACTCAACTTGTGAATATCATTTAACCACTAAACAATCCTTGAACCTTCTTTTGCCATCTGGTTCAGTCTTGATTCTTAACACCCACTTGTTCAGCAAAGCTCTCTTCCCTGCAGGTATCTCAGTCAACACCCACGTGTCGTTCTTCTCAAGTGACCTCATCTCATCATCCATGGCTTGCTCCCACTTGATTGAATCCTCCACCTGTAGGGCCTCATCAAAAGACTCTGGTTCCCCCTCATCAGTCAACAATAGATAGTGTAATGAAGGTGAATACCTATCTGGTGCCCTGATGGATCTGGATGATCTCCTTACCACCTGCTTAGGTGTAACTTGCTCCACTTCACATTCTTCAGTAGGAGTTGGTTGAGTATCTTCTTTGACATCTCTAGGGTTACTCTTCTCCAATTCAACCTCAACTCCCACTTGGTTTGTAATCTCTAGAACCTTCTGCTCTCTGTCCTTGTACATGACAGACTCATCAAATGTCACGTCAAATGTCTCAGGATCTTTCTGTTCTTGTCATCCCAAAACCTGTAACCAAACAAATCAGAACCATAGCCTATGAAGTAACACTTCACAGCCTTGGCATCAAGCTTGTCTCTCTTTTCTGGATCAAAATGAACATAAGCAGTGCAACCAAAAGTCCTCAAGTGTGAGTACTTGAGTTCTTTTCCTGTCCACACCTCTCAGCAATTCCATTCTACCTTGCCTTACCAGGAACTGTTCTCATCAATCTGATTCCCTCAGCTGCACAGAATTCCTTGAACTCTGATTTCTAATACTCTCCTCCATTGTCAGACCTTAGGAATTTGACTTTCAAACCGGTCTGATTCTCAACTTCAGCTTTCCACTTCTTGAAAGTTGCAAACACATCTGACTTATGCTTCAAGAAGTAAACCCATACCTTCCTGCTGAAATCATCAATGAAGGTAACATAGAATCTGGATCCTCCAAGTGATGATACTGGAGATGGTCCCCAAACATCTGTATGGACCATTTCCAACTGCACTTTCTTTGGCTCTCTAGGAATCGTTGTGAAGCTTACTCTTTTCTGTTTGCCCATAACACAGCTCTCGCAAAGACCCATATCAACTGACTTTAGACCCTCTAATGCTCCTTTTTCAACCAGCATCTTCATTCCTTTAGCACTCATGTGTCCAAGTCTGTTGTGCAACAGACATGAACCGAAAGCACCTTCAGCAACAACGGCTATGTTTATACACCCTGCAGTGGTGTACAAGGTTCCAGACTTGGTGCCACGAGCTACTACCATAGCACCTTTCACGATCTTCCACGAACCTTTCCCAAACTCTGCTGCATATCCCGTGCTATCAAACTGACCAACACAGATCAGATTTTTTTTTATCTCAGGAATATATTTGACATCCTCCAATGTCCAGTGGTTTCCAGAGGAGGTCTTTATGCAAACATCCCCCTTTCCTTCAATCTCCAAGGCTTTATTGTCAGCAAGATTTGAAATTTTGGAACAACTCCTTGCTTGGAGACGAATGGAAAGATGCACCAGAATCCAAAATCCATGATTCAACCGGGCTATTTACACTAAGGATTAGAGCATCCCCAATGTCCTCTGCTGAATTTACAGAATCATTGTCATCTCCAAATTTCTGATTCTGTTTCTTCTTTGGCTTTGTACAGTTTGTCCGAAAGTGCCCTTTTTCTCCACAGTTCCAACAAGTCACGTTTGATCTGTTCAGGGATTTTCCTCGATTCTTTAATTTTGATCGACCATGTTGATTTTGGCCTTTCGTCTTACTTTTCCCCTTCGATCAACGCTGAGAGCACTGCCCGATGAATCTCCCACTTCTCGTTTGCGAATACTTTTGCTAAGAACAACATCACGGATTTCATCAAACTTCAGTTTCTCAGATCCACGAGAACTGCTAATCGCAGCAACAACAGTATCCCAAGACTCGGGAAGAGATGACATCAAAATCAACGCCTTAATTTCATCTTCGAAATTAATATCCACAGAATTGAGTTGACTCTCAACCATATTGAACTCATTTATATGATCAGAAACGGATCCATTCTCAGACATCTGTAAATTGAACAATCTACGCATCAACTATACCTTGTTCATAGCCGATGGTTTTTCATACATGTTTGACAGTTCCTTCAACAGACCGGACGTAGTCTTCTCCTTCACGATGTTGAATGCCACGTTTCTTGACAAACCGGATCAACCCTAGAGCCTGTCGATCCTTCAGCTTCCACTTCTCCTCCTTCATGGATTCCGACTTCACCCCGATCAACGGTTGGTGAAGATCTTTCTGGTACTGATAATCTTCAATCTGCATCTTCCAGAAACTAAAATCGGATCCATCGAACTTCTCGATTCCAAGCTTCGAACTATCCATCTTCAGTTATCGTGTTGAATCTCCTTAGCTCTGATACCAGTTGTTAGGATCGAATTCACGCACACACACTAGATGAATGAATAACACAAGAACTTTCAAGAGAAAGAGATGAGGGATCTAGAGAGAGAAAGAGAAAACCCAATATTTCGTGGTAACACCCCGTGAGTAAACTTCCACGGTGGTGAGGTATATTTATATTAATAAAATCAGAGTATTTTTGGTTACAGAGAATAAATAGGAAAACCTAAAATAGAGAATAAATAGGAAAGCCTAAAATAGAGAATAAATAGGAAAACCTAAAATTAATCAGGCTCCACTACCTAACAACCACTCCATAAACCTTTGATGATTCAAATCGAGTTGTCGATGATTCGCCAGGCTGATTTGGATTTGAAAATATTTCCTCATAATTGTCCCAATTAAATAAAAATTCATTACTAATTGATGATTTAATAGAAATTGGAATATCGAATTTTAAAAGTTCTGCCATTTCATTTAATGCTGCAATAAGTATCCCCAAAATAATTGATTGCTCCCTGTTATTATGATGAAATTCATAATTTTCTTGTGGCGATGGAGACATTAATGAGGATATATTATCACTTATTGAATGAGCTCTAGCATTATTATTATTATTATTATTATTATTATTATTATTATTATTATTATTATTAAAAGGAGGATGATATGCAGTGGAAGATCCACTTATATTTTGGCTCAACAAACTCACATAAGATCTATTAGATTTTGGTGGTGCCATATTTGAACCCATCCTTCCAGGAACACTTGGAATGACATTTGATATGCTTTCGTGCTGCAAAATGAAAAAAAAAACTAATTAGCAATTCTTAATTAAGTTACTTATTACTATACTAAGTAATCATATAACATACTTATCATATATCATCAACATCATCATATTTCTGTAATCAAATTTACGTCATATTCTATACTATTAAATATATTTGCAAGTTATGTCAATGTAGAAATTTTTATGTTGTTCTAGTTAGGTCGTTATACTTTTTCATACCTAGTTTCCTTTTTGAGTTGTTAATTTGATATTAAAGTTTAATTAACTTTTAATTGATTTAACATAAATATATTTAGTATGAAAAATGTTCACTATTTTCTACCGTTTTGGTGTTATTCTTTTGTTATATTTTTAATTTTATTATATAAAATAATTCAACGAATATATTATTGTAATGTTCACAATCACCAAGTATCTTTAGCACATATAATTATTTATCTTTTTTTACTTTTTTTTATGTTTATGCATATGTACATCGTGAAATAGATACTAATTTACTAAACATTGTAAGGATGGCATATGCTGATCATATTTTTGTATAACTCTTACAAGATGCTCACTATATTGGCGATAACTTTTTGATATATAACTATTTGATAAAGAGAATACAATTTCTCAAAGAGCAGGCATAAACTTTTTGGCATAAATATCTTTAATGATTACTCATCTGCTAGTTCAACCATTTGTATTAGTCTGGATTTAGTGCAAATCTCCCATTTAATATTCAAAGATCTTTTTTATTTGCTAAAGAGTCCCAAAAAAAATTATTAGAGGAAGTAATTGTTGTATTAAATCACACATTCGAACAACGTAACAAAATTTGGAGAAACATTTTATGGAATAACACAAAAGATTCACTAGCCACACCATGGAGTGTACCCAACTTTCAATTAGTAACTTATTTCTTAAGTATTTAAATTTTTTAATGGAAAACAAATCGATTCATCATTGTTTAAACATTAAGAACAATAATAATAATGATAATAATAATGATAATGTTGATGATAACAATTATAATAAAAAGCCGTCAATTAGAATTAGAGCATTTATAGAAAAGATAATCTAATTAAAAAATACCTCAACTGGAGTACTTTTGCTTTGAAATCGAACCACGTTCTGCTCGGTATCAAGCCCTATTTCTCTACTCAGTTTATTTTGCTGATTCTCATTTGGGTATGAACGTGCACTGGAGGATCTTCATTTAAGAATACAAGAAAAGAACAACAGTTATTGACAATTTTTTTTTAAAAAAATAAACCTAAAAAAGAAAAGAATTAAGGACTTTATGCATCATAAAAGACATGATTGGCTGATAAATATTTCTCTGTCATTAACTAGGATCTCAAAATTTGTATTTTGAAATTAAATCATCATTGCTAGAGAACCTTTCATTCAAAAACATTTGACATAATCCCATTGTTAATAGTAGGGATCATATTTTCCCTCTACATTGGTTCATCATCTTCGGTAGGGAGCATTTAGGGTATATGAGACTGAACTACTAATTTTTTTATTCAAATCTTGATTAGTGTAACCCTAATGCGGGAATTTTTGATGTGATTCTTTATTAGTCGAGTTTAGAAAATAATATCGAGAACCAATCATTAGAAAGAAGTTATATTTTTTTATTTAAAATGAGAAAGACATTTAACCTAAAGAAACTCACATCTTTATTGCTTAGACACTAACGAATAATCAAGAAGAAATAGATTAATTGATTAAAGGTGTATCAAAAGTACGGATCTTTAACTAAATATTAACGGGGCTATAAAAACAAAAGGAAAAAGCAACATATGAAATTAAGAAAAAGTTAACCTAAATTAATGCAAAAAACACACATATAGAAAATAAATTATTATATCACTAAATAGTTTTGATTTTACCACTCATCCTTCTCAAAAAATAACATTATCTATGTAACCAAACAAGATAAAACTATGAACATATATGAATGTACCAGTTCTTTATTATTTTTTTATAAATTAATAAACTTACGTTTCAACAGGTTGAGTTTGTTCCACTACGAGTCTCTGATATTGTCTCCGCTTTTCTAATCTTTGCTGGCACGTCCTTGAAGATTCTCCAACATGTTCATTCTCTGAATCTGTCATTTATTTTTTCTATTTTTCTGTTCAATAATACAAAACAAAAAAAAAATCAAGTGTTAATCTATTTGATTTATGATTTATTGAATTAATTTATCTATGAAGATACTAAAATAGAACTAGGAGAGCTAATATACACAAGAGAGATTTCTACACACTTTTGACTGATAAGAAGAGATCGTTATAAAATTTATCAATTCATAGTGAATAATATGTTTATATAGTATAAAAAATTGGCTTAATATGTGAGATACATATTAAAAAATATAATAGTTAAAAATTGTAAAAAGGAGGAAAATCGGATATATTATAAAGTTATATCATAGGATAAATTTCATTATGTGGTGAAATATATGGTCCTTTGAAGTTGACCCAAAACTAAAAAGTGATAGGTAACTTGTATGAACCTTTATTTAGCTCTTTTGAAGTCCGAGGTGTTATGGATATGCAATTTAATGTACTGAAACTTCCAAAATTCAAAGAACGACCCTACCTTTTATGGAAAATAAGGACGGGTAGTAGAATGTTTTATAGATGATCGACTATCCATGCTAAGTACTTCAGAACTTAGGCGACCTAGCTTGTACGAAAGATTTTAGGAGTCGTATTCTGTTCTCTGAACCACAAAATGGTCTGTAGAGTTGAACTTTTGAAATTCAAGATTTTCTTCTTGTCTTATACAAACTCATTCACAGTCCTTTGATGGTCGTATTACTTGAGAATGACATCCATATTTGACCTCAGGTAGTTTTAAATCAGGGACTTTTAGTCTTTTCTTACTCCATTAATTCCTAAAATACATTCTTTTGGCCTATTCTATGTGGGAATAAAGAATTTTTAATAGCATAAAACTTGTATTCTCTCATTACTAATTAACCTAAAATCAATTTTTTTTCTCAAGTCTTCTCGCTTAAGAAAACTAGGGTTCAAAGATTCAAGCCTTCATTGAAGAATCAAGCTAGGATATCTATCTCAGGTATGTGGGAACTTCATCAATGGTTCCTCTTAATCCATTGAGTCCCAAAGAAATGTTTTCTCAAATTATGAATTTTCAAAAATTAGGGTACACAAGATCTTCAAGGATTTTTATTGTATTATCATATAAAAGAAGAGACTTATAGTAATCCAAAGGAATAGAACGCGATTCATTTTTTTCATCTTTCAATTTTTGTTTTGCTCAGCAAATAATTTATTTTTATGTGGTATATTAATTTGATTATAGTATTTTCTTAAAATTGATCATTTAATTTCATTATTTTGTACATTCTAATTTTATGAATTATATTTGAGTAAATAAAAATTATATTTGAGTAAATAAAAAAAATTAATTTATTATTTTAACATTTTATTACATTGCGGGGACGTATGCTAGTTGATTATAACAACATGATTTCAGTGATATTTTCATGACCACATAACATGCAAGTATTTTCATGATCATAGTTATGTTATTTTCATACGCATGTCTATTATCAATTTTTTCATGAATTATGATGTTTTTAAATAAAGCATCTCTCGCTATATACCAATATCATAATTTCGATTCTTTTGATTCAAAGTATCTTTTTTTTTTATGTTGAGTTATCATGATTTATGAGCTACTTAAAATTTAATTTGCATATCAGCATGATTGTGCAGTACTAGTTAGTATTATTTCTAGATTCTAGATTTGTGGATGTTTCCATTTATCGGGATTTTGTAAACTTTAGTAGTCATTCCTTAGTCTTAGAACAACCTTCTACCATAGAATTAGTGATGATAGATTTTAGCTAGTGGATCTACCTTAGCTCACACATCATAATTTGTACCTTGGAAATAGGATATTCCTTTTTAGTGCTGGGATTAGATCACTAAACTCTATTTAGTAATTCACATGGTTCATCTTTGTTTTCGAATCTCACAAAGGGATCAAATACCTTACTAGAGAGGCTTCATAAGTGTTTACTCCCAGCTCCAAATTCAACAAACTTCACATTATTTTGTACATTCTAATTTTATGAATTATATTTGAGTAAATAAAAATTATATTTGAGTAAATAAAAAACAATTTAATTTAATATTTTACTATATTTTATAATATCCGTGCAACGTGCGGGGACGTATGCTAGTTGATTATAACAACATGATTTCATTGATATTTTCATATACACATAACATGCAAGTATTTTCATGATCATAGTTATGTTATTTTCATAGGCATGTGTGACGTCCCGCCATCTATCCAGGCAGAACGCCACCAGCCCATGCAGCTTGCAGCGCATGCAAGGGAGCAGGCAGCCCACCCATCTAGGCGGACTGCAGCACAGGCGGCCCAAAGGCCCAGCACCAGGCAGACTGCTGCACAGGCGGCCCAAAAGCCTGGCAGACTAAGGGGCAGGGGCGGACTGGGCGTGCAGCAGACGGAGGGGCAGCAACATTGGGCATTGGAGAAGCTTGGGAAGGATTCTAGAAGTCTTCTAGAGTCTTGGGGCAGACTAGAGAAATCTAGGAGTCCTTTTGGAAGAATTCAAGACATCTTCTAGGGATATGAAGCATGTACTTAGGGACTTGTATATAGCATTTATTTACTCTTTAGTTATTAGAGTAGTATAAATAGTAGGGTCATTTTATTTGTAAAGCTTCCAATCAATTGACTAATAAAGATACTAGTCCATTCTTCCAATTTCGTCTCTAGTCTTTCTTCTTACTTATCTTAGCGATCCAAATTGTGAAAGGCTGACTTGATTTTGTGAGATCGTGAAAGAATCGTGAGCAAAACGTCAAGTGCCGCACGGAGTCTTGTCAGAATCGTTAGGTCCGTGACAAGTGGTATCAGAGCGAGTTCATCGTAAGAGAATGATAAACGAAGGAGACTTGGCCGGCACCACCCCAACGTTCCCACAGTCGGAGGCAAGAAGAACAAGAAAGGGAAGAACAAGCAGAAGGGGAACAAAGTGATTCTGCCCCAGGTCACACCAAGCGATCCTCCACCAAGCGATCCTACACCAAGCGACGGGCAGACATCTTTTCAGCCCAATATTGTCGATGGTAGTGACGAAGACACCGACGAGGAGTCCGTGGACGTTACTGTCGGAAATGAGTGGATTGCAAGCATCGAAATGGCAAGGCAAGCCGTTGAGATCATAGGCAAGCGCTTGAACGTGACCGACAGAAATTTTAAAACCCTTGAAGAGTACTCCCTTGAAGAAGTTGTTAGCATCCGGAAGGAGTTGGAGGCACGCCAGCGAGACGAGCTCGAGACAAAGGAGGCCATGTCTTCCCTAGAGTCCAGATTTAGGGAAGCACTTGGCGCAGTCGAGTCGCTTAAGGCCAAGGTGGCAGCACTCGAAGAAGAGAGAGAGGTTGTTGGATCCTCATCACATGACGGGAAAGGGAAGCCAGAGTTGAGGCGCCCAAGCCACCTGTCTTCAAAGGCGTCCGTGACGCGCAACAGGTGGATAATTTCCTTTGGCACTTGGAAAATTATTTCAAGTGTATGCGGGTTCGAAGTGATGCGAGCAAGATCAACACGGCTGTGTTGTATCTTTCGGAGTTGGCCATATTATGGTGGAAGCGTAAAGAGTCAGACATCGCAAAGGGAACATGCGTGTTCAACACATGGGAGAAGTTCCGTGTGGAGTTCTAGAAGGCGTTCTTCCCTAGCAACATTGTCTATGAGGCAAAGCGTAAGTTGAGGGAATTGAGACAGAAGGGTAGCATACGCGCGTATGTGCGGGAGTTTACCACCCTTACATTTCAGATTCCCGACCTCAAGGATGACGATGCATTGTTCTACTTCATGGATGGGCTGCAAAATTGGGCCAAAACGGAGTTAGAACGGCGGCAGGTCAGGACTATAGACGACGCCATTACGCAGGCCGAAGCCTTGACAGACTTCAGGCAGGAGAAGTCTATCAGTGCCAATGAGGACGACGAGGTAGACAGCCACGATGACAGTGGGGAATATAGTGGCAAAGGCGAGCAGCAAAGGCCACAACCCAAGAGGCGAAGCGAGGAGCAGCGGCCTCAAAGGCGTGACACCTACAAGTCCAACGGCAAGAAACCCGGAGATCGTGGCAACACGGTGAGGGATTCCAAGTATGGTTGCTTCATATGCAAAGGGCCGCATGGTTATAAAAGATGCCCTGAACTGAAAAGTCTTAGTGCTATCCTTCGTGAGCGGAAGGAAGAGAAAGCCCAAGAGGAAGATGAAGTCGTGGAGACTAAGAAGTTGGGCTTGTTAATACTATGCGGAGCGGTGATTGAGCAACCATCGACGAGGCCAAGGCAAGATAAGACAAGGCAAGCGGAGCCGAAGCATGCAGATCAGGGACTTGCGAAGTCTATGGCGTGGGCTCAATACATTTACATCACTATCAATGGGCAGAGTTCTCGTGTGTTGGTCGACACGGGTGCGGAGGCCAATTTTGTGACCAAAATGGCAGGAACGAGGTTGGGGTTGTGTTATACTTCAAGCAACGCCCAAATCAGGACTGTCAATGCCCCACCAATTCCCATAATCGGAGTTGCGCACGGGGTGAACATCACAATAGGCGGTTGGCAAGGGAAAACCAAATTTGTTGTCGCTCCTTTAGATCTTTTTGATATTATTCTTGGGCAGAAGTTCTTCCAACAGTACCATGCCGTGATTAACCCTTATCTCTAACAATTGAAGCTCATGGGGAAAGGAGGGACATTTACGGTTCCCATGGTAAGGGCACAGGCCACGGAGGGACAGGTTCGTCTGACAGCCATGAAGATCGAAAGGGTCAACGTGAGGAAGGGGTTAACATCGGCAGCAACCATTGCAAGTTCGAGAGAATACAGTGGTCGAGTTGAGAAAGGTCGGGACATCGATGAAAAGGCTGCTCGGAGGGATTGATTGAGTACGTGAGTTGATGGTCGCCCGGCAGAACTCAACGCCGATAATGTCGCAATGCGACGCAATCGTCGCATCATGTGGTGGGGGAGATTGTGACGTCCCGCCATCTATCCAGGCAGAACGCCACCAGCCCATGCAGCTTGCAGCACATGCAAGGGAGCAGGCAGCCCAACCATCCAGGCGGACTGCAGCACAGGCGGCCCAAAGGCCCAGCACCAGGCAGACTGCTGCACAGGCGGCCCAAAAGCCTGGCAGAATAAGGGGCAGGGGCGGACTGGGCGTGCAGCAGACGGAGGGGCAGCAGCCTTGGGCATTGGAGAGGCTTGGGAAGGATTCTAGAAGTCTTCTAGAGTCTTGGGGCAGACTAGAGAAATCTAGGAGTCCTTTTGGAAGAATTCAAGACATCTTCTAGGGATATGAAGCATTTACTTAGGGACTTGTATATAGCATTTATTTACTCTTCAGTTATTAGAGTAGTATAAATAGTAGGGTCATTTTATTTGTAAAGCATCCAATCAATTGACTAATAAAGATACTAGTCCATTCTTCCAATTCAGTCTCTAGTCTTTCTTCTTACTTCTCTTAGCGATCCAAATTGTGAAAGGCTGACTTGATTTTGCGAGATCGTGAAAGAATAGTGAGCAAAACGTCAAGTGCCGCACGGAGTCTTATCAGAATCGTTAGGTCCGTGACACATGTCTATTATAAATTATTTCATGAATTATGATGTTTTCAAATAAAGCATCTCTCGCTATATACCAATATCATAATTTCGATTCTTTTGATTTGAAGTATCTTTTTTATTATGTTGAGTTATCATGATTTATGAGCTACTTAAAATTTAATTTGATTATCAGTATGATTGTGCAGTACTAGTTAGTATTATTTCTAGATTCTAGATTTGTGGATGTTTCCATTTATCGGGATTTTGGAAACTTTAGTAGTCATTCCTTAGTCGTAGAACAAACTTCTACCATAGAATTGGTGTTTATAGATTTAAGCTAGCGGATCTATTTTAGCTCAGACATCATAATTCGTACCTTGGAAATTGGATATTCCTTTTTAGTGCTGGGATCAGATCACTAAACTCTATTTAGTAGTTCACATGGTTCATCTTTGTCTCGAATCTCACAAATCAGACTTCAGATTTTACAATGATCATGTAATTTAGATATTTCAATTTAGTTTTACTCAATTTTCATAATAATATACCTATTCTTGCATCAAAATGTTGTTTTTATATAGATATATAATCTTTAGATTTCATGTTTTATGCATTTCTATTTACTCATAATAGTACACATATACATTTCTGCCTATATTAATTATTTGATAATGTAAATTCTAACACTTATAAGAAGGCATGTGGTAAGTCTTACTCCAAATGGCTATCAACATTATCTTTGTAATTCCTCGTGATCTGAGAATGTCCCTACATGATTTTTTCAGTAATTTCTTTCACTTTAGACATCTTAGAAATTATATGAGCTTGTCCTAGCAACTCATGTAGTAAAGACTTTCAGATAGACAATTTTTATACCCCCATATATGTGTACTCAGATATGTTTTCTCTTTGACTTGATAGACCATTTCAGACTTTATTCGGCATCCATTATTTTTAGTCTTTAGCTTCTATCTTACTATCATGTCATGCCATGAGGTTAGTTTGAGATCATTTGTTACTCTAAGCACTATGTGAGTCTCTGGGCATGAAAATGAATTTCTACAAGAAAGGGTATTAAATAGAAATCACGCACTTTTACCATAGTGGGAAACCAAGTAGCATAATTTTATTCCAAACTTTCTTCAATCAAGGACCAGAACTAGAATCAATTCCTTCCAACATCTTATAGTTAGGAGAATCTTCAATTTGACAAGCACCAAGTATCTAGCTAGCCTTAAGGCAAAAAATAGCAAAGCTGATTCTTTTGTAAGTTAAAATTTAAGGTATATAGTTAGCACCAAAAGTTGTATAATTTATTATGACTTTCTTATCTTCGGTGATAGTATCACTAATTAATTCCTAATTTGTGTTGTATTAATCCCCTCTTAGGGTAATAAATTTTAAAACATACACATTTATTGTCTTTTTAATTCTAAAGACCCTGATAGATAGTAATGTTCCGAAAAGAAAAGACTAGTGTTTTAATGAAAAAAACAATGAAAAAGGACATCTTACAAATTTTAGAGAAACACAATGAATTGGTAAAATAGGAAGGGAGGAGAAAGAGGAGGTTGAAGTATGTCAATACAAGCTACAAGTTAAATATTTTGAAAAAAATACAAAATATATCATCAAAATCATGATTCAAATAGATTAAGTTATCAAATTTGTATGAATAATTTCATCAACGCATGAATACTACATACAATAGTACACTAAAATTGACTAGAGAAAATTGGGATGAAAGTCTTGCATGTCAAATAACAAATAGAATGAGTAGAAAAAGTAATTTTCAATTTAGTAGCCAAATAAAAGTTTCTACCTTTTCGATAGACTGTTTGCTTAAAAATAATACATTTTTATGAAAAAAGATTTTGATTCTTTTTAAAATAAGCTAAAATTTAAATAATCAAATAATGAGACTATAAAATTTTGTCTTTCACTATAAGAGACAATAGCAATAACATATCTCATCGTCTTGAGAATATTACAATTGTCACTAAAAAGAGAACATGTCATTCTTCAAACATTTTAATTTATCTAAGATTTAAGATATCCAAAAAAATATATTAAGCAACTAAACCATTATAATTTTTAGTGAGAACAACCTAATGTTGCTTTAATTTTTAAAATTGTAGAGCTCAAAAGGTTATGAACAGAAGTCACTGCACTCTTTTGTTGCTTCAAGGAGATTGAAGTGTCGTCGGCATGACAAATCAATATTTGGAAAGTCATTGTCAAAATTGAACCATTTTGTGCATTTTTACTAATGTATATATTCAAATTGTGGCGACCATCGGGACATATGATGAATCTTGAAGGCAAAATGGAAACTTTGTTGACATCACCTCGATTGAAATTTGAATTGATTGTTGATAAATCAATGGGTGCATAGATTAAAAATGCTCCCAATTCATCAATGGCGGACTCTTGAAGAATCAACATGTTTTTCTCTTCTAGAACATAAGGCTGCATTTACATTACAATTATTATTAAAAAAATTACTGTAAGCAGTAAAAAAGTTACATAGGTATATTTTTCCCTTCACAACAAAATTTTCTCTCATTAATCTCATCTAATATTGTAATATTCAAAGATTAAATAGTAAAGTGAAAAAAAAATTGCAAGTTATACATTGTGGTGTTATTACATGCCAAAGGAATATGAATATCCATTTTTTCATTTTACCACTCATCCCTCTGAAAAAAATAACATTATCTATGTAACCAAACAAGACAAAACTATGAACATATATGAATGTACCAGTTCTTTATTATTTTTTTATAAATGAATAAATTTACGCTTCAACAAGTTGAGTTTGTTCCATTACGAGTCTCTGATATTGTCTCCGCTTTTCTAATCTTTGTTGGACGTCCTTGAAGATTCTCCAACATGTTCATTCTCTGAATCTGTCATTTATTTTTTCTATTTTTCTTTTAAGTAATACAAAACAAAAAAAAATAAAGTGTTAATCTATTTGAATTATGAATTATTGGATTAATTTTGCTATGAAGATACTAAAATAGAACTAGGAGAGCAGATATACACAAGAGAGATTTCTACACAGTTTTGACTAATAAGAAGAGATCGTGAGAAAATTTATCAATTCATAGTGAATAATATGTTTATATAGTAGAAAAAATTGTCTTAATATGTGAGATACATATTGTAAAATATAATAGTTAAAAATTGTAAAAATGAGGAAAATCGAATATGTTATAAAGTGTGAACACAAGATAAAAATTGTGATTTGTTTTATTTATCTTTCACAAAAATATTTTGGTTTAAATAATATATGTGGTTTGCTATTTATATATTTTCTATAAAAGTTATATCATAAGATAAATTTCATAAATGAAAATATAATTATGACTTTCACAAAAATATTTGGTTTTTAAATAGTATATATGGAAATATAATTATGACAATTATCCATCAAAGCCACATAATTATGTTTTTAATAGAAAAATCATAAATTTATTTGTCCTATTATGATGTGACCATCTCCAACCTTTTTCAATTTAACGCTCCATTTTTTATATTTGGAGAGCAAATTAAAGGATTCTCTCTCTAACCACTCATTATTTCACACTCTAGTCTTCAATTATCGAGACGTGAATAGTATTTTTTCAAATTTGGAGAACTACTATTCACACACTCTATTTTACTTTCTGATAATATTATTATTATTTATATTATATAACATTAATAATTAACATATTATTAATCATAGAAATCCATTAATTAAATTTATCATGTATTCAATTATTTTTGAATATGAATAATATTGATGTACATTATTAAATATATACTACTTTTGTCCCAAATTAATAATATTTTTTAAAAATTTTTGTCACGTTAAGTGATATATTTTGATATTATGATTAATTTTCAATATGAAGAATATACATAATTTAAATGATATGATGAAAATTTTAATTTAAAATTACAATACATAACACAACAATTTAAACACAAGTTGACAACATAATACAAAACATAACAATTTTAATGATTACAACAATAATTTAGAAATTCGATAGGTCGTTTTTGAGATTTAACGAAATTTGAAAAAATAATTTATGATACAAAGAATTGTTGCAGTAGTGAATGCGGTTTTATTTGTTGATTTTTTCTTTTTTCAATTATCATAGTTGTTCTTTAGAAATTTAGAGAAAAATAGAATTTTATATTAAATAAGGTAATTCAAAAAACTAAAATTTAATATTACACAAGCCCACTTCTCATTATTTAAGACTAAAAATAACCCCTCTAACCATATATAATAATAACAGCTGGACCATCAGTCTCTACTTATTAGCCCACATAGCAATGGGCCCACTCATTTGGAATCAATTCCAATAAGGGTAAATCACATAAATATGCTATATAATAAAAATATTTACCGTCTATGTCAGCATAATATTTCTAACTAAATATAATATTTTTTTTGGAAATATAAATATTGTACCGTCTTCGCCACTTTCTCAGTGCTTTTTCCTCTTCTGTTTTTCTGTCTTCTCTTTTTCACCTCTTTTTCCTCTTCTTCTTTTCCCTCTTTTGCTTCTTCGTCTCTTTTTTTCTTTTTATTCTTTTGCTTCTTATTTCTTTCTCTTTTTTTACTCTTCTATTTTTCATCACTTTCTCTAACTTTATTCATCTTCCTTCTGTTTTTTTGCTTCTTCTTTGAACTTCTCATCTAAATAACCATCTTCAAATCATGTTTTGCCCATATGACACTATTTTTATTCAAAAATAAGATGAAAAGAGGAATAGAAAGATCAGAAATTTGTACAAAAATCGAGTTTTTAAGCAGAAATTTCAAATCTTTAAAATTACTGACGCAGGAGTTCACCATTGATGGTCATTATAAAGCTTCAAATTTTAAATTCATTATTTGAATTTTACGAATTTGATGATTAATTTTTATAGGTAGTTCTTACAAATAATTGATAATGTCGTTTGGAGTTTATATGTCAATTTTAAGAGGATTTGTTTAAATTTATAATTGATTTTAGGAGAAATATTAGCTTATAATTCGAAAAAGTGAAGTTTATAGAACTATATCTCAATTGTATTAAAGTTGTATTAGATATGTTTTATAATTGTATTAAAGTTGTATTAGATATGTTTTATAATTGTATTAAAATTGTATTGAATCATCAATAATAAATTTATAATACATATTATAAATTTCACTCCTTATAGTGATATCAATCAAAATAATTTAAGTAAAAACTTGTAATGCATTTATAACATATGCACAATATATATTGCAAACATCACTCATGTTCTTAGAGATACAAACCAAAGTAATTTATCAGACACTTATAATACATAACTTATTCATGAATAATACAAGTTAATTCAGTCTAAAAATTATTGTCTTGTCTTTCGTTAGTTACGTTTTTCATTGTTAATTTTCTCTTCTAATTCAATTTGAATATTGTGTAATACACTTTTAGCGCAAATTTAATTCATTTGTAGTTTATTATATGTTACTATTAGATTACTCATTTAATTCATTATTGATATAAGCTTAATTAACTTTATAGATCATTGTCAGGTGTTTTATTAGTTATATTTTTTTATGCATGCATAATACCCTCTTCTAATTCAACTTTAATATTTGTGTAATGCACTTTTAATACAAGTTAATTCATTTTGCAGTTTATTGGTTGATTTATTATGATTGAATTACTTATTTAATTCATTATTAATACAAGTTTTATTCAATTTACAAATTGTATAGTGCTCTTTTGTTTGCTACATTTTTCGTTCATGATTAATTCACTTCTAATTAAACTTTAATATGAGTGTAATATATTTTATATTCAAGATTTAATTATTGATACAAATTTTATGTAGTTTACTTATTAAAAAGTATATTTAACATAAGTAATTATGTTTAAAAGAGATACACTCAACATAAACTGTGTACAACAAGATCACAATATGAAGACATGCAAAAATGTTACGCCTTATTATAAAGAATTTATTTTAGTATTTTTAGAAGTTGATTACTTTACTACATGAATTTGGATCATTTCTTTTGTCTTCTGACTAAGTATTAACACATGGCCTTATGTATGAATTGTTATGAAGTTTCTAGTATCACTACCGAATGTGTATTAAAAATACTACGTATAATTCATTTGTATTACATAAAAATTATAAGTGTTGAGAAAAAAAAATTAAATGTGTGTTAAAAATAGTTATGATTCATTTGTATGGCATACGTAAGTTTTATGAAAATTTTTAAGCAGAAGCTTGCATTATGAATTACTGTTATATTATAAATGTATTAAATATGTATAAAATTATTTTAAGTAAGTATTGCTAAAAATAGACAAAAATGGTAATAAATTAAAAGTATACTTAAAAGTTGTAATTATTAAATAAAAGACCTTCACTTATGTAATTTTTCCTTCCAATAAACTATATATAAGTCATTTAAATACAACCCAATAAACACATTATACAAAAGTCGTAATTCACATATCTTTTAGGGTACAACATACAAATCCCTAGTATCCTTAGAAGGTAAATATGAAAGTAATAATTATAAATGGTTCTCTCATGGAAGCTACATCCAAACTATGTTTGAACGTGTCACGACCCAGACTGTCATGATTTGCACCACACTTACCCTTCGATGGGAGAATCATTAGTAAAACCCAAACAAATTGTCTATTTACGAACACTAAGAAATTTAAAGATACAAAAGTAGGTTTAAATGACAATAAAATTGTGGCCCCATAAAATCCAAGGCTTTCACAAACACTAACCAAACTAATGCGGAAGAACAACCCCTAGAACCTAAAAGTTATTATACCAAAACTATACTAAGAACAAGTCTAGGCACAAGGGGTACAATCCCAAAACTAAAAAACACCTTAAATAAATATTCTGAGTCCAAAAAGTGTTTACCTAAACATGAAATATCCATGGCAGCCTCAAAGAATTGACTCAACCTTGAATCCAGTCACGCTCAATTGACCAAGTTAAGGTAGTTTGATGGTCGTATTTCTTGAGAATGACATCCATATTTGACCTCAGGTAGTTTTAAATCAGGGACTTTTAGTCTTTTCTTACTCCTTTAATTCCTAAAATACATTCTTTTGGCCTATTCTATGTGGGAATAAAGAATTTTTAATAGCATAAAACTTGTATTCTCTCATTAGTAATTAACCTAAAATCAATTTTTTTCTCAAGTCTTCTCGCTTAAGAAAGCTAGGGTTCAAAGACTCAAGCCTTCATTGAAGAATTCAAGCTAGGATATCTATCTCAGGTATGTGTGAACTTCATCAATGTTTCCTCTTAATCCATTGAGTCCCAAAGAAATATTTTCTCAAATTATGAATTTTCCAAAATTAAGGTACACAAGATCTTCAAGGATTTTTATTGTATTATCATATAAAAGAAGAGACTTATAGTAAAACAAAGGAATAGAACGCGATTCATTTTTTTTCATCTTTAAATTTTTGTTTTGCTCAGCAAATAATTTATTTTTATGTGGTATATTAATTTCATTATAGTATTTTCTTTAAATTGATCATTTAAATTCATTATTTTGTACATTCTAATTTTATGAATTATATTTAAATAAATAAAAATCATATTTGAGTAAATAAAAAATATTTTAATTTAATATTTTAACATTTCAATATATTGCGGGGACGTATACTAGTTGATTATAACAACATGATTTCAGAGATATTTTCATGAACACATAACATGCAAGTATTTTCATGATCATAGTTATGTTATTTTCATACGCATGTCTATTATCAATTTTTTTCATGAATTATGATGTTTTCAAATAAAGCATCTCTTGCTATATACCAATATCATAATTTCGATTCTTTTGATTCAAAGTATCTTTTTTTTTTATGTTGAGTTATCATGATTTATGAGCTACTTAAAATTTAATTTGATTATTAGTATGATTGTGCAGTACTAGTTAGTATTATTTCTAGATTCTAGATTTGTGGATGTTTCCATTTATCGGGATTTTGGAAACTTTAGTAGTCATTCCTTAGTCTCAGAACTACCTTCTACCATAGAATTAGTGTTTATAGATTTTAGCTAGTGGATCTACCTTAGCTCAGTCATCATAATTCGTACCTTGGAAATAGGATATTCCTTTTTAGTGCTAGGATCACATGGTTCATCTTTGTTTTCGAATCTCACAAATCAGACTTCAGGTTTTTCAATGATCTTGTAATTTAGATATTTCAATTTAGTTTTACTCAATTTTCATAATTATATACTTATTCTTGCATCAACATGTTATTTTTATATAGATATATCATGTTTCGATTTCATGTTTTATGCATTTGTCTTTACTCATAATAGTACACATATACTTTTCTGCCTATATTAATTATTTGATAATGTAAATTCTAACACTGATAAGAAGGCATGTGCTAAGTCTTATTCCAAATGGCCATCAACATTATCTTGGTAATTCCTCGTGATCTGAGAATGTCCCTACATGATTTTTTCGGTAATTACTTTCACTTTAGACATCTTAGAAATTTATATGAGCTTGTCCTAGCAACTCATGTAGTAGAGACTTTCAGATAGACAATTTTGATACCTCCATATATGTGTACTCAAATATGTTTCTCTTTGACTTGATATACCATTTCAGACTTTATTCTGCATTCATTATTTTTAGTCTTTAGTTTCTATCTTACTATCATGTCATGCCATGAGGTTAGTTTGATATCACTTGTTACTCTAAGCACTCTGCGAGTCTCGGGGCATGACAATGAATTTCTACAAGAAAGGGTATTAAATAGAAATCACTCACTTTTACCATAGTGGGAAACCAAGTAGCATAATTTCATTCCAAACTTTCTTCAATCAAGGACCAGAACTCGAATCAATTCCTTCCAACATCTTATAGTTAGGAGAATCTTCAATTTGACAAGCACCAAGTATCTAGCTAGCCTTAGGACAAAAAATAGCAAAGCTGATTCTTTTGTAAGTTAAAATTTTAAGGTATATAGTTAGCCCCAAAAAGTTGTATAATTTATTAGGCCTTTCTTATCTTCGGTGATAGTATCACTAATTAATTCCTAATTTGTGTTGTATTAATCCCCTCTTAGGGTAATAAATTTTAAAACATACACAATTATTGTCTTTTTAATTCTAAAGACACAGATAGATAGTAATGTTCCGAAAAGAAAAGACTAGTGTTTTAATGAAACAAAACAATGAAAAAGGACATCTTACATATTTTAGAGAAACACAATGAATTGGTAAAAGAGGAAGGGAGGAGAAAGAGGAGTTTGAAGTATGTCAATACAAGTTACAAGTTAAATATTTTGAAGAAAAAAAATACAAAATATATCATCAAAATCACGATGCAAATAGATTAGGTTATCAAATTTGTATGAATAATTTCATCAACGCATGAATACTACATACACTAGTCCACTAAAATTGACTAGAGAAAATTGGGATGAAAGTCTTGCATGTCAAATAACAAATAGAATGAGTAGAAAAAGTAATTTTCAAATTTAGTAGCCAAATAAAAGTTTCTACCTTTTGGATAGACTGTTTACTTAAAAATAATATATTTTTATGAAAAAAGATTTTGATTTTTTTTTCAAATAAGCTAAAATTTAAATAATCAAATAATGAGACTATCAAATTTAGTCTATCAATATAAGAGACAATAGAAATAACATATCTCATCATCTTGAGAATATTACAATTATCACTAAAAAGAGAACATGTCATTCTTCAAACATTTTAATTTATCTAAGATTTAAGATATCCAAAAAAAAGATATTAAGCAACTAAAACATTATAATATTTAGTGAGAGCAACCTAATGTTGCTTTAATTTTTAAAATTGTAGAGCTCAAAAGGTTATGAACAGAAGTCACTGCACTCTTTTGTTGCTTCAAGGAGATTGAAGTGTTGTCGGCATGACAAATCAATATTTGAAAAGCCATTGTCAAAATTGAACAATTTTGTGCATTTTTAGTAATGTATGTGTCCAAATTGTGGCGACCATCGGGACATATGATGAATCCTGAAGGCAAAATGGAAACTTTGTTGACATCACCTCCATTGAAAATTGAATTGACTGTTGATAAATCAATGGGTGCATAGATTAAAAATGCTCCCAATTCATCAATGGCGGACTCTTGAAGAATCAACATGTTTTTCTCTTCTGGAACATAAGGCTGCATTTACATTACAATTATTATTTAAAAAAAATTACTGTAAGAATTAAAAGAATTTCATACGTATATTTTTTCCCTTCGCAACAAAATTTTCTCTCATTAATCTCATCTAATATTGTATTATAAAGAAATGTTATTTTCTACATCCTTTTGGAAACCAATGAATAACAAATTTTATAGTTAATTCTTATCCTTTTATATAGTGGAATATACTAATAATAATTAGTTTGACAAAAATATTGAAAGAAAATAAAGTGGAATAATTTATCTAGAAATTGCCTTTCATGTAATATTCAAAGATTAAATAGTAAAGTGGAAAAAAAATTGCAAGTTATACATTGTGGTGTTATTACATGCCAAAGGAATATGAATATCCATTTTTTTACCAAGAAATAGTGAAATACCATTTTCTTTATAGATGAAGAAAAAAAAACAAACTATAAACAATTAAAGATGAGAAATACCTGAATGATTGTAATATTGTTTCCTGGAACACATCCTGTTTCTATTCTTGCTAATTCAGTGACAGTACTTTCACCAGCCAAGACATCCCACTAATAATAAAAAAAAATCAAAATCTTAATTCAATTATAAACGAAACAATATTTTTATAGTAAAAATATTAGCTTATAAGATGAGCATTGTAAGATGACATAGTAAAAATAAAAATAAAAAAAGTTGTGTGAAATTAATGTCAAGAGATAAACACGTAGACAACAACATGAGAGCGCAAAAATAAATAGAATAGTTAAAACCAAGACTTTGACTTAATGGTTCGGAAGATTCTTAATACATAACACATTATACATTTGAAATTATGAGTTCAGATTTTCATATTTATTGTTGCTTTAGCTGGTTTAACAAGAAAATGTATAGTGGATCTACAAGTTTACAAATTGTGTTTTGCGTCGATTGGTTAAAAAACAGATTATACTAGGATTAATAACTCTAAAAAATATTAAAGACGTTTGGAGCATTGTATTAAAAATTTAATGTACAATAAAAGGATACGTAGAAGAAGAAGACTATATAACAACATTTCTGTATAATATCTATGTTTTACGTAGCAGACGACGACTATATAACAATATTTCTGTATAATAGCTATGTTTTCGTTAGAACCTACATGTATATTAAGGTTGTTATATTATATGATATTTCTAACGACATTTCAACATGAACATCAAAAAAAATATTTGAACAAATCACTCTACTATCAAGATTATAAAACATACCTGGCACCTTGAGTTATTATCTTTGAGGAAATTAAAAACATTTCGGCATGAAAGAGGAAGCCAGAGGGAAGTAGCAGCAGTGATAATGATGCCTTTTTGTTGTGTAATGTCTTCATTTTTTCTTATAGAAACTCTATCTTCACTTTTAAATTTTGACGAAGTTGGAAAATCTAATTTTTCAGTCATGCTTAAGATTTCACAAAACCTCTTCACCATCCTTAAAGATATTTGCATTACATTTTCGAGGATTTCTGGATCATTGAGCACTACAAATAAAAAAAAACAAAATTAACAAAGATATATAACTTATCATTTTAGACTGTAAATGGCGTCACAAAAGTCATTTTTAGAGAATAATTTACTACTTGAAAAAGTATTTATAAAAGATTATTTCAGATTGATCGTACTCATAATAAATTTATCAAAGTAGATGGTGTTTTGATGAAATCATCGAATTTTAATGGTGGTAATAATGTATAAGTGTCATTAAAGTGTTTATATAATGCTAAAGTTTATATGATTGTGAAGAGAAATGACTTCCCCCAAATTACAAAAAAAGTAATCATATTTTAGCCACTTTAAAGAAATATCATTTTCTTTAATCAAATCGATAAATAACTTATATTTTAAGAAAAATAAAATAAACTTGTGAGCCAAAACACACATCAAAATATAAAAGAGATTCAAAAGTAATGTCATGTATATTTAGGCAAAGAAAAGGAGATTAATTTATTGTTAAATCTTTTAATCAAATAGATTAGTTTCTTATTTCCTAGTTTTAAGGGTACATTGTTACTATTTCTAAGTTACGTGAAACATGTTACTTAGCATGTTAAAGTTAATTTATTTGATGGCTTGAGATAATGTAGAATGTGCATTGCCAAGGCTGGTCATTGTTTTTTGTTAGAGGAATTTTTTTACATCCCCAGCTCTTTTGTGTTTAGCTAGAATTTTTTTTCCAATTTTCTAATACCTGTATACCCACATTTTTTTCTTTATCAAATTGGCCTTGAAGTCATTAATTTATTTTACAAAAATCCTAACGTTGGAATATAAATTAAAAATTATAAAGCCGTAAAAATATAAAGAAGGGTACATAAAATAGAACCTTGTTTTGGATCATGCCTAGCAAGACTTGTTGCACCCACTTCAACATTATATCTTTCGCACATTCTTTGAAGTGTAACAATCCATCTTTTAGCTCCATATGTTTGACGGTCAATCAATAAAGGCAAAAACATATTATGGACTGGAATTTTTTCATCTACTTGAACATGTTCAATCCAAGTAACCTACATAAGAAAAAATTATTCAAGAAATCAAATAAATATTTAGCTAGATCATTAGTAATATTAACGACATGAAAGTATGTTGGAAATAATAATTTTTTAGAAATGAGATATAAGGTGAAGATTTTTTTAAGACAACACATAGTGAAAGCTATTCATCCATTTTTTTAAAAAATTGAACATCTTGACATGAACAACATAATATGGGTCAATGTTCAACATCGAACATAATGTGGATCAATGTTCTAACATCGGTAAATTAAGAGTAATACTTATAGGTTTAATGAATCTATTTACATATATTTTTAAAAATCGTTATTCAATCTAACATAATTCCAAATTATAACATATAAGGCTGTTGGTGGGATTGTACAAGCGTATACATATAGTAAAAAAACATTTCTAAATGAATGATGAGGACACTTTAAATAGCCCCGAGCGTACATTCAAATATTTGGAGTGTTATCGACATTATTTGGAGTGTTATCAACATAACATGACGATCCAAAATTGGATAAATCAAGAACAAATACAGATTTGGTTCTTATATTATACTAATAAAAATAAACATTATGAGATAAGTATCGGTACATGTTAATTTTTTCCTAGATGATATGATCAAAAATAAGTTACATGTACACACACACACAAACAGACATATATATATATATATATATATATATATATATATATATATATATATATGTCATTAAATTGAACTGTGAAACAATCTCTCCCAAAATTATTGTGTAGAATTGTGTACATTAGAACTTTTTGATATATATACATATATATAGATAGGAAAATTACTTACGCTACTTTCTCCATGTTCCAAATCTTGGATTGCACAACCAGAAGGAAATTTCCAAGCATGAGAAGTTTCACCACTTTGGATCTCTTTGATTAGATCATATGAAACATCCACCATAATCCATATTTTTTCATCAAGTTTTCTAAAATAACGTATAAAGTAATAATCTCTAGCTTCAACTAGAGGAGATAGAATATGTAACTTTTCATACATCTGTTTTCAAGAACCAAGAAAAATGTTCATATTAAAGGAAGATTTTGAATATATTTTTTAATATAAAAGAAACAAATAAAAAATGATGTAATATGAATTTACCAATTGCATAGAGCCTCCTAACTCTCCCGAATCAAGTACTTCAACAGTCCTAGCTTTGGTGACAATTGTAGGAAACATGTTCATCCATTTGATCTGCATATAACAAATTAAATATTTTTAAGAATATGATTTATGATTAAACAAGAAAGACAATTATACTTCAAAAGCAATTTAACTAACTAGGATCATATATAGCTAAGTAAACAAAGAATTCATCTAAATTCCAGCTTGAAACTCGTGTAATTAACTTAATTTTTCTTTTAGTTAATGCTAAAATCGCTATTGTAAATAATTTTACTCGATTTGAACTTATGATAGACAGTATTTTGTGATATAAAATCAAATTAAAATAGTCTATTTAAAAGACACAAATTTAAAATCACTCAAAACGACCATAAAATTTAAAAGTCATTGAAAATGGCTAACTTTAGAATATCATTAAGTTAAAAAATTAGATTTTCGAAAAATCATAAGAACATGTTCAATCTTTAATTAGTTTCTCAAGTTTGAAATTTGTATGGTGTGTTTTCGCATGAAAAACAACTAGTTTTTACCAAATTCTAAAAACATTAGTTACTTTTAAAAACTATATCCAAAAAGTTGTTAGCAATTACAATTTTTCTCTTTTAAACACATGGGAGAGCTAAGATACAAAATGAAGTAATTAACCCTTTCATTATAACATTGGCACATTCTAAGAATATATATATGTGTATATATATATATATATATATATATATATATATATATATATATATATATATATATATATATATATATATATCAATTTACGAACAAGTAGATAATATATACCAGTCATAAGGTATAACGTGAAAGTATCAACGACAATTACCGGATCAAGAAAATTTTGGATCAACTCAATTACATTCATTGGCACCACTCCATAAACCTTTGATGATTCAAATCGAGTTGTCGGTGATTCGCCAGGCTGATTTGGATTTGAAAATATTTCCTCATAATTGTCCCAATTAAATAAAAATTCATTACTAATTGATGATTTAATAGAAATTGGAATATCGAATTTTAAAAGTTCTGCCATTTGATTTAATGCTGCAATAAGTATCCCCAAAATAATTGATTTCTCCCTGTTATTATGATGAAATTCATAATTTTCTTGTGGCGATGGAGACATTAATGAGGATATATTATCACTTATTGAATGATCTCTAGCATTATTATTATTATTATTATTATTATTATTAATAAAAGGAGGATGATATGCAGTGGAAGATCCACTTATATTTTGGCTCAACAAACTCTCATAAGATGTATTAGATTTTGATGGTGACATATTTGAACCCATCCTTCCAGGAACACTTGGAATGACATTTGATATGCTTTCGTGCTGCAAAATGAAAAAAAAATAAACTAAATAGCAATTCTTAATTAAGTTACTTATTACTATACTAAGTAATCATATAACATACTTATCATATATCATCAACATCATCATAATTTTGTAATCAAATTTACGTCATATTCTATACTATTAAATATATTTGCAAGTTATGTCAATGTTGAAATTTTTATGTTGTTCTTATTAGGTCGTTATACTTTTTCATACCTAGTTTCCTTTTTGAGTTTTTAATTTTATATTAAAGTTTAATTAACTTTTAATTGATTTAACAGAAATATATTTAGTATGAAAAATGTTCACTATTTTCTACCATTTTGGTGTTATTCTTTGTTATATTTTTAATACTATTATATCAAACAATTCAACGAATATATTATTGTAATGTTCACAATCACCAAGTATCTTTAGCACATATAATTATTTATCTTTTTTTTCTTTTTTTATGTTTATGCATATGTACATCGTGAAATTGATACTGATTTACTAGACATTGTAAGGATGGCATATGCTGATCGAATTTTTGTATAACTCTTACAAGATGCTCACTATATTGGCGATAACTTTTTGATATGTAACTATTTGATAAAGAGAATACAATTTCTCAAAGAGCAGGCATAAACTTTTAGGCGTAAATATCTTTAATTATTACTCATCTTCTTGTTCAACCATTTATATTAGTCTAGATTTAGTGCAAATCTCCCATTTAATATTCAAAGATCTTTTTTATTTGTTAATGAGTTCGAAAACAAATTATTAGAGGAAGTAATTGTTGTATTAAATCACACATTCGAACAACGTAACAAAATTTAGAGAAACATTTTATGGAATAACAAAAAAGATTCACTAGCCACACCATGGAGTGTACCCAACTTTCAATTAGTAATTTATTTCTTAAGTATTTAAATTTTTTAATGGAAAACAAATCGATTCATCATTGTGTAAACATTAAGAACAATAATAATATTGATAATAATAATGATAATGTTGATGATAACAATTATAATAAAAAGCCATCAATTAGAATTAGAGCATTTATAGAAAAGATAATCTAATTAAAAAATACCTGAACTGGAGTACTTTTGCTTTGAAATCGAACCACGTTCTGCTCGGTATCAAGCCCTATTTCTCTACTCAGTTTATTTTGCTGATTCTCATTTGGGTATGAACGTGCACTGGAGGATCTTCATTTAAGAATACAAGAAAAGAACAACAGTTATTGACAAATTTTTTTTTAAAAAAATAAACCTAAAAAAGAAAAGAATTAAGGACTTTATGCATCATAAAAGACATGATTGGCTGATAAATATTTCTCTGTCATTAACTAGGATCTCAAAATTTGTATTTTGAAATTAAATCATCATTGCTAGAGAACCTTTCATTCAAAAACATTTGACTTAATCCCATTGTTAATAGTAGGGATCATGTTTTCCCTCTACCTTGGGTCATCATCTTCGGTAGGGAGCATTTAGGGTATATGAGACTGAACTACTAATTTTTTTATTCAAATCTTTATTAGTGTAACCCTAATGCAGGAATTTTTGATGTGATTCTTAATTAGTCGAGTTTAGAAAATAATATCGAGAACCAATCATTAGAAAGAAGTTATATTTTTTTATTTAAAATGAGAAAGACATTTAACCTAAAGAAACTCACATCTTTATTGCTTAGACACTAACGAATAATCAAGAAGAAATAGATTAATTGATTAAAGGTGTATCAAAAGTACGGATCTTTAACTAAATATTAACGGGGCTATAAAAACAAAAGGAAAAAGCAACATATGAAATTAAGAAAAAGATAACCTAAATTAATGCAAAAAACACACATATAGAAAATAAATTATTATATCACTAAATAGTTTTGATTTTACCACTCACCCCTATGAAAAAATAACATTATCTATGTAACCAAACAAGACAAAACTATGAACATATATGAATGTACCAGTTCTTTATTATTTTTTTATAAATTAATAAACTTACGCTTCAACAGGTTGAGTTTGTTCCACTACGAGTGTCTGATATTGTCTCCGCTTTTCTAATCTTTGCTGGCATGTCCTTGAAGATTCTCCAACATGTTCATTCTCTGAATTTGTCATTTATTTTTTCTATTTTTCTGTTCAATAATACAAAACAAAAAAAAATCAAGTGTTAATCTATTTGATTTATGATTTATTGAATTAATTTATCTATGAAGATACTAAAATAGAACTAGGAGAGATGATATACACAAGAGAGATTTCTACACACTTTTGACTGATAAGAAGAGATCGTGAGAAAATTTATCAATTCATAGTGAATGATATGTTTATATAGTAGAAAAACTTGGCTTAATATGTGAGATACATATTGTAAAATATAATAGTTAAAAATTGTAAAAAGGAGGAAAATCGGATATATTATAAAGTGTGAACACAAGATAATAATTGTGATTTGTTTTATTCATCTTTCACAAAAATATTTTGTTTTAAATAGTATATATAGTTTGCTATTTATATATTTTCTATAAAAATTATATCATAGGATAAATTTCATAAATGAAAATATAATTATGACTTTCACAAAAATATTTGGTTTTGAAATAGTATATATGGTTTGCTATTTATATATTTTCTATAAAAATTTATCATAGGATGAATTTCATAAATGGAAATATAATTATGATAATTATCCATCAAAGCCACATAATTATGTTTTTAATAAAAAAATCATAAGTTTATTTGTCATACTATAATGTGACCATTCCAACCTTTTTCAGTTTAACGCTCCATTTTCTATATTTGGAGAGTAAATTAAAGGATTCTCTCTCTAACCACTCGTAATTTCACACTCTAGTCTTTAATTATCGAGAGGTGAATAGTATTTTTTCAAATTTGGAGAACTACTATTCACACGCTCTATTTTACTTTGTGATTATATTATTGTTATTATTAATATTACATAGCATTTATAATTAACATATTATTAATCATAGAAATCCATTAATTAAATTTGTCATGTATTTAATTATTTTTGAATATGATATAATATTGATGTATATTATTAAATATATACTACTTTTGTCCCAAATTAATAATATTTTTTAAAAAAATAATTTTTTTGTCACGTTAAGTGATATATTTTGATATTATGATTAATTTTCAATATGAAGAATATACATAATTCAAATGATATGATGAAAAATTTAATTTAAAATTACAATACATAACACAACAATTTAAACACAAGTTGACAACACAATACAAAACATAACAATTTTAATGATTACAACAATAATTTTGAAATTCGATAGGTCGTTTTTGAGATTTAATGAAATTTGAAAAAATAGTGTATGATACAAAGAATTGTTGCAGTTGTGAATGCGGTTTTTGTAGCGACCCTCTTAGTCGTTTTAGAAATTTCAACCATTATTTTTATATATTAACCTTTTTAGTAGATTTTATAATTAATTTATATGACTTATAAGAATGAGTGACATGATTTTTAGATTTAATAAAAGATTATTTTGTTGCTAATATTAATGGGGAAAAAAAGAAAAAGGAAATTAATTAAATAAATAAATAAAATAAAATAAAAAGTAAAGGGGCAAAGTGCCCTAAACTTTTAAAAGCCTGTGGCGGCTTATATAAGAAAATTTTTTGAAAGAAATACGCAGAGAAGGAAAGAAAAGAAAGGGAGAAAAGAAAAGAAAAAAGGAGGAGCAAAATAAATATTTTCATCTCAAGGCGTCAAGGTAATTATTTTCATCCTTTCTATTATTTTTACTTTAATTAGGAGTAGATTTTTAAGTTAAAACGTGTATAATTTACACTAATATGTGAAACTAGTTTTTGATTTTGTGTACATGTATGCACATGTTATTTACATATAATTATGGACTAGAGGGTATTAAATGAACTATTATTGTTGGTGGATGAAACAATACATGTATAAAAGATAAGTTTTATGTTGATTAATACTTTTAATTCATTAACAGTTAGATAGGAAATTGAAGTGGGTTATTGTAGGTTTGTAAAGGAAAAAGGATTTGTGAGTTTGTTTTGAAAGTTAATGGTAATGGGTGGGTACTAAATATATAGGAATTTAATGCGTGACACATAGATTCTGAAAATTTTTGGGGTTTAATTTTCTCTAAATCTTTCTTATAATTATTATGTAATTTGTCAAAGTGATAGTGTCATAACTGGTTATAAATATGTAATTGGGTTTTTTTTTTTAGAAATTATTGATTGTGTTTGATATACCGTGGTTTCACGGTATTATTAATACTTTTTCCTTAAGTTTAGTGTGTCTAAAACACTTTTTGTGCTAATTTTTATATAAGTTTCTCTTTGTTTTGCAGGAAATCTGTCCATAGATGAATGCAGAGATTTTGAGCGAAGAAATGCAGAAGAGACCACCTACGGAGCTTATGACGGTCCATCGTGCTTGTGACGGTCCGTAGGTGGCAGCGTAGTGCAGGTGCTGAAGAAAGATGGGGAAGTCTGACCAAGTGTGGGGTTATGTAGCTTGTGACGGTTCATCGTGTCTATAACGTCCGTCCTGCAGGTTCGTCATGATGTTCAGAAAAGTAATCCCAGTACCCAGATTCCAAGAGTTGAAGTGTTATAGAACGAAGACCCTCGACGGTCCGTCGTGCCTATGACGGTGTGTCAACTTGCCGTCTAGGGTAATGAAGAGAGCAGCAGAAGAAATTGCACAAGTATGGGATGACGGAGTCCATGACGGTCCATCGTGACCACGACGATCCGTCGCGTGGTCCGTCGACCTAGCCGCATTTTGGTAGATTTCCAGCAAATAGAGTCCTTGTTTAATTAGGTTTTTATTTTTTATAAATAGTTCGAAAAACCTCATTTTTGAGGTTAGACTCTTAGATTGTTAAACTCCGTATTGGTAAACATTGTATTGGGAGATTCTTGATAATCATTAGACTTTTTATGAGATTATTAATTACTTTGAGATTCTTGCAAGTGATTATTGGTGATTAATCAAGCAAACTTTCGGATTTTACTCTTTCTCATTAAAGTAAGTACATGAATTCTTATTTAATATATTTGAATATTGTGATTATGACTATGAGTAACTAAACTCCATAACTAAGGTTGTGGGAACCATAGACAAATAATGAGATAAAACCTAACTAAAATAACAATTCTAGAATAGTGTCTTGCATGTATTTATAATTCTTTCGCTTAGAAGTCTTTTTAACGGATGGCCAACATTATAACTCGCCTTAATGCTACTTGCCGAACCAAGGAGGTAGATAATAGGAAAAGAATTATTAACATAGATTTAGTGTATACTATCTAATAGGCTAGTATTGATTGGTACGAGGTAATAACTTAGTCAAATATCGAATACGATGCTTAATATGAGGTAAGGATAAGGGTTGGGATACCAACACACGTAGCCAGACCAAGGTGCAGAGTGAGATTTTATAGATGCCGGACCAAGGATTTAGAAATACATATCTTATCACTTTGCATGCAAGATACTAGGAAAGAATTGTTATAGTTAGAATTATCAAGTTATGAACCTGTAAGGAACACGTAAGCCCTAGTTACTTTGATTAATTGATTAAAATCCAACATTCAAAGCTGTTAAGTGTCTCTTTCAATTTCATTAGTTATTTTCACTCATTTAGAAATAGAAACCCCTCTTTATTGTTTTTACTTTCCAAGGAAGTCATTGACCAAACAATAGTAATAACAGGTTGAAGTTAAGTCTAGACTATTTTCCTCGTGGGAACGATCTCAACCTCACTAGTTGGGTTATTTACTTGACACGACCGCTTTACTTCTTATTTGAGAAGTAAGTTTGAGCGTATCAATGTTCCTTTTGAAAGTATGTCAAGATTTCCAATGGAATATTGATATGCCGTTAATAGCCATTTTGGGATAATAATTGGACAATTATATTATATGGAAACTATTAGGGTTGTAGTGTTTGGAGAAATTATGACTTAACTCTTGACTTGAAATTTAAGAAATATGAGATTTGACTTATTAGTTAGAATCAAGATTGAGAAACTTTATTATAAATTTGGATAAATTGTTGGGTCAAAGTTACACAGATAGTAATATGAGTGTTGTAAGATTTGAACTCTTATTATGGTTATTGATTTGAATAGATTGCATTGATTTGAAAGTACAACAAAGGAGGAAGGCTAAAGTCTCGAAGTGATTTTTCGATAAATTGAGGCAAGTGGATTTCTAAACTCTTGTTAGGTGTATGAAATGTGTGTATGTCCTTGTGGTATATATTTGGGAGTAACGGGATTGGTGATGGGTTGACTTGTCCACATTGATTAATTCTAATGATGAAAAGAATGGGGATAACAAAAGGCAATGTGATGAATTGTTTATGTGTGTTGTGTTGGGAAAGGGTTGAAGCCTTGTTGAATCATTGTTGATGTAACTTCATGTTTGTGTGGTTGTTAACTGTGCGATATTATGAAAATGGTCATCTCCTCATTATTTGTGTGAACTTGTCATCTGCATTATTCTGAGGCATTGGTGTTGACAAGTGTTATGTGCATTGAGAAAGAATGGGTACTTAAGAGGATGTACCATTTGGAGGGACGTATCGCGCACCGCGATGGATACTATATTTCGAGGGACGTATCGCGCGCCTCGATGATTTCTATTATCGAGGGTCGTGTCATGCGCCGCGATAGATGCATGGACCGATATGTCCCCCATGTGTCCCGGACTGAAAGACTGTGGGTGTGTATTACTAGGTCAGACATGCATCATTATACTTGACATTGCATTCCATTGCATTGCACATACTTATCATTAGTGAATTTGATATCGTGTTTTACTGATCTTGTGATTACCTTGCTGCGGAACTTGTCATTGATCAATATTGAGCTTGTTTTGCGGATATGTAGTTTGTTGAAGTATCGTTATTGAGGATATGTATATTGTTAAAGTGTTGTTTTTAAGGATATGTAATTTGTCTAACTCTTATTATTGAGCTACGTGCAATGTAAACTGTGAGTTTTTAGGTTGGGTTGATTTTAATGCAGGTTGTAGTTGTGGAGGTTCGGTTAGGGGTGGTAGGAGTACCCGTATTTCATTCCCTTAGCCTGTGTTTAGAGGTTTACTTGCTGAGTACTGTGTGGTTTGGTACTCACCCCTTGCTTCTACAAATTTTTTTTGTAGGTTATGAGCCTGGATTTTTGTTGTACTTGTCATTCTCTTCTTTTCTAAGGCTTCCTAGAGATTTGTGAGGTATTGTTGGTCATCTCAGCATACCTCCTTACTCTTGTTTATGATTTTGTTCTACTCTAGAAACAATATCATAAGAGACTTATATTTTCTTTTGATTCAATTGTAATACATTAGAGGCTTGTACACGTGACAACCAAGTTTTGGGGGTACTTTTAAGTAACTTATAAATTTTCTGCATTTTATTGAAATGATTGAGTTTTATGCTGACTTGTCTTGGTGGGATAAGAGGAGTGCCATCACGTCCATTTTGGGTCGTGACTGTTTTACCTGTTGATTTTTTCTTTTTCAATTATCATAGTTGTTCTTTAGAAATTTAGAGAAAAACAGAATTTTATATTAAATAAGGTATTTCAAAAAACTAAAATTTAATATTACACAAGCCCACTTCTCATTATTTAAGACTAAAAATAACCCCTTTAACCATAGATAATAATAACACCTGGACCATCGGTCTCTACTTATTAGCCCACATACCAATGGGCCCACTCATTTTGAATCAATTTCAATAAACTATATACAAGTCATTTAAATACAACCCAATAAACACATGTATACAAAAGTCGTAATTCACATATCTTTTAGGGTACAACATACAAATCCCCAGTATCCTTAGAAGGTAAATATGAAAATAATAATTACAAATGGTTTTCTCGTGGAAGCTACATCCAAACTATGTTGGAACGTGTCACGACCCAGACTGCCGTGATTTGCACCACACTTACCCTTCGATGGAAGAATCATTAGTAAAACCCAAACAAATTGTCTATTTATGAACACTAAGAAATTTAAAGATACAAAAGAAGGTTTAAATGACAATAAAATTGTGTCCCCATAAAATCCAAGGCTTTCACAAACACTAACCAAACTAATGCGGAAGGACAACCCCTAGAACCTAAAAGTCATTATACCAAAACTCTACTAACAACAAGTCTAAGCACAAGGGGTACAATCCCAAAACTAAACAACACCTTAAATAGTCTGAGTCCAAAAAGAGTTTACTTAAACAAGAAATATCCATGGCAGCCTCAAATAATTGACTCACCCTTGAATCCAGTCACGCTCAATTGACAAAGTTAAGGTCCATTAATAGTCATCTGAAGATGCCCTAAACTCAACAAAGAATACGTAAGCGCAGTATCAGTACTCAAGCATAGTGTACTGGTAGGATCACACGACTATCCCACTATGTTCAACATACATAAGTCAACATAACATAATAATAGATTCATACACCGAACATATACAATATCATCATCAATTACGAACAATGTACAATTTCCCAATTCTCAAATGTCACAATTATATCAAGTAGTTTGTCCTCTTTTTGAACCCAACCACAAACTGTTAAAATATCGAAACATCATATATGATCCCAATTAGTTATGCTGGAATATGACAACTGATCCCAATTAATTATGTTGGAACGTGACAACTGATCCCTATTAGTTAAGTGAGAATGTGGCAACCAATCTTAATTAGTTATGCTAGAATGTGACAATCTATCCTAATTAGTTTTGTCGGAACGTGGCAACCAATCTTAATTAGTTTTGCCAGAACATGACAACCAATCCCAACTACACACAACAATCACAATCACAAATATATTCGCAACATCATACAATCAAGAGGTGATTCATGACATTTAGTTATTCATTTACATTAAGTGTGATCAATAATGCAACATTTAACATATATAAATGCATCAAAATGAAGCAAGAACAAACATACATCACACAATAATAGAATCACAACAATCACCTACCTCTAATTAATGATTGAATCTCCTTAAGCAGTTGAATATTTCCTTTCGAAATTGTGTCCGCTTGGTTAAAGTCTACAAACAGTTAATATATGCAAGGATCAACAATCTAAGGTCTAATTACCTGAATTATGACAAACCCAATAACCGTAGACCAAACATTCAATTTTCATATCAATATTAGGACTTTTCCCGCCATAATTTCTTTACCAAAACCCTTCCCCCATCGATATTAACAAAATAAAATAGGTTCTATGGATTGAAAAACGAATTCTGGGAGTGAATACCTTAGTTTTAGCCTTAAGAATGGTGGATGTCACATCCGGGGAGAACCCACTAGACGTACCTGGCGTCGTTGTCCTTATTGAGGACTAAGACTAGCCTCTTAGCTTATATCATTACATTCATAAGTCAAAATTTTTGGAAATTTAAAACTTTTCATTACTTCTACATTGGGCTTTACATAGACCTCTACATACACATATTATATATATATATATATATATATATATATATATATATATATATATATATATATAAAACTTAGTCTTCTACTCTTATTTCACATAGATATGAAGAACACAACATAGTCTCAAATATGTCATCTCATCGCATAACCATTTATATAAAGGTATAACAATTTGAGCCTAGCCCATACATCAATGAAATAAGACAACATAAAGGTCATACAATGTTAAGTATCCAAATGAAAAGGAAAGAATATAAGAGTCTTAAAAACTAAAGCAGCATCATAAGCTTGATAGTGGCATTGCCCTCGGAAACTGAGGAACTACCCAACTTGGATGCTTAAGAATTCCAAGCCTTCTTCAAAGTCGTCTCCAAAGTCCTTCAATGACCGGAACCTAAAATGTTAAGAAAAAGAAAGAAATTGGGTTTATACATCACTTGTACTAAGTATGAGATTGTATGCACACATCATGTAATCATGCTAAGAAAAGGTGCATTTCATAAAGGTTAGCAATTTACTTTGAAAATTTTTATGTACATTCAATAAAATCATACCACTAAATAATACATATTCCTTAAGTCATAGGCATGTACATCACAAGACCAACAATACAAAGCACAGTCAAGTCAACATGCATATCACATAATTAACCACATGGTCAAAGAAACTCTATCATCAAGTTATAATAGCACAAGCATGAATAATAGTTCATTTCAACACCACCAAATTAAGACTATTACTCATAACACTCTTTAAGTCAACTTGTATAATAACTAAGCAAAGCATCATAACCTTACTTAATCAAGTAAACCTAGAAAGAATCATAACGAATGTCCAACTTCACATAACACAACATTAAGAGTATATAATATCATACTTTAGCAATATAGACCAAATACATGTTCATAAAGAGTAATCAACATCACATAGTGTCATTAACATGTAAGATCATCATATATATATCATTTACATTCATAAGCATATGCGTACATAAGAACATCCTTCTATGACTTCCCTTAAGGCTAACTAGTGCAATGTATAGGTAGAGTCCCATACCCCTACATAGACTAAGCTAAGCCCTTTAGGTTATCTTCGTTAGAATTCATACCTTTAATTTATTTTACCTTTTGGGAACATCTTGCCTTAACCGACATAGACCACATGAGATAGTGTGGCATCTGGTGTCATTAAACCGTACATCAAAAGAAGGCGGACTAATTGCCAAGGTTGTACAAAAACATGAACATGGCAACTATGTCGATCCACTAACTATTATTCCTAAGGGAGCACATAGTTTAGGAACTAGGAGATATAGTTAGGACCATCTGTATGCTACATGCATTGGAGTCTCCAATCTGAAGAGTACATTAGTGATCCTACCTTCCCAATGTGGGAAGGGACACTCCTCAATCTAGTTCACTCGGTGCTAAGCTAGAGTTCCTTTTGAAATATCTTTAATACCTTTATTAATCATCATAGCTTAATATAGATCATAGGGTCTAACCCTTGTATAAACACCATTAATTATCATAGCTTAATATGGATCATAGGGTCTAACCCTTGTATAAACATAATCATCACAACTAAGAATTGCATGAGTATTGTCCTTTCATTACAATTCATGTTAGCACATTAACATATTCACATTATGATATGACACATTGGTAAACCATCACTATCCTTATAATATTTACACTTTAGCCAACACCTCACACACCGTAGTCAAGAAATTTCAATTTAACATCATACTAACCCTATCAATCCTATTACAAGACATGCTTCAACACAACATCATCACTTAGCCTCAAGTAACCATAATTGAAGCAAAGAGCTGAGATTACAAGACTTAGCAAGTCTCCTTCATAATTCGTCATCAAGGTCTTACAATCAACCCTCAACTTGACCCAACAAGGGTATAAAATCATTGTATTTCCATAACAAATATGATAACAATGTCAATTGATTCACTACATTAGAATCCATTACTAGTTCATACCTTAAGATAAGAGATTTTGGTCAATTCCGTAATATACTTCATAACCTAGATCATTACTCAAGAACTAGCACGATAGGACTCAAATTCATCTTAATCTATTCATAATTGATACAATAACATCATCTAGTAGTAATTCAACCAATAAACAATTTAGTTGAACCAACATTACACAATTCATATCATGATCACAACCTAGGTTAAGAGGAATAGGTCATCTTCTACAAACTAGACAAATTCATCAAGATATAACATAATTGAGTTAAAGTATATGTTACTCTAGTCATAATATCCAAAATAAATCATAAACAAAGTAATTCATAACATCAATTTTGTATTGGATGAAAACCCTACTTTTGAAATCAATTTGATGGAACCCTTTGAGGAAAGAGGTCTCAAAGGTGAAAGGAATCACATATGTTACTAAATTATAAAGATTGATGGATTAATTCGACCCTTTTAAGCCTTTCAACCCACCCCTAGCTTGGTCTTCAATGGAGTTCTTCAATTAGTGTGAAAAAAGAAAAGAGAAGAAAGAGGATTTGGTTTTGTGAATTATGAGAGCTTAGGTTAGTCTAACTAGGTTAGAGTCTTTATATAAGTTGTTAACTAACTTAATTAAACCCCTAATTTACCTAAAAAATAATAAAAATAATTAAATGAATTAATTAGAAACGTGCAGCAAAATACAGACCTCACAGATGAAACCCCGACCTACGCACCGTTTTTCAATCGACGGGCCAATGACCAACCGTTCTATTGATCCCTCGTTGAGTTCAGAGACTGTGCAAAACAGGTTCTTCTTGAATTTGTCTAAGTTTTCATCGACAGTGTCCATCGATGCCCCGTCAATTGACACACGCCTCGTTGATTGCACTCGTCTGTGCACACTGCCTTTTGGCAGCTTCTAGCAAAACTTCAAAGGTCCTTAGGGATTAGTACATGGACGTTTCAACTATGAACTATCTCTAATACATTTTATACACCCTTCCACCATATTTCATCATTTTACGATTCTTAAAAGCTAGTTAAATAGGCGAAGGCACGCTATCACCTTATTGAACTAGTGTTCGGACTTCATGGACGTTCTTGGAAGTATTGATTTATAAACCTCCTAAATGACTTATATTCATTAAAATAGACCTTAAAACAGTGTCTAAACCTATTGAAACTTATGTTAGGCTCTAGAACACATCTTAGATTTTCAAAGTGTTACATTATCCCCCGTTAGAAAATTCGTCCCGAATGACACTAAAATCTTTTGAAGGAAGGAATAGACTCAAGAGTAGCAGCCCACCCAACAAGAATATATAACAACATCAATCAAATCATTTATACAAGGCAAGTCAAAACTTCAATTACCACACATAAGGCTCAACATCACATTATAAGGAATTTCCTTCTCACAACAACAAAAGCTCAACATATCAAATATGAGTCAATTATGTCAAATTTTAACTTATGAACATGCTAAATATCACTTCATAAAGACTCACCATATAAAAAATGCACAACATAACTCAAAACAGGCCAAAGAGCAAAAATTGACAATTTTCAAGTTAAATAGGCTCATTTCACTGTAATTAAAATGTAATGACACCAAAAATGCACATTTTGCAAAACTTAACAAAAAATCAAGGAACTTAAATTATTTTATTCATTATTTTCATTATTAATAGGAATAACTAACCTTAGCTATAAAATAGATGAGGGTAACAGAACTTCATGCCGACCTCGGCCTCCCATGTCGCACCCTCAACAAGGTGATTCTTTGATAACACCTTTAGGGAAGCTACCTATTTGTTCCTTAAATTCTTCACTTGCCTATCAAGTATTTGAAATGGGACCTCCTCATAAAAGATTTTATCCTTCACACCGACCCTCAATAGGAAGAATGGACTCGGGATCACCGATACATTTCTTAAGCATAGAAACATGGAAAACCGGATAAACCGAAGTCATTTCACTATGGAATTTCAATTTATAGGCAACCTTACCAACCCTTTTCAAGATCTCATAAGGACCCACATAACGAGGACTCAAATTACCTTTCTTGCCAAATCTAACCACTTCTTTCATATGCGAAATTTTCAAATACACCTTATCAACTCCTTCAAACTCTAATTCCCTTCTCTAATGATCGACATAAGACTTTTGCCGACTATAGGTTGTTTTCAATTGGTTCCTTATGATATGAACCTTCTCCAAAGTCTTATAAACCAAATCGGGAACCAAAAGTGAAGACTTACCCACTTCAAACCATCCAATTAGAGATCTACATCTCCTACCATAAAAATCTTCATATGGAGCCATAGATATAGATGAATGGTAGCTATTGTTGCAAGAAAACTCCACCAAAGGCAAATGCTTATCCCAATTTACCTTGAAATCAATGATAAAAGCTCTAAGAATATCCTCAATGGTTTGTATAGTATGCTCCGCTTGACTATCCCTTTGAGGATGAAAAATGGTGCTCAACTTCACCTTGGCAACCAACCTTTGTTGGAATGATATCCAAAACCTAGATGTGAATTCTGCACATCTATCCGATATGATGGGTAACAGAATACCATGGCGACACACAATCTCATATATGAAGATTCTTGCATAATCCTCCGCCGTATAAGTAGACTTGATGGGAATAACAAGAGCGATTTGGTCAACTTATCCACAATCACCCATTTAGAGTCATATTGCTTTTGTGTTAGAGACAAACCTACCTCAAAATCCATATTGATGTCTTCCGACTTCCAAGTAGGAGTTTGGTTTCTTGAAGTAAGCCACCCGACTTTTGGTGTTTGGTTTCACTTATTGGAAATTTGGACACTTAGAAACAAATTCCGCTGTGTCCTTTTTCAAACCTTCCCACAAAAACACTTCCCTAAGGTCATGATACATCTTTGTAGAACTCGGATGAATGGAGTAACGGGACCCATGAACTTTCTGAAGAATCTTGTTCCTCAAACCTTACATTGGGAACCCACAACCTTCCTTCATACCTCAAGAAACCATCCCCCCCAAGGAGAATGACTCATTAAGCTTTCAAAGAACCGATTCCTTCAACTCTATCAATGGTTGATCAAGGTGTTGTTTGGACTTTGACCTCAACTACCAATGATGACTCTGGGTTACGATGGACCATAGATACACCATTCGGAGAATCTTTCAACCTCACACCCAATCTATCCAACCTATGAGCATCTTTCACTAGCTTTTTCAAGGCTTAATCTACATGAGACACACTACCCATGGATAAATGACATAGAGCATCCACAACCACACTGGCCTTGCGGGGGTGATAGATAACACCCATGTCGTAATTTTTCAACAATTCCAACCACCTTGTTTGTTGGAGATTCAACTCCTTTTGAGTAAACACATATTTTAGACTCGTGTGGTCGGTATACACATCAACATGGAAACCATACAAGTAATGCCTCCATAAGTCAAGAAAATTACTACGGCCGCTAACTCGAGATCATGAGTTGGATAGTTTCTCTAATGCAACTTAAGTTGTCTAGAAGCATAAGGTACTACTTTCCCATCTTGCATAGAAAACACCCTAAACCCACTCGGGATGCATCACAATATGCAATGAAACCCTTGGTACCCTCCGGTAAAGTCAACACCATAATGGAAGTATGCCTATCCTTTAAGATTTATAAGTTTCTCTCACGTGCCTCCAACCATTCAAATTTCTCACTCTTTTGGGTCAAAATAGTCAAGGGAGATGCAATGGATGCAAAACCATCCACAAACCTCCGATAATAACCTCTAGACACAAGAAACTCCTAATATCTGTTGGAGTCAATGGTTTAGGCCAATTCTTGACCGCCTCACTTTTCCATGGTTCAACCTCAACTCCCTCACCAGAGATGATATGACCAAGAAACTTCACCTATCTCAACCGAAACTCACATTATCTATACTTGGCAAATAATTGGTTCTCCTTAAGGCATTCGCCAAAATGCTTCTTGCCACACTTTTCACAAGTTGGATTGTTGTTTGGTGAGCTAGTTCCCCTTCCTTTTTTTAGGATTAGGGCTAGATACTCTATATCCCTATACTTAGGGAACATGGAAAGAACTTGATTCGAAACCCTTTTCATGAAGTTAGGCTTGGCTTATCAAGCCTACCCATAGAAGAACCACCATAAATAGATCTTGCCCTCTTGGCATCTCTAATCTTTGTCATATAGGCCTTGCCTCTTCCACTTGTTGAACATTAACCATAAGACGAGAAATGTTCATATCGCCATGTAGCATAGCCGAATGACATTCCTCTTGCAAGTAATCCTACACTCCCGTCACAGAGCGATTCATTTCATCCTTAGGATCCGAAATCAAAGAAGGAGCATACATTGATAATATAGTGAATTTCAAAGAGTATTCAAGAACACTCATACCTCCTAGTCGAAGTTTGATGAACTACACTACCATAAATTTCCTCTTCTCCCTACGAAAGAATATATCAAGAAAATCCTTCTTGAGAACCTCCCAAGTCACAAGTCCACCCCTTAAAGGCAAATTATCTCTCCATTGGACGTACCAAGCTTGGGCCACATCTTTGAGTTGGTAAGTGGGTAACTCGGCCTTCTCACTAGTAGACAACCCCATAGCATGGAGGATCTTGTAGATTTCATCAATGAAATCTTGGGGTTCTTCTTCAACCTTGGTCCAATAGAAAGTAGGGGGATTCATTCTAGTGAAATCCCTTCGATGGGATGCCATGGTAGAAACTTGTTTGTATGCCCGGGGTGCAACCTACCTATTAGCTTGGCCCGTCATGGATTGAGCTTGGGTAGTGTGGTTTGTGCTTGGGTAGTAATGGCTTAGGCTATTTGGAAAAGATCAGCCCTTTTGTCACCATCCATCAATAGAGGAGGATTGTCCGGAGCTTGGTCATTATTGACATCTTCTTCAAGAGGAGGGACTTGATCATCACAGAGAGAAACTCCTGCATTGGCGCCATTTTTGTCCGAGTATTCATTGACTATAATCACAATAAGAGGATTAGATGCTAAAAGCACATAGATCTAACACTCTATAGGCACGATATTGAACATCCATGAAAGTCACAGTTTTCTAAGCATCACATAGATCCCTATCCATAGAATATTCAACCTCATACTCTAATACCAAGTTTGTCACATCCGGGTAGCACCCCCTAGACGTAACCGGTGTCATCATCATATTTGAAAACTAAGACTAGCCTCTTAGCTTACATCATTACATTCATAGGTCAAAATTAGCAGAAATTTAAACTTTTCATTACTTTTACATTGGGGTTTGCATAGACCTCTATATACACATTCAATATATATCGAGTATATATAGACCCTTTTTATAGGAATATTACTTAGCCTTCTACATTTATTTCACATAGATATAGAGAACATAACATTGTCTCAAATAGTCATCTCATCTCATAACCATCTAATAAGAGTATAACAATTTGGGCCTAGTGTAACACTCCAAAATGAATAAGGTGAACTACAGCCTCGTGAGTGTTTCTAGAGTTAATTTTAAGATTAAAATGAGTTAAATTAGTGTTTATAGTAAGTGTGTGAAGTTTGGTTAAGTTTTGAGTTCAAACGTCCAAGAACGTCCACGACGTACGAGAGATATGCCTTAGAAAGTACTTGTGTGACTTGATGTGTTTGAGTGAGTTTTACATGTTCGTTTTAATCAAAATTGATGTGGAATGTTCCTATGACCTAGAAGACTTAGTTTATGGGTTTAACATCTAGGACCCACGAGGTTTCCTACAAGAGGACCCCAACAATTATACAAAAAATTCCCATAAACAATGCCCATCGACGACCACTCGACCAGGCGATGACTCGTAGACCTTGTCTGTCGTTTGGACATGGATGCCTGCAGGTTTGGGAGTTTTAGAAACCACCAACCAAACTCTAATGATGGGGCGTTGATTGACAAATGGACCTTCAATTGTGAGTCGTGCATGTTGCCTGCAAAAGTTGTCTCACCTGCTGCCAGCTTAGGGTGTTTTGTGTCAATTCACCCCAAGACTTTTAGGACCCTAGGATTATATTTTTAGGGTCTTTAAGTTATATTAGATTAGTTTTAAGTCGTAGACCTAGACAAGACCCCTAACTTCAAATATTCAAACTCCTTCTCTAAAGAAAACTCCCTCAAAGTCTCTTCGGAAGCTAAAAGTCAAGAAGAGCAAGGAGGGATGGTTGGGACGTGTTCATCATCAAAATTCGGTGGGTTGTCTTGAATTTGAGGTATGTTATCCATCCTTGGATCCTCTTCCATTCAAGGAGTCATTTCCAAAAGATTTCAAAAAGGATTTTCAAACTCTACTTTCTACTATCTTTGATTTTAAGCATGGGTCTTCTTGTAAAGGTGTTTTAATGATTCAAATGTATTTGTTCTATTTTGAATTGAATTATTTTGTGTTAAAAAACTAATGAACTCATATTTATGAATATTAAAAACTTTTGGCTTAAGAAAGGGGTTAAATGAGTATGTTTGTGTAGGGTATGAACTTTGGTTTTCTTGTGTTGTTATAATGACTTAGATGCTGACCTAAGGGCCTTATTATTATGAATAATTTAGATATTTGTTATTGGTGGTGATTACTTGGTTATATGGTGAGTTGATTATATTGGATGATTCTTATTATAAATTGCTCTTGAATGGTATGACCCACTTTCTTTGTGGCGGTGTTTAATTGATAAATTTGGTTATGCTTAGTATGTTTTGTGAGTGTGGATTTGAAGGATTAATATGTGAAATAAAATAGTAAAGAATATGGTTATTGTATAATATTTTTGTGAAGATTGAAAAGCATGTTTTGCTTAGTTATGTCTAAATGAAGAATATGATTATGTGAAGCATGAAAATGTGTGATTTGATGAATATAGGTCTAAAGCATGAATATAAGTTAATATAAATGAAAAGGTGCCTATGTGAATGGTGTTCTCACATGTATACAGAATCTCACCCTTGAATGAATGTATGAAGCTAAGTTGAATAAATAGAGGAGTTCTGGGGTGAACACTCTTTGTGAGTTGAGATGAAGTGTTTAGTAGCAACCTTACTACATCATAAGAGCTTTTTGAGATAGGTCGTAGGATGAATGCACATAGTGAGTTGAGATGTGGTGTTCACTAGTTATCTTTAACCTATAGTTTACAATGTTAAAAATCTGTGGAGGTTATGTCTAGCATCGAAAGGATATGAAGAAGAGGTGGTTACACTTCCTGAGTTGAGATGTTGTATTCCAATGTAACTCTTGAGATGAGTACTCCTCGTTAATAGAGAACGATTTACTTAGTAGCAATCTCCTTATCCCTTAACTATGTGAGTGTAGTTATTGGGAAAGCCATGCAAAAGCTAAAAAGAATGACCTAACTCTAGGCAAGTGAGGATCCTTCTTCCGGTAGGGGTTAATGTTGGGATTCCATGTCTAGCTCTAATGGTCGATGTCGGTTAAACTAACCTCCCACAAAAGTAATGAATGTGCTAAGTCTTCTAAAGGAGGGTTCTACTTAGGATATGCAGTGGAATGAGACGCTATTTATCCATTGTACTAGGTAAGCATTTTGAAAGGGGAGTCTTAGTTAGTCTTATGTGAATTTAATGAACTAAGTGTTCTAAAAGAACGTGCTACTTAGGGTAGGTGGTTGTATGGCAAACTATCTATCCATTGCACTAAGTAGGACCTTCCGAAAGGGAAGTCTTGGTGACAAACCTTCTAAAAGAGTGTAATACTTAGGGTAGGTAGTGGTATGGGACTCTATCTACTCATTGCACTAAATAGGTATTTCAAAAGGAAAGTCTTGGTGGGTTGTTTGGGTGTTCAACAAATTTATTATTATTTAGTGGGGGCTTGTTCTCCCGAGGTGAGTAAGCCAAAAATGGATAGTCTTGAGGATCGCTTTGGTGTGTATTGAAGGAGGCATATGCGTACTTTCTTCATGTTTTTCCTTGTTGAGTCTTAGCATAATCCTTAATCAGGGAAACTCATTTGGAAATAAGCTCACTTCCTCTCTGCTTGGCCTTTGAATTTCACTCTCTTAGAGTCAGGTTAGCTCACAGTAAATATGCAAGATGACTTACTGTAACATTTTTGAAAGTTTATGGTAAATGCTCCACTTTGGTTAAAATTATTGAAATTGTTCTTCAACTTTTATATAATAATTCTTATGTTGTTTTACTTCTATATTCATAATTGTTTTACTTAATTGACATGAAAAATGTGTTTTTACTAAAATGTCCCTTTTGCATGTTTTTATATATGCCATAATTAGTACATTGTTTTGTACTAACCTCATACTTTTATATTCTCTATAAGTATAGTTGAAGGCTTTTGGAAGATTTGAAGGAGAAGCTTTGAAAATCTACTCTTTCAAGATTCGGTATGTCCTTATATATTTGAGTACATAGTCTATGTCGCCTAGTTTAATTATTTAGACTTATTATGTATTTGTCTTTCAATGTAAAGGGCCATGTTCCTAAGATTTTATATCATGTCTTTAAGTTTGTTTGTGATGATGATATTCTCTAAATATATATGAAATACTAGTTTTTGTTAATTGTCTTGAAAAGTTTTAAATTCCGCACTACTTTTCATTTCTTATGCAATGAACGATAGTTAAAGGGCTTGTACAAAACACCAAAGGGTCAAGTATGCCCTGCCATGAACCGAGAGTTCTCCCTAACTTCTAGGGGGTACTTTCAGGTCGTGAAAGACTTGGTATCAGAGCATAAGGTTATGAGACATAGTTTAGGTTCTAAAAGTCTCACAAGGCACATGTAGTAGTATCTTTGTCATTGGTGTGAGTCGCGACACATCCATGGACAAGAGGCTATAGGATGACAGAAGTTTCACTTTCTTCTCTATTCTAATACCGTGCCTTAGAGTTGATTTATATAAGGTGTCTTTTCCAAACTTATTCTTTTTTTTGTTTATAGGATATGAATACGAGTAGATCAACCTCTAGAAGGGAGGATGTAGGTGTAGTTAATGAGAGGATCCCTCCCTGTGTTGTCCATGTTCCTATTGTTAACCTAGAGTAAGAGAATAAGGATGTTCCCCTTCAAGAACATCAAGTGCCTCCGGAACCCGAAGAGCCTCAAGTGCCCCCATGTTCCTCCTATGTATCAATCTCCTTCTGTTGAGAGGGATATGACTAATGCGGAGTTTAGGGATTCCCTAATGAACTTGACCCAACTCATGACAGTACAAGCTCATGTCGTCAAAAATCACTTTGTTGCCCAAGCTAGCCAAGGCATTGGACCTCAACCTAATGCTAGTACTCCCGCCTCTTGAATTTGGGATTTGATGAGGATGAACCCTCCCACTTTCCATGGCACTAAGGTGGATGAAGATCCACTTGGTTTCATAGATGAGGTTTTCAAAGTGGTAGATGCTATGGGTGTGACCCCTAGGAGAAAGCGGAGTTAGCCTCTTATCAACTCAAAGATGTGGCTCAAGTATGGTTTGAGCAATGGAGGGTTAAGAGACCCTTATAAAGAGGTCCAATTGATTGAAAGTAATTCAAATTGGCTTTCTTACATAGGTTATTTCCCCTAAAGTGGAGGGAGAAGAATATGGTTGAATTGATGAACCTTCGTTAAGGGGGAATGAGTGTTCAAGTGTACTTTCTGAGATTCATCAAACTCTCTAGGTATGCCCCAACCATGGTAGCCAACCCTAGGGCGAGGATGTATAATTTTGTGATGGGAGTGTCTATATTGGTGGAGAAAGAGTGTTGTACGACAATTCTTCTTAATGACATGGATATCTGTTGGCTCGTGGTCTATGCACAACAAATTGTGGAGTCCAAAATTAGGGAGATAAGGCAAGAGGGTAAGAGTCCAAGGTCGGATGATTCTAGTCACCAAAAGCCTAAGAAGAGGTTTTATCACCAAGATTCTTCTATGGGAAACAAGGAAAAGGCTCCAAACCAAAATTCCCAAGGTGATGGCCATACTTTTGAGAGGACTAGGTACCCTACTTGTGGGAAGCAACATTTGGGTAGGTGTCTTGATGGAACATATAAATGTTTTGCATAGGGTATTAAGGGTCACAATATGAGGGACTGCCCTAACATCAAAGCAATAGGTAAAGAGGTCAATCAAGTTTCCCCAGATCCTAATGCTCCAAAGAAGAACCCTCCCTATGGGATGGGAGCTAGAAAGGATAACTAATCTGGAGTTGATAGTCCCGGTAAGTCTTAACTCTTTATGATTGTTGTTTTTATGATATGAAATGAGTTTATATGGTTTTATAGTTCATATGATCATGTCATATTTACGAATTGCTCAAAGAATGAATTTTTGAAAAATTGCATGTTTGGCAGTGTTACCGTGAGCAGTTAGTTCACTGTGAAAATTTTGTATTTTGAAAAAAAAAATTTCTTGCCTCAATTAAAGTTTCAATGTGTGCAAAAGTGTTGTATATGAGACTGTGTTGAATAATGTAGTTCATCCATATAAGAAAGAAAAGGGTGAATTTTTAAATGTGAAAGTTTTGCTTAAGTGCTTATGTTGCTAGTGTTTGAAAGTGTAAAAATGTTCTATTTGTTAGTTGGTGCGTTGATTTTTGAGTGTTGTGATCATGATTGTAATGTTTTATGTGATGCTAAGTGATTCCTTGTTGTTCTTGAAGTTTAGTGTCATTAGTGGACGAATGTTGTTCTAAGTGGGGGAGAATGTAACGCCCCAAAATGAACTAAGGTAAACTAGAGACTCATGAGTGTTTATTGAGTTTTAAGATTAAAATGAGTTAATTTGTGTTATTAGGCAGTGTGTGAAGTTTGGAGGTCAAACGTCCATGACATTAAAGAGATATGCCTTAGAAATATGTGTGTGTCTTGATGTGTTTGAGTGAGGTTTACATGTTTGCTTTAATTGAAATTGATGTGGGATGTTACTAAGACCTTGAAAAATTAGTTTAGGGGATTAACTTCCAATTACGACTCCATCTAGAACCCACGAGGAGCCTTAGAAGAGGACGCCAACACTTAGACAAAAACTGTCCAAAAATAGTGCCCATAGATGGCCTGTCTACCACGCGATGGCTCATCAACCTGGTCCGTCATTAGTACATGTATGCCTGCAGGTTGGCATTTGAAGACACCAGATATTAAACTCCATCGACGGGGCATTGGTTCACAAATGGCCCGTCGTTTGTGAGTCGTGGATGCTACCTGCAGAAGTTGTCTCGCCTGCTGCCAACTTGGGGTGTTTAGTGTAAATTCACCCCAATACTTGTAGGACCCTAAGATGATATCTTTAGGGTTTTTAAGTTATACTAGATTAGTTTTAAGTCCTTGATCAAGACAATACCCCTCAATTCAAATATTCAAACTCCTTCTCTAAAGAAAACTCTCTCAAAGTCTCTTCGGAAGCTAGAAGTCAAGAAGAGCTAGGAGGGCTGGTTGGGACGTGATATTCATATAAAAAATAAGTTGATTTTGTTTCATTTAAGGTATGGTATCCTTTCTTGAACCCTCTTCCATTCAAGGAGTCATTTCCAAAAGATTTCAAAAAGGGTTTTCAAACTCTACATTCTTCTATGATTGATTTTAAGCATGGGTCTTCTTGTAAATGTGTTTTAATGATTCAAATATATTTATTGTAGTATGAACTGAATTATTATAATTTCAAAACCCTAATTAAATCATGTTTATGCATATTTTAAACTTTTGTCTTAAGAAGGGGTTAAATGAGCATTTTTGTATAGGGTATGGACTTTGGTTTTCTTGTGTTGTTATTATCATTTAGCTACTTACCTAAGGGACTTATTATGATGAAATATTAAGAAATTGGTTATAGGTGGTGATGGATTGGTTATATGGTGAGTTGCTTATATTAGATGATTCTTATTATAAATTGCTCTTGAGTGGTATGACCCACATTCTTGGTGGCGGTGTTTAATTGATAAATTTGGTTATATTTAGTATGTATTGTGAGTGTGGATTTCAAGGATTAATATGTGAAAGGGAATGGTAAAGAATATGGTTCTTGTATAATGTTTTTGTGAAGCTTTAAATGCCTGTTTTACTTACGTTATGTCTAAATGAAGAATATGATTATGTGAAGCATGAGAAGTGTGTGATTTGATGAATATAGGTATAAAGCATGAATGGAATTTAATATAAAATTAAATGGTGCCTATGTTCAAGTGTGTTCTCACATGTACACACACTCTCACACTTGAATGAATGTATGAAGATATGTTGAGTAAATAGAGCAGTTTTAGGGTGACCACTCTTTGTGAGTTGAGATGAAGTGTTTGATAGAAACCTCACTACATTCTAATAGCTTTATAAGATAGGTTGGAGTATGAATGACCTTCGTGAGTTGAGATGTGGTGTTCACTAATTATCCTTAATATATAGTTTTCAATGTTAAAAATCCGTGAGGGTTATGTCTAGCACTGAAAGAATATGAAGAAGAGGTTGTTCTATTCCAATGTACCTCTTGAGATGAGTACTCCTCGTTAGTAGAGAATGAGTTACTTTGTAGCAATGTCATTATCACTTAACTATGTGCTCGCATAGGTGTAGCTATTGGGAAAGCCATGTAAAAGCTTAAAAGAATGACCTTACTCTAGGCAAGTGAGGATCCCTCATCTGATAGGGTACATGTTTGTATTTCATGTCTAGATATCATGGTCTATGTTTGTTAAAATAACCTCCCACAAAAGAATGAATGTGCTAAGTCTTCTAAAGAAGTGTTCTACTTAAGGTAGGTAGTGGAATGGAACACTATTTATCCATTGCAATAGGTAGGCATTATGACAGGAGAATCTTAGTGAGTCTTATAAGAATTGAATGAACTAAATATTCTAAAAGAACGTGCTACTTAGGGTAGGTGGTGGTATGGGATGCTATCTATCCATTTCATTAAGTAGGTCCTTCAGAAAGGGAAGTCTTGGTGTCAAACCTTCTAAAAGAGTGTACTACTTATGGTAGGTGGTGGTATGAGACGCTATCTACTCATTGCACTAAGTAGGAATTTCGAAAGGGAAGTCTTGGTGGGTTATTTGGGTGTTCTCAGATGTCTTGTCATTGAGTGGGGGATTGTTTTCCTGAGGTGAGTAAAACAAAAAGGGATAGTCTTGAGGATCGCTTTAGTGTGTATTGAAGGAGGAATATGCATACTTCTTTCATGTCATACCTTGGTGAGTCTTATTATAATTCTTAGTTAGGGAAACTCCTATGGAAATAAGTTCACTTCCTCTTTGCCTGGCCATGGAATTTCACTCTCTTAGTGTTAGGTTATCTCACTATAAATGTGCAAGATGACTTATTGTAACATTTTTGAATGTTTACTGTAAATGCTCCTCTTTAGTTAAATTATGGAAATTCTTCTCTAAGTGTTAAATGATGATTCTTATGTTGTTTTACTTCTATATTCATGAATGTTTTACTTAATTGACATGAAAAATATGTTTTTACTAAAATGTCCCTTTTTGCATGTTTTTTTCATATGCCATACTTAGCACATTGTTTTGAACTAACCCATACTTTTATATACTCTATAAGAACAAGTTGAAGGCTTTTGGAAGATTTGAAGGTGAAGCTTGGGAAATATACTCTCTCAATGTACGGTATGCCCTCATATATTCGAGGACATAGTCTATGTTTCCTAGTTTTATTATTAAGACTTATTATGTATCTTTCTTTCAATGTAAAGGGTCGTGTCCCTAAGATATTATATTGTGTCTTTAAGTTAGCTTATGACGATGAGATTCTCTAAATATTTATGAAAGACTACTTTTTGTTAGTTGTTATGAAAAGTTTTGAATTCCGCACTATTTTTCATGTCTTTTGTAATGAATGATAGTTACAGGGCTTGTAAAAGACCCCAAAGGGTCAAGTACGCCTTGCCATGAAGCGAGAGTTCTCCCTAACTTCTAGGGGGTACTTTTGGGTCGTGACACCTAGACCATACATCAATGAAATAAGACCATATATAGGTCATACAATGTTTAGTATCCAAATGAAAAGGAATGAAACAAAAGAGGCATAAGAACTAAGGCAACATCATAAGCTTGATAGTGGCATTGCCATAAGAAAGTGAGGACCTACCTAACTTGGATGATTAATTATTCCATGTCTTCTTCCTAGTTGTCTGCAAAAGTCCTTCAACGACCAGAACCTAAAATGTTATGGAAAATAAAAATATGGGGTAAGTAAACCACTTGTGCTAAGTATAAGACCATATGCACAAATATCATGAAATCATGCTAAAAAAGGGGGCATTTCATAAAGGTACGCCATTTACTTTGAAAAGCTTTATGTACATTCAATAAGATCATACCAATAAATAAGACATATTCCTTAAGTCATAGGCATGTACATCACAAGACCAACAATACAAAGTATAGTCAAGTCAACATGCATATTAAATAATTCGCCATAGAGTCAAAGCAACTCTATCATCAATTTATAATAGCACAAGCATGAATAAGAGTTCATTTCAACACCACCAAAGCAAGACCATTACTCATAACCCTCTTTAAGTCCACTTGTGCAATAACTAAGCAAAGCCCCATACCCTTACAAAGCAAAGCCCCATACCCTTACATAACCAAGTAACCTAGCAAGAATCATAACCAATGTAAAACTTCAAATAACACAACATAAAGAGTACATAATATCGTACTTTATCAATATAGACCAAATACATGTTCATAAGAGTAATTAACATCACATAGTGTCATTAACATGTAAGATCATCATATGCATATCATTTACATTTATAAGAATATATACATACATAAGAACATCCTTATAAGACTTCCCTTAAGGCTAACTAGTGTTATGTATACATAGAGTCTCATACCCCAATGTAGACTAAGCTATACCCCTTAGGTTATCTCAGTTAAAGTTCATTCCTTTAATTATTTTTACCTTTTTGGAACATCTTGCCTTAACAGACATAGACCATATGAGCTAATGGGGAATCCTTATACCGAAATAAGGCGGACTACTTGCCATGGTAGTACCAAAATATGAATATAGAAACTATATGGATCCATTATCTAGTATTCCTATGGGGGCAACATAGTTCAGGAACTAGGAGATATAGTTAGTAACATTTGTATACTACATGCATTGGGGTATCCAATCTCAAGAGTACATTATTGATCCTACCTTCCCTACGTGGGAAGGGACACGCCTTAATCTAGTTCACTCGGTGCTAAGCTTCAGACCCTTTTGAAATGTCTTTAATACCTTTATTGATCATCATAGCTTAATGTAGGTCACAGGGTCTAACCCTTGTATAAACATCATCATCATAGCTCAATTAGAATTGCATGAGTATTGTCTTCTCATTACAATTCATATAGGGGAGGTTAGCACATTAACATATTCACATCATGATAACACACATTGGTAAATCATCACCATCCTTATAAAATTTACATCTTAGCCAACATCTCAAAAACCATAGTCAACACATTGCAATTCAACATCATACCAACCCTATAATTCCTAATAAAAGGCATGCTTCAACACAACATCATCACTTAGCCACAAGTAACCATAATTGAAGTAAAAAGTTGAGATTACAAGACTTACAAAGTCTCCTTCATAATTCATCATCATGGTCTTACCATCAACAGTTAACTTAACCTAACCAGGGTATAATATCATTACATATCCATGACCAATATGATAAATTTGTCAATTGAGTCACTACACACAATCCATACTAGTTCATAGTTGAGATAAGATACTTAGTTCAATTCCGTAATATACTTTATAACGTAGATGAATTACTCAAGAAATAGCATGATAGGACTCAAATTCATCTTAATCTATTTGATACAATAAATTCATCTAGTAGTAATTAAACCAATAAACAGATCAATTGAACCAACATTACACAATTCATATCAAGATCACAACCTAGAGTTAAGGGGAATATGTAATGTTTTACAAACTAGACAAATTCATCAATATATAAAATGATGGATTTAAAATACATGTTAATATTTTCATAATATCCAAAATAAATCATCAAAAAAGTAATTCATAACATCAATTTTGTATTGGATGAAAACCCATTTGAAAACCCAACTTTGGAAATCAATTTAATGCAACCTTTGAGGAAAGAGATCTCAAAGGCGAAAGGGATCCCTTACCTTACTAATTTATGAAATGGAGAAATTCGAACCTTTGCATCCCTTGAACCCACCCCTAGTTTGGACTTTAATGGAGTTTTTTAATTAGAGAGAAATAAAAGGGGGAAAGAAGAGGATTTGGGTTTGTGAATTATTAGGGCTTATGTTAGTCTAATTAGGTTAAATGCTTTATATAAGTTGTTAAATAAATTGATTAGACCTCCCTTAACCCCTAATTAACCTACTAACCAAGACGACTAATTAAATGAAATAATTAGGAACGTGCACCAAAACACATACCTCACAGACGGAATCCTGACTTATGCCCGATTTTACAATTGACAAGCCAAAGACCAACCGTTGAGTTCAAAAACTGTGCAAAATAGGTTCTTATTGAATTTTTTAAGTGTTCATCAATGGTGTCCATCGACGCCCCATCAATTGACACACGCCTCGTCAATTGCACTCAACTTTGCAACCTGTCTTTTGGCAGTTTCTTGCAAAAATGCAAGGGTCCTACACAAGGGCCCTTGGTTGGTCCTTGGGTAGTCGTACCCAGACTTTTCGACTATGAACTAACTCTTATACGTGTTAGACACCTTTCCAAAAAATTTCATCATTTTCATACTCATAAAAGATAGTCAAATAGGCTAAGGCACGCTACCACCTCATTGAACTAATTTCGGGACGTCATGAACGTTCTTGGACATTTTGACTTCTAAACCTCCTATTTGACTTATATTCATTGAGGTAGACCTTAAAAAATGTCTAAACCTCTTGAAACTTATTTTAGGCTCTAGAACACGCCTTAGATTTTTCGAAAGGTTATAGTGAAAAACTGTAAAGAAGATTCCTGGGTATGTTCCTTCTCTCAAAAAATCTAAAAGTAGAGAATAAAATTTTTTTGGGGTTTATTTATGACTTTAGGTTGCATTTTCCCCACCATGGCAACACTCACTACGCTATAGCTGACCTGCCTTCGCTTCAGATTTCCTTCCCAAGTTGCTTGCATGGAACCGGTGATAGAACTTAATGATTCCAAGACCCAATTTTACAACACACCATCAACCAATGACACTCAAAAAATACCATTCACGCCAAGATTAATTTTGAGAGTTTTACTCACGTGAATTCAATTTCTTAAAGTCGTACGAGTTCCTTAAAGTCTTGGCTATCTACTTAAGTAGTTAAAATCATAGTTAGGACTTTCATTCATTACTAGATTTACTTATACCTTACTTACTCTGATTTTGTCCGAATCTGTTCTAGTTTGGGAAATTTCAAGTTACTATCAAAAAAATTTTGTCCCCAATTCTTTCTCCTATTGGCTTTTCCCTAACACAATAATCAGGTCATTACAATAGATACCAATTTACCCATCACTTGTCCTCGAGTGAGAAAATAGGAAAGAATGTCTAAAGTAAGGGTAGATTAGTACCTGAATCGCTGACCAAATGGGGATACTTGTCTCGCATGTCATTAGCTTCTGGAAATCATAATCAAGAATTTCAACTGGTTCTTCCTCATATCGTACGTATTGTTTAACAACGTTAATTCTCACTTTATGATATAATCTTCGTCCCTAGTCAACCAATTGAATAACTATACATCCTCAATAAAATACTTAAATAGAGTCATCACAATATTTGAGTGATAATTATTGTTGTATGTAAACATTGATAACCTGAAAAGTATTCCAAATAATCACCAAAGTTGAGTGTACACATGTATACAAATGTTATCAATGACTTCCCCACAAATATCAGGACAAATCCTTTTCTCACATAACAATAATAAAATCATAAATCAAAACTCGCCACAATTAGAGGTGAACCTGAACAAACTAACACACAATGATGATACGCAAACAATCATAGTCCTTATCTATATATCCTTCTCACAACATAAATTCCCATGATCTTAACTTATAAAAATTTGATCTTTAGACATCGTTATCATCGAGGGATATGTTCAATTATACAAACCCTCAAAAATGTATAATCGGACCAAATTATCTCCACATTAAACCATAATCAATATATGACCTCAACCACTAGATGAATATTAAGATTGTCAGACATAAATAAGCATGGTATCTCATTTATAAACTCTCAAAAGCAAGTTGGTACATGTAAAACCACTAAAATACTTTCACAACTCCAAGACAAGACCACATAAGTCATCTGAAATAATTATGTCTTCTCAAATCATCCCACAAAATGAAAATGTGTTTTAGAAAATATAGGGTATCACCCTCACAACCATGTACAAAATGAAATAGATGGTCATATAAGAATTTATCGATTAATATGAAAGGTTCCTCTAAAGAGTGGATATGTAACACTCTGGAAGTTCCATGACTTTGTCTAGAGCCTCATTAGATTAATTATTCCTTAAACAGTGTTTGTAAGCTTAATCAAAGTTAATGGAATCGATTAGGAAGTGTTAGAGACTAAACTTCAAGGGACAACCATGATGTCCGAATATTTTGTAAAAATAACCTAGTATGCCTTCATGTGTTTCAAGGGGTTTAAAGAGTCAGATTGAAAACAATTTTTGTGAAAAGGTTGGGATTAGAGCGTCTTTCGGGTCGAAACGTGTGTGTACGACTCCCTAAGGACCTCCCAAAGAGTCCTTGAGGAGGACAAAACATTTGACCCCATAAAATTGTGAATTTATAGTGTCCAACCACAAGGGCGAACGACGAGCCGTCGTTTGAACGATGCTTTGTCGTTTGAACGACGCTTTTTCGTTTGAATGACACTCCATCGTTAGGTCTCATTGGTCAATCATAATTAATCAAGACCTAAATTACATCACACAATCATATAATCACAACTATCACCTACCTCTAACCAAAGCTTGAATCCCTTAAGACACTTGAATCTTCCCTTTGCGGCTTCTTTCTGCTTTTTCTACATCTACAAACAATTAATATAGGCAAGGATGAAAAATAAAAGGTGGAATTACCTGGATTATAACAAATCAAATAACCCTATACGCAACCCTAGATCTCCATATCTAGATTAGGTCTTTTCCCACCATAAATTTAAGATAAAACTCTACCCTATCGATATTAACCCAATAAAATAGATCTATGCATCAAAATATGGATTTGGGGAGTGAAAACCATACCTTTTAATCTCAAGAAGGGTAGAAAACTATCAAGAAGACTCTTGGGTTTATTCCTTAGCTCTCAAAGTCATAAAGTGCATAATAAAAGGTTTTGTGTTTATTTACGACTTTAAGTCGTGTCTATCTCGATATTGCAAAACACACATCATTTTAATGGCCATGGCAGCTAAATCCTTCCCCAAAAGTCTTCCAAGGAACAAGTGAGAAAAACTACTAATTCTAATACCCCATTTCACAACGCACATTCACCCAATAACACTAAGAAGATATCATTCACGCCAAGATCAATTTCGAGAGTTCTATTCGCCCCAATTCAATTCCACAAAGTCTTACAAGTTCCACAAAATCTTGTCTATGTACTTATTTAATTAAAATCATTAATAGGTTTCTAATTCGTTAATGGATTTCCCTAAACCATATTTGGACTACGATTTTATCCAAATTCAGACTAGATTAGGAAATTTCAAGCTACTACCAAAACGTTTTCTTAACCCAATTGTTTCCCAATTAGATTTTTGCTAAAGACAGAATAAGGTCATTACAAAACCTGAAACCCAAGACAATATATATGTGTCTGAACATGACACCAGATCTGATATATATTTGTCAGAATGTGAACTCAATCCAATACATGTGTCGAAATGTGACAATCGATCCAATATATATATATATATATATGAACATGATACCTAATTCAATAGATGTGTTAGAACGTGACACCCAGTACAGTCAACAACTACAACCATATTCATATCCATAATGAACAGTTCATATAGTCAAAAAGCTAGGTAACAGGTTCATGACGTTTAATTATTCATATTTAGTCGTTTCATTAGGTTCGATTCATGTTTATCTATTCCCATTCATTTACACATACAATATGGCCAATAACAAGCATATGTCACACAAAACTACTAATCAAACCATCATTTAAACCTAGTTCACTGGAAAAGGCTTTTCCTTATGGTAGACATCATCTTTAGAAACTAGGGTACATGTACAATCACCCCTTTTTTCATGCCTTAAGGCATAAACATGAATTCTATAGTCAATTAACTTAATATTACATAGTGAAAAAAAATTTACGACCATTTAATAGAGTAAAAACCTATCCTACCTTGGCGCCAAGCAACTGCATAGGAATTGTACATCCAAGACTAGCTTCCAGACAACAAGACGGTGGATTTTGTCTAGGAATCTATGAGTTGTCATCGACCTTACGCTAGACATATATTTCTCCTTCCTTCCAAAGCCTAGAGCAACCTTTTGAGCGTTTCTAGGGTGATGCTAGCTCTTTTTGACACCTAGGGAAAAAAACAATACCTTACATGATTAAGTTCTTCCTTCCATCTACCCTCTTGGGCATTTCCATCCTGCTAGAGCACCACCGTCGTAGCGGTATCACCCCACTATGGCGGGACAGTGGGTCCAAGATGCTTAAAATATTTTTCCGTTCTTAATTAATGACAGTTTGAATCCTTACAGTTGGTTGTATAAAAAAAATAGAAATCTTTATATTTGAAGATTAAAAAAGAGGGCAGGGTTGGAGATGCGTTAACACATGAAAATAATTTACATATTTTTTAAAGACTCTTATTTATTTCACTTACAATTTTGATTTATTGAATAGTGCATGTATACTCTAAACTATTAAAATAAACCCTATGTCTAGCTAAAATATTTGATCAACAAAATCTCTTCCTACATATTGGACAAGTAGAACATATTGTCTGGTGTCAAATAAGATTACTATACAACTTATTTTAATTGCATATACATGAGTGTAGATTATGTTTATTTCTCAAATTTGATCATATTTTTAGTGTCCTAATAAAATGAATGGCAAAGGTAACCAAAAATCATTTGAATGGTAAGATCATTCATATAATCCAAATTATATTTTGAGAGATTTGGAGAGTTTACGCTTCCTGCAATTTTTGAGAGGGTAACACATTCAAATATTTTAATACCAAATCTAAGACCCCTTAAAACCTACATGTTTATGCACTTTCTTTTTTGTCGATGAATATGTTCAATGAGAGAGCTATGATATATGGCTTGTAGTCCAAACTCTACTATAATATGTGTAAGAGTGATCGAGAGCAAACCAAAGGATGGAAAATTTATGTTCAATAATGTTTTTATTTTCATTAAGGGTATGAGAAGGGTCACTATTGGGAGGCATAATTCTAAATGAAGGAGATAATTTCAAGCCTTTGCGATAGTATAAATACCGTTTCTGAGTTAAACATGTCAATGGAGCGACTATCTTTGAGAAACCCTCTATAAACTTTCAATAATATCAAACTAGTCCCAAGAAATTGCTTATTATTTAAGAGTAGGCGGAGTCCAATAGAAAATGATATGCTTCTATCTTTGGAGAATCAACATTGATTCCATCTCGTGACACGACATGTCCTAAAAAAAAATTATTCTCAACCACAACACACATTTTGAGAACTTTAAATAATATGTTTGTACTCAAAGTGTATAATACAACTCTCAAGTAGTGTTCATGTTTGGCCTCACCCATGAATATATCATAATATCATCGATGAACAACTTCCATCCCATGACAACCATTGTGAACCTACCTTCCCTCATTGGGAAAGGACACCTCTTATATCTAGTTTGCTCGGTGCTAAGCTAAAGTCCCTTTTTGAAATGTCATTAAGTCACCCATAAACATAAGTTAACAATATAGGCCTTAGGGACTAACACTTGTATAATCATGATCATAGCTCTATAGGTATTGAATGAGAACTTCCTTTCATTAAAACGCTTCATTAGTGAGATCATCACATCATAGTCATATCATAATAAGTCACACAAGACATATTCATTCTTGCATGATCATTCCCCTATCACGATCTCACAATTCAACATACTCATAACATGCCATCATATTCATCATATCGTCATCTTCCTATTCTATTCACATAACATACTTAAATTGAAATCATTATCAAGAATAAACCATCATTACAGCAATAAAGTGTTCATAGCCTTTGAGAATCTTACCAACACCTTCCAATAATCACCTACAATATTTCATCGTCAATGCCACAATATTTATCCATCAATTCACTCAACATCATCATGTAATAGTAAATTATAAAATAACTAAATCAATTTCATCACCCCGAATCACAATCAAACTAATTCATAACCTAGGGTTAGGGAGAAGAGACAATCATGGATCCTTTTAGAGAATTAGGTCAAAACCTAAGGAATTATATTAATTAATCAATAAGAAATCATAACATATAAATATTAATCAATAAAATACAATATTAAATCAATTTGAAAAGTAACCCATGAAATTGGATGAAAATCATGATTTTAGACATCTTTGGAAACTAATTTTGAAGAGCCTCTTGGAGAAAGAGATCCCAAGAGTGAATAGCTTCCATAACTTAAGATGCCTTGAAGAATGAGGAATAAAACTTGAATCTTAAATACCTAATGAATATTGGACCTTGGTCTTCAATGGGGGTCTTTAGGTAGTGAGAGAAAGTAGAGAGAAATTGGAGAGATTTGAGTTTGGGAAATAATGAAGTGATGAGTTAGTTTAATGACTTATAACTCCTTTATAGTTCCCAAATAACTCAATTAACCACCCTTAACCCCCAATTGATTAATTGACTAATTTCCCTAAGCTTAACCGAAATTAGACAGTGAAGTCAAAGCCGAAATGACGACTTCGTCGACTGGGCGTAGTCCAAACCACGGACCGTCCTGATCATTCGTGGTTTGGATCTGAGACCTCCTTTTTTATACATTTTTGAATATGTATAAGTCCTCACCCACGAGCACCATTGACGGACCATTGTTCCATCGATGGCTCATCATTTGGTTCCGTCAATAGCACACTGCCATTTGACAGTTTTAGGGTCCAAATGTAGGTTTCTCTTCAAGGACCCTTAGGGTGGTCCTTGGGGAGTCTTACCCAGATGTTTTGACCCTAAACACGTCTTAACGTGTATTTTAAACCTTTTTACCAAATTTGACTTAATTCGGACTATTAAACCCCCATAAAATACACCGAGGCACACTAGTTCATTTTTCACAAATCTCCGGATGTCATGGTCGCCTCTTGATGTTTTGACTCTAAAATCCTAATTGAGTTTATTAACTTTTTCAAGCTTAGAAACACTATTTTAAGTCTTAGTTCATCATGTGAATCTCTAGCCTATGTCATGGAAATTCGGAAGTGTTACATTTATTTCCTATTTCATTTTAGGGATTTATTTGGGGTAAAAAAAAGTTTTAAGTTCAGATTATAAAAGTTATTTTTTCCTTATGTCTTGGAGAAAAGAGAAGAGTAAACATCAAGGATTCTCCAAGAACGCTAAGGAATTTTGGGGGAATTCGTCGGAGATGATCCCTATCAAGGTATGTGAGATCTTTCGTATTGGATTAATTCATCCACATACCAAATTTGTTTCAATTCAGTGGGTTTAGAATTGCTTACATGTTAACAAGTGAATTTTGATGAATCTTGTCGAACCCCTATTGGTTGAGTTGTTTGAATGCCCATTGATGTTGATTAGTATCTCAGAGCTGTTTTTTGAGTTAGATCATTTAGGTATTGAAGGTATTAAGGATTTTAAGTGTTTGGGAGAGAAACATTAGGGGTTTAGAAGATTTGTGATCACAAAACGAGTTGAAAAACTCGTCAGAATCACCTTGACATGGCCAGGTGCGTCACACCCCCATAGCGCCAAGAAGGCTAGGGCGGCGCGCTTACAGTGCGCCCAAAATGAGACCCTGTCACTTGGGGCTGGCACGGCGCATCCGAATCGGCGTTTTTCACCTATGTTTCATAGTTTAGCCATTTTAAGTCCTTCTATGGTATACTAACACTCTGCAGTACATGAAATATTAATCAGGTTCCACAACCTAACAATTAGAGGAAGAAAAACATAGCTTTAACCCAGTGATGAGTGAAATGGCTACATTGATGTTAAAGAAGTTCAAAAAATATTGGAAGTCTTACAGTGTGATCTTATCACTAGCCATTGTTCTTGATCCTCGATATAAGCTTAAATTTGTGAAATTTATTTTTTCTAAAAAATTGATCTTGAGACGATTGAAGAATAGGTTAAAGTCGTTGAAGATAATTTACATATTCTATTCAAAGAATACTCTGTACCTTCGACCACAATGTCCTTGTCAGTGGAAACTAGTAATGAAATAAGGGATGAACTTGAGGAGTTTCGATACGTTTGATTATCAGTTGGGGTGTGGTAAAACTAAAACACAATTGGATTTTTATTTGGAGGAGCCCAATCTTGACCGTAAAGTACATTCAGACCTGGATGTACTTACCAATTGGAAGGAAATTAAACGAAGGTATCCCGAACTCTCATTGATGACAAGGGATGTCTTGAGCATACCTATTACCACAGTAGCCTCTGAATCTACCTTTAGCATTGGAGGTCGTATTATTGGTAAATATACAAGCTCTATTTTACCTGCAAATGCTGAGGCAAAGTTATATACTAAAGATTGGCTTTGTGGGAAAGAAGGTAAATCATTCTACACATATTACATGCTTTGTTTAGTTATAAGTTTGTGTTTCAGTAAATAATTTTCTTCCTTTTGTTTGTTTTCTTAAGGTTCCAATGAATCTGATGCTCATGATGATGAGATTGTGGTAGACCTTCAACCGTATTTTGATAGAATGCAAGGGAGCTTTATCGGTTTTATGTAAGTTTCACTATCTCTTCAACTATGTGCTCTGCTTCATTATAGAATTTAAGCTTACACTACACTCCCACATAGTCTGATGGATGTAGTTTGACAGTTTCAACACTATAATTCCCCTATAAACTAAGTTTTTTTACTCAAATGTTGCAACTCTAGTTGGTTTTCTCTTCTCTTTAGCTCTATTTGTGTATGGTTGTTCTTACTAATACTAGTATAGAAGGCATTCAAGCTGGAATCCTGTTCGATTATGTCCTGGACAAGTTCTATTACCTATATCTTTCTGCATATCAAAATGATCAGTACCGAACTCAAACACCAACCTTTCCATTGTTGTTGGATACTGAACCTTCTCTTCTGATGAATTTTCAGAATGGTTTTCAGAAGCTGAAGTGACAAACTCAGCTGCTTTCGTATCAATGTATTTACTTTTTAAATTTGTTTTACCTTGTGCAGAAAGTCCAAATGCAGTGTTGAGGAAGTGGAAACACTGCGGAGATGAAGAAAGAAGCTGCAAGATTGACTAGAATAACATTTGACTTATGTTTTTCCGCTTATTATATTCAAACATGTGAAGCTGTCATGTTTTTATGCAGTAAATGAATTTTTTAGAGAGTGTTTGTTGTAAATACTTTTTTGGTTACATTTCAATGGAGTCCAATGGAGATTGTTGTTTATTAGTAATTGGGAGCTATCAAAGTTTTCTCAGTGTATGAGGTGTTTTTGTGTATTTATGCTAGTGTGTTGGAAATAGAGAAATTGGTGCAATTGTAGTAGTTTGTGTAAGTTGCTGTCTATACGTTTTTCTTTTGTTTTTTACTTTATACTTGTACTTTTTGCTAAGTGATTTTCTTAACTTTAGGGTCCACATTAATCAACTAAAGTATGCAGATTAGATGAAATATCTATGGAGTTGAAACATAGTTATGAAACTGTTCAGCTCATTTTCTTGGAGATGAGAGAAGTAAAGGAGAATCAATACAGAAGTAAAAGAGAATCAATGCTCCTTAAATGGGTATAACTAGTATTTTACCCGACCCATATTTTATCCAACCCATATTTTACCCATATTAAAATGGGCAGGTTGTATTGTTACCCATTTTTCCTCCGCCCATTTTCACCCGCCCAAATTTTACCCAACACGCCCATTTGCCACCACTATTGACACTGGAGCTACCATAGCACCAATTACGTAGAATTTTGATTATCGAGAAATATACAATATGATCAAGAAATGGATATGTACATTTGGAGTAAGAAAATGTTTGTTTTGTTTTGTCACATCGTAGAGTATAGCTCAATTCTCGAAGCAGAATATAACTTAATTAATAGAGTTTGAACCCATATCATTAACCGCTAGTCCAAACCTTTTTAGTGCGTTAATTTCTCAAGGCTAACGAGTGCTTTTGTAGGAGAATTCAGTCATGAAAGGCATATCATATGCCTTACAGGACTTATAGTAATATATCAGCTTAAAATGATTACATATAAACAGGGCATTTTCCCAAAAGAGAGATGGATCAGTTTAATACATATACATGTAAACATACTATTGACCCAAAAGATATATTCACCAGTTTCTGGAGCTGATAATATAACAAAAACATGCAATTTTACCTACTTCATATGCAGATCGCTTCACCTCACAGCCAGATATTGCACAAAATGACAGCTCTTGACATCTACTCCATATAGTTAGAGGTGAAGCATATCAGAATGAGCCTTCATTCCCTATTTGGTGTTAGCTCTTCTCCTTCTGGCACTAAAGTTTGCATCAGCTGCGGACAGTTTAACATGGTCAACATACAACAACCAAGTGAAGGAAGGAGATTACAGCAAAAAACGCTACTAATGAATATTCCAAATTCATATACTTAACACTATGTTAACGTTACGATACCTTCCAATCATTGTAATCATATCTCAGGATAAACTGGTGGCGTACAGCTCCACAATGTGTAATGCTCCGCGGAACTGGAGAATTGATTCATCATATTACAATTCGAGAGGAATCAGCATTAAGGTACAAGTGAACAGACAAAATTAAGTTCAATGATCATATAGGTGAAATAACTCGTGAGATAATGTCATAGTAGAATATCTCATCCAGAATGCCAGAGTGGATTTACTGTGAAGAAGAAGGTTGTTAGTCATTTTGTTAGTTAGTTAAATGTGTCAGAAAGTTAGTTAGGAAGTTAGTTAGGAAGTTAGATGTTAGTTAAAGTGTAGAATAAATGCTTTTGTAATCTGTATATATACATGTATTTGCACAATGTAAAGACTACTGAAGAAGAAAATACAGTAAATGCATTAGCAGTTTTTGCTTCTAGTTCTTCTCCTTCTTTCTCGATTCTCCATAGCTGCAACCTCCATTGAAGAAGGTTGCAAGCTTTCTCAATATGGTATCAGAGCAGGGGATCTGTTAAGCCTCTCTCTCGTTTTTTTTCTCTCTTTCTCTGTTCTTCTTCTGTATTCTGTTTGCTGTATTGAATCCTCCATCAATGGCGGAACGAATTGATCATAATCACCCCTTGTATGTACATCCATCAGACACTCCTGGAGCTGTTCTCATTTCTGTTCAGCTGGAAGGATCTGAAAATTATGGCATATGGAGAAGGTCAATGACATTAGCATTACAGGCAAAGAGGAAGTTAGGCTTCGTTACAGGTGCTTGCAAGAAGGATTCAGTACGTGAAGAACATCATGAAAACTGGGAGACTTGCAATGCACTGGTTCTTTCATGGATCATGAATACAGTTACACCTTCACTTCTTAGTGGAATTGTATATGCTTCGAATGCTTTTTTAGTATGGGAAGACTTGAAAGAAAGGTTTGATAAAGTCAATAGAATGAGGATCTATCAGTTGCATAAGGAGATCAATTCAATTAGTCAGGGTACAAGCATTGTGTCTGAGTATTTTACAAAGCTGAAAGAACTATGGTCTGAGTTTGATGCAGTGGTTCCTTCTCCTGATTGTGGTTTTGTTAGAGGTAAGGAGAATGTGGCACATCTTCAACAGCAGCGGTTACTACAGTTTGTAGGAGGTTTAAATGATTCTTATGATCAAGCTAGAAGACAGATTCTCATGAAATCTTCTGAGCCTTCTTTGAATCAAGCTTATGCTCTTGTTATTGAGGATGAATGTCAGAAAGGATCTAGCATGAACACTGTGTCTCAATCGATTACTCGAGGTAATGATATCACTGCTTTGTGGAGTGCTGGAGGGCCATCACAAAATTATAAGAAATCACATAATGAACACTGGAATGAGAAGTGTGAATTTTGAAAAATTAAAGGTCATATCAAGGCAAATTGTTATAGACTCATTGGATATCCACCAAATTACAGAGGTAAGAAGAAAGAAGGTATTGCAGCAAATAGTTCTTCCATGGGTGAGGATTCATCTCACATCAAGGACAATTATGATCAGCATTTTGGTATTTCTCAGACTTGGAATCCATATGGTTACAATGGGAATAGAATGCCTCAATCTCCTTATGGTTATAATCTGAATGGGCATGGATATACTTGTTATTCTCCACAATATGTTCATGGAGGTCAAGGACAAATGGGTGAAAGAGGTGGATCGATGCCTAGTTGTTTTCCTTCATCTTCATCACAACAGCAGTCCTCACATCTTAAAAGGATAACCATCCTGCACCTGAGATAGCTGCTCATTCTGCAGGTAATATTAATTATTTTCATGTTAGTAGTGAACATGATAGATGGATAGTAGATACAGGTGCCACAAACCACATGACTCCTAACTTAGGAATGTTACATGGAACTTATGAACAACAAGGTCAAAATGTTCATTTACCAAATGGCAGTAAAGTAAATATTTCTCATATAGGACAATGTCAATTGCCACAAGGAGTTATTCAAAATGTTCTACATGTTCCTGATTTTAAACTAAACCTGTTGTCAGTTCCTAAGATGACAAATGAGTTGCAGTGTTGTATGGTTTTCTATCCTGACATCTGTTTACTGCAGGACCTTCATACTGGGAAGGTGAGGGGGACTGGTAGAATGGAAGGAGGGCTGTATTTCTGGGATCATAAAGAGATGGCATGTTTTACTTCTGCAGCCTCAATAGGAACTCAAGCTGATCATGAGCTTTGGCATAGAAGGCTTGGTCATGTTCCAAGCAGAATACTTGAACAAATGTCTTTGGTTGATTCTAAAAACACTGTATTGTCATCTTGTCCTGTATGTCCTTTGGCAAAACACACTAGACTTCCTTTTCAAAGAAGTGTAAGTAGGACAAACAATCCTTTTGATCTTATTCATGGAGATGTTTGGGGTCCTTACAGATTACCTACACATGATGGTAAAAGATTTTTTCTGACATTAGTTGATGATTGTAGTAGAATGACTTGGTTTTTTCTATTACACTTGAAAAGTGAAGTGAGTACTGTTATCCAAGATTTTTTGCATCTGATCAAGTCCCAGTTTAATGCTTCTGTCAAGGTGTTTAGAAGTGACAATGGTACTGAATTCTTTAATGCACATTGTAGAGATATTTTTAAAGCTGCTGGTATAATGCATCAAAGTTCATGTGTTCATACACCTCAACAAAATGGGTTAGTTGAGAGGCGACATAGGCAAATCCTAGAGGTTGCTAGAGCACTTCGTTTTCAAGGTCATATACCTCTGAGGTTTTGGGAATTCTGTGTTCAAACTGCAGTATATCTTCTCAATAGGATACCTTTTACAGTCTTACATGGCAAGAGTCCTTTTGAAATGTTCTTTGATAAAAGGCCCAATGTTCAACATCTGAGAGTCTTGGGGTGTCTTTGTTATGCAACTATAACTAAGGATTGTAGTGATAAATTTGGTCCTAGAGCTGAAAAGGCTGTTCATCTAGGCTATTCTAGAATATAAAAGGGCTATGTTTTGTATAGTCTTTCTCAAACATGTTTTTGTTAGTCGAGATGTTATTTTTCATGAAAATATCTTCCTATTTATAGTTACAACTCCTTCTTCTTTATTTCAAAATGAAGTTGTTGTTCATCATGATGTTGTTGACGATTTCAATTGTCCAGTTTCTACCCCTATTGCAGAACCTATTTCTACTCAGCCTTCTAGACATTCTAGTAGGGTAGTTAAACCTCCATCTTGGCTCCAAGATTTTGTTCATGCTCCTCTCCCTTCACACAATGTGTCTAGTTCTTCTTATCAATATCCTTTGTCTACTTATATGTCTTATGCCAATATAGCTATCCCTCACTATCAATCCATATGTGCTTATTCTTCCATCAAAGAACCTACATCTTATGCTGAGGCTGCATGTCATCCAGAATGGGTACTTGCCATGCAACAAGAACTTCAGGCACTTGCAGACAATCATACATGGTGTCTTGTTGATTTACCTTCTCATAAGAGAGCTATTGGTTGCAAATGGGTGTATAAGGTGAAGTATAATGCTCTTGGAGAGGTTGAAAGGTATAAGGCTCGACTTGTTGATAAAGGTTACACACAAGAAGAAGGTTTGGGCTATCAGGAAACTTTTTCTCCAGTGATTAAAATGGTCACAGTCAGAGTTGTTATGTCTTTGGCTGCTATGAATGGTTGGAAACTTCATCAAATGGATGTGTTCAAATGCATTTCTCCAAGGTGATCTAGAGGAAGATGTTTACATGCTTCAACCTCCTGTTTTTTCCAGTAAGGGGGAGTCAGCCAAAGTTTGTAAGTTACAAAAGTCCCTTTATGGTCTTAAACGGGCATCCAGGCAATGGAACCTCAAGCTTTCAGAGGCCTTACTCAACTCTGGTTTTTCAAGAAGCCATCATGATTACTCCCTATTTACCAAAGTTGATGGATCTGATACTGTTCTAGTCCTTGTTTATGTGGATGATCTCTTGATCACTGGTTATTCATCCACTCTAATTTTGGACACTAAGAACCTGCTCAACCAACATATCAAGATTAGGGATCTGGGGGAGATGTAGTACTTCCTTGGTCTTGAAATTGCCAGAAGTAGCACAGGTATTTCTGTTTGTCAAAGAAAGTTTTGCCTTGATTTGATTTCAGATCTAGGACTCACAGGTTCAAAGCCTGCCAGCACTCCATTAGAAGTAAATCACAAGCTTACCAGTGTGCTATATGATGAGTGTGTAGCTGCTAGCTCAGGAAAACCATTGAATGATGAGTTCTTATAAGATCCTACTAGTTATCAAAAACTAATTGGGAAGTTACTTTATCTTACAATGACAAGACCTGCCATTAGTTATGCAATACAAAACCTCAGCCAATTCATGCATTCGCCTAAGAAGTCTCACATGGAAGCTGCATTAAGAGTGGTTAGATACTTGAAGAATGCACCTGGCTTAGGAATCATCTTGTCATCAGAAGTTTCACATGCACTGAATGTTTATTGTGATGCTGATTGGGCTACTTGTCCCATGACAAGGAAATCAGTTAGTGGTTTTGTTGTTAAACTAGGAGGTTCATTGATATCCTGGAAATCCAAGAAGCAAAATACCATATCCAGAAGCTCTGCAGAAGCAGAATACAGGAGCATGGCAAGTGCTACAGCAGAGGTGATTTGGTTGATTGGTTTGTTTGCAGAACTGAATTGGAAGTTAACATTGCCAGTGAATTTGTTCTGTGATAGTAAGGCAGCCATACAAATAGCATCGAATCCCATATATCATGAAAGGACGAAACACATTGAAATCGATTGTCACTTTATTAGAGAAAAGATACAAAAGGGAATTATACAAACAGAACATGTAAGAACAGACCATCAATTGGCAGATATCTTGACAAAAGGCCTTGGACACACACAACATGATTTCTTATTATCCAAGCTTGGAGTATTCAATTTGTTTCATACGACTAAGCTTGAGAGGGGGTGTGAAGAAGAAGGTTGTTAGTCATTTTGTTAGTTAGTTAAATGTGTCAGAAAGTTAGTTAGGAAGTTGGATGTTAGTTAAAGTGTAGAATAAATGCTTTTGTAATCTGTATATATACATGTTGTTGCACAATGTAAAGACTACTGAAGAAGAAAATACAGTAAATGCATTAGCAAATTTTGCTTCTAGTTGTTCTCCTTCTTTCTCGATTCTCCATAGCTGCAACCTCCATTGAAGAAGGTTGCAAGATTTCTCAACATTTACCCATCTTGCAAGCGAAACGAGAACCAGTTTCATCAGCGGAGATTGAAGCCTGCCCATCGTGTACTAAAAAAGAAAGCGCAAACAAATTCTCGACAGTATGAGCAAAGGAATTTCTCCTTAAAAAGAGTTCGTCAAGCATGACACTTTCCTTGTCCTTTATGAGCTCCGATATGTTTGACATATTCTTGCTAGCATAAGGTTTTTCCTCGACAATTTCACCAGCAACCTATTAAAAAGACTCTGCAAATAGAAGATCATTTACCTAAATGCATATGGAAACTGTAATCTCCGAAGAAAATTACGAGTCCTTACCAATTTTGGCCAAGTAAGGTAGACCTTTCTCGAAGGCATTTTCCTGTAAACCACAATCTCTTTTGGATAAGAATGATAAACTAGAAGCTGCCTCCTTGGCTTAAATTCAGTTTTCACAACTCCAAGCCTGAGAACGAGCCGAAAGCACTCAACAGATATTACAATATTTTTCTTTGTTCTCTTTAAATAAAGAAATGAAAATCTTACATTGTCTTGCAACCTTGGCCTTCCATAAACACGAGTGAAGCATCAGCTCCAATCTTTTCCCAATTCACAGCTTTTAGTGACTTCCCAGTGATGAAATGTTCCATTGCATTCTTTGAAAGTCCTTTTCGTAAACCATAGACTTGAAGCAACCAAGAGATGAATATAGAAGGTGAGATACTAGAATTGGCATGTGATTGGAGAGATTCCACAACAGTATTGGTAAGTCCGAGCAAGGCCTCTGCATCCGCCACTTGCTCTCTTGGCCTCTTAACTGAAAAACCATACATACATTATACCGTGCGAGAAAAGCAGGGGAAAATACATAACAATTGTTGCAGCAAATTTTACGAGCGATTGATATTAATATGAAATCACGTTTTTAGTGTGAAGTGGAGCTCACCTTGGAGAGCAACCAAAAAAACTAAAATTGTAACTTATCGAAGAACAGAAATCGTACCCGATTTTGAAACAACATCAAGAGTAGGATAATGAAAATGACACGAGATCGCCTATTTCATATATCCAAATTGTTCTTTACATATACATATAAAGAAAAAAACACTTTTCACACAGATGATATCTATATCAAAACCAAAAGTTCCAAGAAAAAATCCTTTCTTTCTTAAACTTCATGTCTGAATCAAGGAAAAGGAATGGATGCTACGAATGCTCTTTTTTCCCTAATTCATTCTGTTTGAGAAGCTGTGACCGGAACTTCTTTCGCTTTGAACGTGCATCACATAAATTAGGACCTAAAAAGTACATGAATATACACACATGCATGCATATATAAAAGGTCAACACTAAGCTCCTAGACCAAGAGAAGAGTTGAACCACAAAGGTCCTTCCACAGCTCAAACTCATGACTCACGTAACAACAACTTTACCGGTAACAACAAAGTCACATTTATAAGAAAGCTAATAAAATATACCATTGAGATACAAGTCATGAACACTATTCAACACAATGTTGAACTTCTTTGATCCTGCAGCTCCAAGTTCACATCTTGTCTCTGCATTTCAAGAAAACCCCAGAAACCAAAAAAATTAAATTGTAGCAAAATCAACGGCATAAAAAGTGTAATTTTTTTTTTACAAATACCATCAACAATGGTTCTAATAAGAGAGTATTGTAATCGAACACTACGACTAAGTGAATCAGGCTGATTAATAAAGCCATTTATCTCATTAAAAGCTTCAAGATTTTTTAGCCTTCGTGACAAATCATTTATTCTACTAATTATTTCTTCATCTTCTTCTAATTTAATCTTCTTAGCTCTAGTTGTTAGAGTCATAGCTTCTTCTTTTTCTTCTATGGAATACTTTTGAAAGTTGAAATAGTGAGAAAAAGAAAGGGATTTTACTTTACTTGCATTGAGAAATGTGGAGAGTATGAGAAGGTGAATAGGCTAATTATTAGTACTACTAGTAGGTGAATAGGCTAATAGGATATTGGAATAGAAATGTGAAAAGACTTGCTTCATGTCTCGTATGTAAGCTTTATAATTTCACTATTTTAGTTTGGAAAAATTTGTAAATTAGTTACAATTCTTAATTTAATTAGTAAAAATATTTATATTTTAGAATAATTATTAAAAATATTAAAGTATCAATATTTAATAAAGTATTTAATTTTTATTTCTCAAAGCAATTCAACTTTGAATCATATTTTATATCCATTATCTATTTGTACTTTTTCATATGTTTGAATATCATTAAATTTATTTTTCATTTTTAACTTTTCAATTTTTTATCTTTCATCAATTTTTCAGTTTTTACCATCTCCATCATTCACTTTTCTCTCTTTTTTTTTCATTCATCAAAATTTCATTGTCGAGGAAGAATTAATTATTCATATTTATAACAATTTATTCAGATCTATCAATTAATCAAGAAATCTCTCAATTGATAAAACTATTTTTGAATTCATCATTTATGTTGCGAGATTTTTTTTTCAAAATTACACATTATGTTGAATTTTTGGATTGTATATATTGAGGATTATCCGTCATTTTTTTAAAATTTTATGTGAATTTGTTAACATACTCATCAAATATTTATGTTTTTCAAATTTTTAGCATTTAACATAATTTTTATCGATTTTTTTTTATTATTTTTTTTCAAATTTAGTAGAATCTACATTAGCATTTAGATATTGAGTTATTTCGAAAAAGTATTTTGAATGTTCTGTAGTTTGTACTCAAATTTGTTTTTATAAAGTAATAATGTAAATACAAAATATGTATTTTGATTATTTAAAATTGTGAATGAATACAAAATCAAAGATAAATTAGTTGGTATAAAAATATAATGAGCAAAATAAAATACAAAACTATTTGACTGATGCAACTAGAATGAATACATATATAATGAATACATATATAAACTGTATTTTGACTATTTATAGTTGAGAATGAATACGAAATCAAAACATAAATACAAAACTTTATGGTATACATTAGGACGAATACGAAATAAAATCTAAGTACAAACTTTATTGTATCAAATCTAAATACAAACTATTTGGTATACAAAGTGATATTGGATGTAAGGAAAATAAAATACATATGTAAGGGCCCGTTTGGATGGGCTTAACAAAAACCGCTTTCAAAAAGTACTTTTGAAAGTGCTGAAACTTATTTTTAAAATAAACAGTTATGCGTTTGGATAAAAGTGTTGAAGTTATTATGCCAAACGTGAAAAGAGAAAAATGGAAAAAAAAATATGTTAGGATTATGTGGGTAATTTGGAGATTGTATAAAAATATTAAGGGCAAAAAGATAAAAATGTGGTCAACTTAAAATAGCTTATAAGCTAAAAAAAACATCCCTACCTCAGCTTTTAAATTTTTGCTTAAAATAATTTTTTTTTAACTTTAAATAAGTTATTTTGAGTATTGTCAAACAACTAATAAGTCAAAAACCAGCTTTTGTCAGTTTGACCAGCTTTTAAGCTGAGCCAACCAGGCTCTAAGATGGATTAATTCCTATATCATGAATACGTGAGAATTGTATTTTTAATACTGAAAAATCTATTAAAAGAGTATACATAAACTTCATGACATTAACATAATAGTCAAATAACTTCATAAAATTTCAAACATTTTTAAAGATAAATTATAATTTCATAACGTCAAAATGATGTCTTAGTAGAATAAACTGCTTCAAATATGATAATCTATGGTAAATAAACGTGTTTAAAAATTAAAAAAAAATTAAGAAAATTGAATATTGAATTTTTTTTGCAATGGTAATAGGCGTGTTTTTTAAAACATGGTGAAAGAAGAAGAAAGAGATGGAAGTTGTTGCATTTTGATAAATTGTCAATTAATCAATTCTTTGTTTTTGAATTTTTGTAACATAAGATTTTTAAGCAATTGTTTCTTTTTAGTATTTTCTCCTCTCCTTAGTTTCTCCTTTCTGTTTTAACAATTGTTCCTTTTTTGACATTTTTATTAAATATTGAAAGTATTGACAATGAGTCCGATTAAATGTCAAAATATTGACATTTCGAAAAAAAATTCTTTTAGTTACTCCTTCATTATAATTATTAGCCATGCCGTTGGAATTTTGAGAGTCCATCAAAAAATATTTATTATGTTAGTAATTTTTTTATGTCTTTTAAATAATTTAAGTGTTATGATTTATACTATAGTATTTTACATAGTTTTAAATATATAAATTTTATTTTTAAAAAGTTAACTTTCTGTTGCTTAAATTTATAGTTAAATTTGAGAAGATTGAATCTCAAAATTCTTATGGTGGTATATAGATCTAGACGGATGGAATAACTTGTTTGTCCTTCTGAAATCTAATTTATATGGAAAGTACTTCTCGTGTTTCGATTTGCTTATCTTGTCTTTTTTTTTGTCTATTTAAAAGAAGATTCTATTTTTTTTAATTTAACAACTTGTTAACTTCATCATCTCACATAGAATATATAAGATCAGAAGATTAAATATCATACGAATATTTTTACCCAAACAAAGATTTTTGATTTATTTTAGAATGTAAATTTTTTAAAAAAAACCCTTAAACTCTGTGTCAAGTCAAATAGCATCATATAATTTTTGAAATATAAAGAAAAAAAACTAGAAAATATAACCGCGCTGTGCATTAATCAATTTAGAATTTTAAAAAAAATACATTTCTTGTCAAACAAATATGATAAAACTTTTTAGAGGAAAAGCTCAAAAGAGTCCTCCCTCTTTGAATTTAGAATCAAAATAATCCTTGTCTTTTTTTAACATGGAGCACTAACAATCCTTCATGTTTCAACAATTAGTGCATATTTAGTACTCTCCCTAAACAGTCGTCTAATATTTAACGGACGTATAAACTATCCACGTGAGGAAGTTATCCCTCAAAACTGAATATATGTTTCCCCTGTCTCTCACTTCCTACAATGAACCAGGTTTGAGTGGCAGAAAAAAAAAGAGAAAGACGAAAATAACAACCTACAACAAACTCTATCAACGGCGTTATAATTCAACATGTGGATGAGATATGTCGAAGTTGGACAAGAAAAAATACTACCAATCCAACAAAATGCAGTTCATTTTATGTTGGACAAAATGACAATCACACCCATGATAATGTCCAAACTAAATAGCAATAGGAAGAGAGTAACAACAACACCAGATATTGAAATGGGTAAATATGATACCCGAATAAGTAACACAATAATATTGATGAAAACTTGGTAGTGTAAAAAGACTGCTACTCAACACTCTTTTATTTCTTACAACTCACAATATTATTACTTGCACTCTATTTTCTCACAAACTAAGAATTAGTTTGTGGATTACTCTCTTTACTCTCTATTTCTTCTCTATTTTGTGTGTCTTCAAGTGTTCAATTACTACTCTATTTATAGTATTTTTTAAACACTTGTTTACATCATCAATGACATAATGTGGTAACCGATTTCAACAAAAAATTGGTTGCCTAACTCTACCAAACTTATACCAAACTTTGACTACCTACTTCCACAAATGTGGCTACTAACTTTCACATTGGTGGCTACCAATTTTCACATTTGTGGCTAATAATTTCAACAAGTATGGCTGCAAAATTAACTGCTGCCAAGATTTATTTTCACTCCCTTAACTTTGATTTTTTTTCTTTACTCTAAGGCTTGATCTCAATCTCTAAAAATCTTCAAACTTGAGAGGCTTTGTAAAGATATCCACAACTTGATCATGAGATTTCACATACTTGAGCTCTCTCTACCTCTTTCTTGGCAATGCATTCTCGAATAAAGTGATATATTGTGTCTATGTACTTGCTTTGATCATCATACACCGAATTCTTTGCTAGTGCTTGTGCAGATTAGTTATAAACACAAATCATTGTGGCTTCAATTAATGGAAAATTGAGTTACTTCAACAATCTTCTCAACCAAATAACATGACACGTACATGATATCGCTGCAACATATTCAACTTCACAAGTCGAGAGAGTAACACTTGATTGTTTCTTTGAACTCCAAGAAATAACACATTAGACTCTCATTGCTCGATTGTACTTGGGAAAAGTTGTCAACTCCCAAGTGTTGTTCTTTTCTATTTACTGGATCTCCTCCTCCATGGCTTGTCTCCACCTTTTGTCAGTAACAACTTCATCAAAATTCATTGGTTCACTATCAACAAAGAGACAACATCAAAATCAAAATTAGTAATTTCTTTTTTGTCATCATAGAGTTCTTGGATGCTCCTCATCCTATGTGATCTTTCACTTGAACTCTCTTGAGAAGATGGAGATGCAACATTTGCTGGTGGAGGAGGCGGGGTTGCATCCTGTGCCATGGTCTCCTGTTCTTCTTCATCTCCGAAGTATGGAAGAAAATCATATGTTTTTTCTTCCGGAGCCTCCCAGTTCCATGATGCTTTTTCATCAAATTCAACATCACGACTCACCATCACCTTGTTATTGTTTGGATTATACAATGTGTAGCCTTTTGAACTTGCTTCATAGCCAACAAACACATAATTGGATTATACAATGTGTAACTGTTTACGCGGTTTAACCCTAAACCCTAAATTTTAGGCTTTCCTATTTATTCTCTATTTATTCTCTGTAACCAAAAATACTCTAATTTATTAATATAAATATACCTTACCGCCGTGGAAGTTTACTCACGGGGTGTTACCACAAAATATTGGGTTTTCTCTTTCTCTCTCTAGGTCTCTCATCTCTTTCTTTTGAGAGTTCTTGTGTTCTTCATTCATCTAGTGTGTGTGCGTGAATTCGATCCTAACAAAGGGATACACACAATAATATGGTGTGGATTACCAAGAAACATTTGCCCATGTAGCAAGGTATGACACAATCAAGCTTATTCTTGCATTTGTATCTCATAGTTCCTGGCAGATTCATCAACTTTATGTCAAATCGGCTCTACTGAATGGTTTGCTTGCTAAAGATATCTATGTAGAGCAAATTGATGGTTTCTCAACTCCCGGAAAAAAGGATCAAGTTTATCTCTTAACGAAGGCCTTGTATGGCCTAAGACAAGCCTCAAGGGCATGGTACGAGAGGATGGATAATCATCTCATCCAACTTGGCTTTAGTAGAAGTCAAAGTGAAGCTACTTTGTATGTGAAATTCACTGCTACAGGTGAGTCCTCAATTGTCTCAATTATGTGGATGACATGCTTGTGACAGGAAACAATATTGAACTAATCCAAAGGTTCAAGGATGAAATGGAGAAAATCTTTGACATGACTGATCTTGGAGTTATGAAGTACTTTCTTGGCATGGAAGTGTTGTAGTCCAGTGATGGAATTTTCATATGCCAGCAGAAATACATTTCGAATATTCTAAACAAGTTCAAAATGCAAGACTGCAAACCTGTGAGTACTCGAATATCTACTGGTGTGAAGCTTGGCAAGGATGAGGATTCCGAAAAAGTGGATGATTGTATGTATGGAAGATTAATTGGCAGTCTTCTATATCTAACGGCATACAGACCTGACATTCTATTTGTTGTTAGTTTGCACTCTAGGTTCATGCATTCTCCTAGAGACACACACCTCACAGCGGCTAAAAGAGTGTTAAGGTATATTAAAGGAACCAGCAAGTTTGGAATTTTTTCCCCAACATCTGCTGAAGTAAATATGAACCTGATCGGGTACTCTAATAGTGATTGGGGTGGTGGAATTGATGATTCCAGAAGCACCTCTGGATATCTTTTTTGTTTGGGGACAAGTTGTTTTAGTTGGATCTCTAGAAAACAAGAAACTACAGCTCAATCAACAGCAGAAGCTGAGTACATAGTTGCTGCATCTGTTGTGAATCAAGCTATCTGGCTAAGGAAGATGATGAAGGACTTAGGCCATGAACAAACATAAGCTACCAAGAGCATGTGTGACAACAGTTCAATAATTTCAATCTCAAAAAATCCAGTGTTTCATGGTCGAACTAAGCATATCAAGATCAAGTTTCATTTTATTAGGGAAGTCCAATAATCTAATAAAGTGTTGCTTGTTCATTCTTCATCTGAAAACCAACAAGCTGACATTTTCACCACGTCATTGCCAAAGGAAAGGTTTGAAGATCTGATGCAAAGAATTGGTTTTTGCCACAAAAATGTCAAGGAGGAGCGTTAGACAATTGACATTTTTCCAGCTTATTTTTATTTTTTACTGTTTTACTTTTTTCAGTTTAGTGCTTCCTATTTTCTAGATAGACTTAGTCAACATTAGTTTCTCAACTTCTTGAAGTTAGTGGCCCCATTTATGGCTGTTAGTGACCCCTTTTATGGTAGTTAGTGACACATTTTCTTATTTAGTTTTAATGTCCTTGTATAAATTCACACTTTCTGCCGATTAATATATAGCTGAAATTTCATAAGTTCACTCTATTTTTATTTTTCAAATCACTTTCTTGAGTATTTTGTTCCAAAAATTCAAGGTACTATAATCTTGAGGAGGTTTTCAAATTCCACAGGTGTTCCTAAATGTCATTGGGCAGTCTTATAGGAGTGAACCAGAAGAAGAGATTCCTTGTGCCAATATCTTACTTGAACCAACCATTATATCCAGACTTGTTAAATCAAGCTGAAGAAGAGTTTGGCTTCAATCATCAGATGGATGGTCTCACAATACCTTGCAAAGAGGGCGTGATTGTTGATCTCACATCCCGCTTGAGACGATGAATTATATCAAAGTGCATATTCTTTTGCACATGAAATTTTGTAAAGTAGTAGTAGGACTTAGATATTAGAAAAAGGAAAACCCACTGCATAATTCAGAAAGAGAACATGCTAGAAAATTTCTTCAATGATAAATTTATGTATAGGTAAAGTGCTAGTTCTGATAGAAGAAACCTTACCTCTAGAACAAGAACCAGGTTCTTGTAATTTTATCGTAACACAATAAAACAAAGATTTATCGTGGAAACCTTCCTAACTCAAGGAAGGAAAAAACCACACTGAAGTTTTCTATTAATTCAAGATTTACAACTCAGTTAATCAATGAATCTAACTCTAAACTTCTACCCTTTTCGATTAACTATAATCGAAAACTCTCCACTCAACAAGAAGTCAAACTCGCTTCTTGTTTACAAAAGCTCTCAACTCTTGTTAACTCTAACCACCCAAGAAGTCAAACCCACTTCTTGTTTACAATTCTCTCAAGACTCAACTCCCAAGAAGTCAAACCCACTTCTTGTTAGAATTCTCTCAAGACTCAACTCCCAAGAAGTCAAACCCACTTCTTTTTACAAATCTAGGAATTATTACAACTCAATAATAAACCTAGAACAAATCAACGAAGACTAATAACCCTAGACGTAATTGATCAAACTTCAATATCCAATAGTTCTTAGTAGAACAAGTTTCGTGAACCTGGTCCTTATTTTGCTGTGATGAAGGTGAACCTGGTCCTTGCGTTTCTGTGACGAAGATCTGCGTTTTTTCTCACGAAAATACTGCTCTTAAGATGATATATTTCGTGAATATGCAATGGCAATTGTTCTGACTTTGCTGATAAATTCTCTCAATTTTCGTTTATGCAAAGATACTTTTTTCCTTCAACTTCTTGATCCTTTTATAGATTTGATTTGCCTTCAACTTTTACAAGGAAAGGAATTACAAATCCTTTTCCTTCTTGAACTTGTCTATATTTACTTCTTTCCTTATTTGACTTGAATTGTAATTTCTTTATTTCTTTCCTTCTTTGACTTGAATTGCTACTTTTTTTATTTCTTTCCTTCTTTGACTTGAATTGCTACTTTTTTATTTCTTTCCTTCTTTGACTTGAATTGCTACTTTTTTATTTCTTTCCTTCTTTGACTTGAATTGCTACTTTTTTATTTCTTTACAATTTTGCACTTTTTCTTCTTTGCCTTAATACTTTTTCTTCTTTGCCGCAATCTCTCATAATTGTACACATACAACACCATGCCTTCACTTTATCAATCATCAAAACTACTTTATTTGTTCTCCTACTTCCCAACACTGATCATCCATCAAAACTACAAACTTCATGTTTTCTCGTTACTCAACAATTTCCCCCTTTTTGATGATGACAAACTATGCATATGTCTATCCACATTATATAATTTCCCCCTTTTGGCATCATTGAAAACCAATAACTAAAGAACTCAAATAACATTCAATGAGTGCAATATCATTTTTAACTCATAGCCACTTGGGCAACACTTTCAAGTACACTTCTGCTAACAAAATGGTTAGTTAATCTGAGGATATTAGTCATCTCAAACTCATACACAATTAAGATCTTCAATGAGAAATGAAATAAACAAATATGTACCAGTTTATGACCTTAATAAAAAAACATATGATATCATAAGTATGAAACATACATAAGCACATCAAAGAGTCAAAAAGTCTAAAATTTGAGGATAAGGATTGGGACAAAGATTACTAAAGTGAGGAAGAAATGGATGTTTACTGCCATTGATAATTTTTTTCAGTATGCCCATTGTGCACCAGCTTCTTTATTCTTATTAGTTTTCTTAGAATGTGAAATTTCATCAAGAGAAACATGAGATACATCATCACTTTTTTTTTAACTCTACTTCGTAACATTTTCATTCCTCCATGATTTTTTTATAGCCTTTTTCTTGATGACAACTTTGAAGGAGTACCAACTACCAGTAAGAGATTCATCACATTTTGGTGCACAAAGAGATGTGTTTATCAATAATGAAAGCAAGCAACAATTTATTTCTGTGAGAATTGTTCCCCCTGAGAGATAGACAAGTTATACACTTGGAATGGATGAAATATCAATTTGGAGTTTGTGAACCTGGTTCAGTTGTGGGTGGTAAAGCAAGGTTCCCCCTAAATTAAAGTATGAGTGACTTCAATACTGAGATTTTCATTATTAGAGAAGTTTGAGATTGAACGATGCTTATTGTCAAAGAGTGTTCTTGGTGATCTTTAAGAAAGTTGAATTTTTGATGATCGACTAGGTTCATTAGTGCTTATGTTTGACCCAAACTCAGGAAATTAATGCATTGAAAAATGATGGTCCACACCTGAGTATTACAGAGAAACCAAGTTCCCCCTTTTTTTGTGTTTCTTCATGATTTACTTAATGGTGTTAGCAAAGAGAAGAGATAACATCCGCAGACTTTCTAAACATTGTTTGAGATGTGATTTGAGTGTGTACCTGTTACAGTACGAGGTTTAGTTAACAGATATTCATTATATAATCACTCAAGCATAAGATTATTCGTTTACTAGCCAATTATTAAAGGAAATCATGATAATGCATCAACTTGTTTCGATAAGACCATGCTTTGAGTGATTTTTCTCAAGTTCTTCATATTCAAGGCCTTCATGAGAATGTCGCATCATCATATTCTCCAATATCAAACGAATCTCAAGTTGTCATTGAAAACCAACCCTTGTCAATTTTTAATACATTCCAATGAACAACAAGGACCATGTTCACACAACAAAGTTCCCCCTAAAGGTGTACCATACTCTTACTGTCCCGATTGCTGTATTATTCCCCCAATCTCCAGAACCATAGATTAGTAGTAATTCATGTTGTAGTAGTATCAATGATTGTCAGATGTGAACCAGGTTCATATGCAGTGTTCCCTAAATTTGCATCATCAAAGATGTTTGATATCATATCACTTTCTTCAAAAAAAATTCATCCTTTTCAAGGAATAAACTGTTTCCTTGTAAATCAAAGAGCGAGAGGAAATTTTCTATCATTTTTAGCACTTGTTTGGAGCATGCACTATTCATGTACCAAGTTGGACTTTTCCCTCTCACCTTCACCTGAAACACTAGTCAAAGATTAGTCTTGGGAACCCAGATTAGCTTGGGCCCCTTTATGTGAGTAAAAGGATGAATATGATTTCTTCTATCCCATAAAGGCAAATAAGAAAACCTTTTAATTGGAGCATTTTTATTTCGAAGCAGGTTCTTAGCCGTATCATTCTTTTCCTTTTTGGTGAACTTAACATTTTTCTGAAAAGCCTCAAATAAGTTTTACATTGATTCTTTAAATGACCTGAGTTTCCACGATGAATGCATAAACTTTTAGACATGTGAATAGTGTATGACACAAGATTATTCTGTTTTTTAAAACCTATCTCACTTCGACTAGTGGTTTGCCTTTCTTGAATCTAAGTTAAAATTTCAGAGGACCTGGTCCATCTAAGATTGATTTCCAGATACAGTTTGGTATGATCAAGATTTTCTTGTAGCAACCTATTCCTTTCTGTTAAAGCTTGACATTTTATGGTTAACAATTTTATTTTTTCTTCTAGAGCTAATTGAAGTTCACTAGCAGAGTTTTTGCCCTTGTGACTTAACTCTGAGATTTTAATCTGTTCTTTTAATTTGTTTTGAAGAAACTGATTGTGTTTCTTAAGATTGTCATTGACTTCTCTTAAAGATGCATAGTTTTCCATCACTTGTTCTCTTTCAGAATTCACAGACTGATATGCATCTATAAGAGTACTCAATAAGGACTCTAGTTCCTTTTTAGAACATGATTCAATATTTACTTTGATGTGATGAAAATTTACCTTGCTTTGTTTGTCATCTTCTTCTTCATCTTCAGAATCTGTTTCAGCAATGAGTGCAAGAAAATCATATTTATTTGATTGTTCTATTGCAAGTAGCGACTGATTTTCGAACCCTCCATCCTCAAATTCTTCTTTAGATAAGTCCCCCATAGCGGCAAAGGATCTTCTCGTTGAAAGATCCGCTTCTTGATTGGTCATTCTTCTGATTGTTTGAATGTACTTATCATTCTTGATTTCTTTTCCTTTTTCTGAACTATTCCTCTTTTTCTCTAGAGCATTTAATGGACAAAACTTGACAAAATGATCCGGACTTCCACACTTGTGACATACTTGATCTATTTGATTTTCAGTGATTTTTTGAGAGTTCCTTCTGTGGTACACTTGTCCCTTTTTTAACATTCTTGAGAACCTTTTGGTCATTAACACAATGTTTTCATCCTCAAAATTTTCTGGTGTTGTGCCTGTAAAAACCAGGTTCTTCTCTTTTCTTTTGCCTCCAATTTCCTTTTCTTGTTTTTTCTTGAGTTCATATGTCATGAGATTTCCAATGAGTTCATCCATAGCTAACTTATCTAGATCACGGGCTTCAGTAATGACTTCTACTTTGCTTTCCCAAGATTCTAAAAGAACACTCAAAAGTTTTCTGACAGCTTTCCCACTGGAATTATTTCACCTAGTGAGTAGATTTCATTAATGATAGCAGTGAACCAGGTATGCATCTCTTGGATTGTTTCACCTTCTGTCATTCGAAACAGTCCGTATTGTTTGTTCAAGTTATCTATTTTAGACTTCTTTACCTGAGTTGTTCCTTCATGTGCAGTTTGCAAAGTTTCCCATATTGCTTTTCTATCTTGACATGATGATATTCGATTGTATTCATCTGGACCTATTCCGCATATCAAGATCTTTTTTTGCTTTAGCATTGTTCTGAATTGCAAGTTTATCTGCAGCATTCCATTCTTTTCTATCTTTTGGTACTTGAGTGGTTCCATCAATTCCATTCTTCATGAGTATGGTTGGATCGTCCAACACGACTCCCCATAGGTCTGGATTTTCTCCTAGTAAATGATCCATCATGCGATTCTTCCACCATCCATAATACTTTCCACTAAACAGTGGTGGTCGAGTTTGAGAAACTCCTTCTTGTGGTGTAGGTGGTCCAGCCATTGATCCTTTTCAAGATGTTAGTCTTTTAATGAAAAGACCTGCTCTGATACCAATTGAAGAAACCTTACCCCTAGAACAAGAACCAGGTTCTTGTAATTTTGTCGTAACATAATAAAACAAAGATTTATCTTCAAAACCTTCCTAACTCAAGGAAGGGAAAAACCACACCGAAGTTTTCTATTAATTCAAGATTTACAACTCAGTTAATCAATGAATCTAACTCTAAACTTCTACCCTTTTCGATTAACTATAATCGAAAACTCTCCACTCAACAAGAAGTCAAACTCGCTTCTTGTTTACAAAAGCTCTCAACTCTTGTTAACTCTAACCACCCAAGAAGTCAAACCCACTTCTTGTTTACAATTCTCTCAAGACTCAACTCCCAAGAAGTCAAACCCACTTCTTGTTAGAATTCTCTCAAGACTCAACTCCCAAGAAGGCAAACCCACTTCTTGTTACAAATCTAGGAACTATTACAACTCAATAATAAACCTAGAACAAATCAACAAAGACTAATAACCCTAGACTTAATTGATCAAACTTCAATATCCAATAGTTCTGAGTAGAACAGGTTTCGTGAACCTGGTCCTTATTTTGTTGTGATGAAGGTGAACCTGGTCCTTGCGTGTCTGTGACGAAGACCTGCGTTTTTCTCACAAAAATACTGCTCTTAAGATGATATATTTCGTGAATATGCAATGGCAATTGTTCTGACTTTGCTAATAAATTCTCTCATATTTCGTTTATGCAAAGATACTTTTTTCCTTCAACTTCTTGATCCTTTTATAGATTTGATTTGCCTTCAACTTTTACAAGGAAAGGAATTACAAATCCTTTTCCTTCTTGAACTTTTCTATATTTACTTCTTTCCTTATTTGACTTGAATTGTAATTTCTTTATTTCTTTCCTTCTTTGACTTGAATTGCAACTTTTTTATTTCTTTCCTTCTCTGACTTGAATTGCTACTTTTTTATTTCTTTCCTTCTTTGACTTAAATTGCTACTTTTTTATTTCTTTACAATTTTGCACTTTTTCTTCTTTTCCTCAATACTTTTTCTTCTTTGCCGCAATCTCTCATAATTGTACACATACAACACCATGCCTTCACTTTATCAATCATCAAAACTACTTTATTTGTTCTCCTACTCCCCGACACTGATAATAACAATTTTGGTAGTATCTGCTAAAACAATTCTGTTATTCATGTAGGATATTTCTTCTAAGCAAATTAATTAAGCCCCTGCATGCAACAGTTGCACTGTATGGCAGTAACTAGAACATGGAAGAAAGTATCGTTTAGCGGAATAAGAATTTCATTTGAATTGTTCCTCACTAGCTCCACCTTATTTGTCTCGACTACTAAATGTTGGATCTGAGACTTTCCATAACATGTACAGTGAAAAAATATTTCAATTTGTACATTTTTCATGATTATTTGTTTCTTGTTTATTCTTGGATCATCATTTAGAGTTAAAAATCATATATAGCTTAAAAGAACAGTAATCAAGATGACTCCACTTAAGGACGTTTTCAACATCTGCAATTATTTTATCACCTAATTGTTTCTGCACAAATATATTTTGGGCATCTTATTTTTAACAAGTTTATTTTTAATATGTTGACACCAGCATGGAAGACAAAGCAGCGCGATGTCTGTTGGATATTGATATGGGGTATTAAATTTGTTAAAAATATTGTTTGACAGGATGGAAGTTATGAGTTATATTATTTCTTCATTAGGTTGACAACTGAATGGACCTATTAAATAATTATAGTTTGGGACCTATGATAACCAAATGTAAAAGTGAAAGCGGCAGATATGGTAAACTTTCTCTGATTAAATAAAATTCAATCTGTGTGATGCACTTTACAATTTTGTTTGTCAGGCAATGGCCTATCTAAAAATTATTTTGATCTAGGATGTAGTATAAATAATGTTGATTATGACTCAACAAACAAGAAGCTGTTGGTTTCCACTTTCTTGGAGCAAAGAAGAAGTGGAACAGTAACATGAAGGAAATGATAGGAGCAACGCTTTGTGAAGATATTCTGCAGTTACGCCTTTCCTTATTAGCGAAATGATGTAGTCCATAAAAGCTTAATCACAAGGTAATGTAATAGACGATGAAGACGTACTACAATCATCTGCATCACTACCATTTCTTGAAAATGAAATCCTCTTCCTCTGCCCAGCTGCAAACTTCTGCCATCTCTTGGCCATTTTGATGAGTTTCTTGGTACTGATCATTGTCATTTTTTTTGGAAGTTTGGAAACAAGAGAGTAAATACGAAATTTAGATAATTTTTATGGCTGAACTGATAATGCTTTTGCTTGATGATGAAAAGGCTCACAGAAGAGGGATTATTTATACAAGAGGAGGTGAAATTTTTGTTACTAACCAAAGCCAAAGCCATGTGCTAATGTCTGTTGGCCAAGTTGGTATGGGGCCTAAAATTTGTGGATGAAACTACATTGAAAATTAAAGAAGATAAGTTTCTTCCTTTCTATTCTTTGATTAAATAGGCCTACTTGGTATTTCTCAGCAATGCCAATAGTTTAGACCATTGAATAAACAATTGTTGGTGAGAAGCAAAACTATGTTCTGATCTCTTCTTTGTCATGTAGATAAGTGACCTTTAGATTTCTATCTTGGCATCAACTTCATCAATCCTTGTCGATTTTAATTTAACGGTGTCCGTAAAATAAAATTGGGGCCTAATGTTGTCCTTCAACAAATTTGTTGTCTGAATACTTGATAATAATAGAGCAAGGAAGGTCATGTGATGTTTCATGTGCCATTGTCCCCTCACCAGTGGCCACAAAATTCTCTTCACCATTAAATTTGGATATGAAATGTACCACTAACTTTGTATATATACATTCATAGAAAGTTTTTTATGCAGAACACAAGTTTCACTTGCTGTGTATTCCTCAAAAATACTTTCTCTTTCTTTGAAGTCATCATTTGAAGTTACAAAGTATCTCACTATGGGCATCAAAATGAGTCCGCTTATTCAAGGTACTAGAATCTTGAGGAGGTTTTCAAATTCCGGAGGTGTTCCAAAAGGACATTGCCCAGTATATGTAGGAGAGAGCCAGAAGAAGAGATTCGTCAAGCCAATATCATACTTGAGCCAGCCTTTATTTAAAGACTTGTTAACTCAAGCTGAAGAACATTTTGGTTTCGATCATCCAATGGGTGGTCTCACGATACCTTGCAAGGAAGACGTGTTTGTTCATCTCACATCCTGCTTGAGATCATGAATTGTATCAAAGTGCAAATTCTCTTGCACATGAAATTTTGTAGAATAGTAGACTTAGATATTAGCAATAAGAGATTTAGAAAAGAACTTTCACTGTATAGTTTAGAAACACAAAAATCTATAGAAGTTGTTTCATGATCAATTTATTAATAGCAGAAGTACTGTTTCTTATAATAACTAATTTAATTGGTTATATTTGCTTGCAAACTAACACATAGAGAAAGTATCATTTAGCAGAATAAGAATGAAGTTTGTGATAAGAAACAAAAAATTACGTTGCGGAACCAAGTCATCAGCTTTATCTATACTTAAGGCTTAAAATTTATTTATGATGTCCTTGATTCTAAGTTAAGAGAAGCTGAGGCCTACTATTCAACAAGTTTAGTGTTTGTATATTTGGATAAACTTTTGGATGTCAAACTTTCTCTAAACATATATATACACAGTGCAAAAACCTTTCCTTTTCTGTGTATTTCTTAATATTATGTGCTAATTGTTCATTCTTATAATATCAGTTAGAGTTAAAAACCATATCTTGAAAGAACGGAAATTATCAAATGACTCTACTTATTCAATCTAATGGAATTTTAAGGACATCTGCAGTTATTCAGATATCATACTTGAGTCTTTCATTAGATTTGAAGACTAGTTAGCTCATATTGTTTGATCACCTAATTGCTTCTGAAAATACCACAAAATGTTCACAGTGGATGCTAACTTAGAAGAAAAGCACAACGGTACTTCAGATGTCGCTGTCTCTCATTCCTGACACCCTAATGCACATACTTCAGCAAAGCCTGATTAGAACATACTAATGCACATACTCATAAAAGGAGCATAGTTGATTTATTGATCATTTAGACCTTCTTCAATCTAGAAGGTACCGCTGTAAGTGAAATTCTTGCCATAAACAAAGTGGTGTTAATACGTAAGAGGTACAAATCGAGGATTAGATTGTTAAATCTTCTCATAACCAAACGTAACAAGTGAAAGCCGTGGATATGGTAAATTTCTCTGATAAAATAATATTAAAAATATCTGTATGATTCACTTTACAATAATGTTTATCCGTGTATGGCCTATCTAAAAAACTATTTTCAGCTAGCATGTACTATGACTCAACAAACAAGAAGCCGTTGGTTTCCACTTTCTTGGTGCAAAGAAGAAGTCGAACAGTAAGAAGAAGGAATTGATAGGAGCAACGCTTTGTCAAGATCTCCAGTAGTTATGCCTTTCTTGATAACCAAGATGATATAGTGCATGAAGGATGAATCACAGGGTAATGTAATAGGACCACCACTCGGTAGCCCAAATTATTCTTCGGACATGTTGAAAAGTTGTCTAATGATCTCATTTTCAAGGTAAACCAATGGAATTACTAAGAGAACTTGATCATCTGTATATACTACAAAATGTCATTTTTCAACTATAGAGGATGAAGATGTACTGAAACTGTCTGCATCACTACCATTTCTTGGAGATGAAATCCTTTTCCTCTGTATGGCTGCAAACTTCCGCCATTTCCTGGCCATCTTGATGAGTTTCTTAGCGCTAAGCATTGCCATTTTTCCTTTGAAGACTGGAAACAAAAAATTGAATGAGAAATTTAGGGAACTTTGATAGATAAATTGGTAATGCTTGTGCTTGGTGATGATAAAGGATCATGAATGGGGGATTATTTATACAAAATGGAGCTGAAGTTTTTGTCACTAACCACCTAAGGCAAAGCCATGTGTCGATGCCTGTTGGCCAAGTTAAAATGGGGCCTAAAATATGTGGATGCATCTAGTTTAAAAATGAAAGATGATAAGTTTCCTGCTTTCTTCTCTGAATACCAATAATTTGAAACATTAAATGAACAATTGTTGGTAAGAAACAAAACCATGTTCCACTCTTTTATTTGTCATGTAGATAGGTGACACTCTTTTATTTCTTACAACTCACAATATTATTACTTGCACACTATTTTCTCATAAACTAAGAAGTAGTTTGTGGATTACTCTCTTTACTCTCTATTGCTTCTCTATTTTGTGTGTCTTCAAGTGTTCAATTACTACTCTATTTATAGTATTTTTTGAACACTTGTTTACATCATTAATGACATAATGTGGTAACCGATTTCAACAAAAAATTGGCTGCCTAACTCTACCAAACTTATACCAAACTTTGACTACCTACTTCCATAAATGTGGCTACTAACTTTCACATTGGTGGCTACCAATTTTCACATTTGTGGCTAATAATTTCAACAAGTATGGCTGCAAAATTAACTGCTGCCAAGATTTATTTTCACTCCCTTAACTTTGATTTTTTTTCTTTACTCTAAGGCTTGATCTCAATCTCTAAAAATCTTCAAACTTGAGAGGCTTTGTAAAGATATCCGCAACTTGATCATGAGATTTCAAATACTTGAGCTCCCTCTATCTCTTTCTTGGCAATGCATTCTCAATAAAGTGATACATTGTGTCTATGTACTTGCTTTGATCATCATACACTGAATTCTTTGCTAGTGCTTGTGCAGATTAGTTATCAACACAAATCATTGTGGCTTCAATTAATGGAAAATTGAGTTGCTTAGACAATCTTCTCAACCAAATAGCATGACACGTACATGATATCGCTGCCACATATTCAACTTCACAAGTCAAGAGAGTAACACTTGACTGTTTCTTTGAACTCCAAGAAATAACACATTAGAATCTAATTGCTCGATTGTCCTTGGGAAAAGTTGTCAACTCCCAAGTGTTGTTCTTTTCTATTGACTGGATCTCCTCCTCCATGGCTTGTCTCCACCTTTTGTCAGTAACAACTTCATCAAAATTCATTGGTTCATGATACACTCAAACTTACTTCTTAAATAAGAAGTAAAGCGGTCGTGTCAAGTAAATAACCCAACTAGTGAGGTTGGTATCGTTTCCACAAGGAAAACAGTCTAGACTTAACTTCAACCTGTTATTACTATTGTTTTGTCAATGACTTCCTTGGAAAGTAAAAACAACAAAGGGGGTTTCTATTTCTTAATGAGTGAAAATAAATAACGAACTTGAAAGAGATACTTAACAGCTTTGAATGTTGGGTTTTAATCAATTAATCGAAGTAACTAGGGTTTACGTGTTCCCCACAGGTTCATAACTTGATAACTCTAACAATAACAATTCTTTCCTAGTATCTTGCATGCAAAGTGATAAGTTCGTTATGTATTTCTAAATCCTTGGTCAGGCATCTAGAAAATCTCACTCTGCACCTTGGTCTGGCTACGTGTGTTGCTATCCTAACCCTTATCCTTACCTCATATTAAGCATCGTCTTCGATATTTGACTAAGTTATTACCTCGTACCAATCAATACTAGCCTATTAGATAGTATACACTAAATCTATGTTCATAATTCTTTTCGTATTAACTACCTCCTTGGTCCGGCAAGTAGCATTAAGGTGAGTTCTAACGTTGGCAATCCGTTAAAAAGACTTCTAAACGAAAGAATTATTAATACATGCAAGACACTATTCTAGAATTGTTATTTTACTTAGGGTTTATCTCATTATTTTCCTATGGTTCCCACAACCCTAGTTATGGAGTTTAGTTACTCATAGCCATAATCACAATATTCAAATACGTTATATAAGAATTCATGTACTTACTTCAATGAGGAAGATTAAAATCAAAAATTTTGCTTGATTAATCACCAAAATCTCAAAGTAATCAATGACCAATAATCCAGAGTCTAATAATATGATGTCTAACAATACGGAGTCTAACAATACGGAGTCTAACTATCTGGTGTCTAACAAAATCCTCCTTTTTCACACAATGATTTCAATTTGAGTATACGTTCCATATGGGCACACCTGCGGACCTGCAAAGGGCAAAGATCATGCACGAGAAGGGGTAGGTAGTAGTGACCTTGAATGCCCTCTCGTGCATGACTGCCTGGAGAAACCATGCGAAGTCCACCTCGAATCCGGCTATCATCGCCGCCATCAACACTGCTCGATCCGAGGTAAAGATGTTATCAGCAGCTGTGGGGGAAAGGCAGTGACGGACAAGCAGCCACAAGAACTTTGTTGTGAACGTGAGTTTGGCCTTCTTGATGGCCCCCTTCGGCTCCGTCACCCAATCAGCACCCTCTCCATCTACTGACAGGTGCAGGGCCATCCACCTCTTGGTGGTCTCTCGCAGTGCTGGCTCACGCAAAAACTGGCCATCCTTGACTATCTGCCAGCGGTAGTCAAACTCAACAGTGAGGGGGGTCAGAGTAGCATCAATACTCTCGCCGTATAGAAACCGGCGGATGGCTGGCAGGGAAATGTCAACCTGCACACCCCGGACTCGGACCTGCTCCAGTGGGTCCTGTTTAGTGGGAGCAGCCCGCCTATCGATCTGTGATCGTAGAGTCGCTACGTAGGATGCGTAGAACTCTCGAACCATTTCTTCGTTGTATCGCCCCAACGGACGTGTTGTCCACTCCAAGCGATGCCTGGTGAAGAGGTTGTGGATCTGCGGCATCGTCAGGAGACTCCCTGTAAGTACCCGCCGCTCCAAAGTGAGTGTTCGAGTCATCACTCCATTATCATTCAGGAACTTGGCGTCGGAGTAGACTTGAAACTGCCCGTCGACACACCACCGGTTGGGCTGGTCAGTGGCTGGAGTGGGGACCTGAGCTGGTGAGCCGGATGTAGAGTCTGAACTGTCAGCCTCATCAGACAAGGCCGACGCTGTAGCAGTGGCAGGTGCGGGAACCTCAACAGAGCCAGAGGCTTCCTCGGACCATGATACTCCTAAGGAGCCAGACGCTCCTTCCTCATTTGTGGCTGACCCAGAGGGTGTGCCGGTCAGTGTGCGCTACTCATCAGACTGGGTGGCAGTGACTGCGCCGGACACCACCTTTTTGGGTGTGGCTCTGGGAGCACGTGCAACACGGGAAGGTGTGGAAGTGCCTGGGGGCACATACTCAGGGTCTCACTCATCATCAAAGCCGATGATCATGCGTGCAGACGGGGCGACAGACTTTGATCGCCCGCGTGCATAGGTTCGGTCTTACTTGGGTGCCATAGTAGATAGTACTTGCAAAGGATCACTATTAGTACGAGTAGTGGCAAACAAGACAAGCGAAACCATATGAAATAAAACAGTGAAAATAGTATGTAATTGCTGTAAAAACAGTGACACACGACGGGCCTGGTGACGGCTCGTCGTGACTATGACGGACTGTCGTGAGGTCCATCGTGTTTTACTTAGACTATGTATATATAGAGAACCCTGAAGGAGTGTCTCTGACTAGCATGACGGTGTGTGCACGACGGACCGCCACACGTACGACAGTCCGTCGTAAATGTCCGTCGTAGGACACTTGAGAAAAAAAATATGGAGACCCTTAAGAGAGGAGTCTCTGACCATCATGATGGTCATGTAGGACGGCCCGTCGTGGGTACGACGGTCCGTCACATTGGTCTGTTGAAGGACACATAGAAAAAGTGAGACCCTTAGAAATAGAGTCTCTGACAACCAGAACGGTTGTGCAGTACGGACCGTCGTGAAGACGATGGTCCGTCACATGTGTTCGTTGGGGAACACTTGGAAAAAAAATGAGAGACCCTTAGAAGCAGGGTCTCTGACAACCAAAACGATTGTGCAGGACAGACCGTCGTGAGTACGACGATCCGTCACATGTGTCCATTGGGACAGGGTGCTAGGGCTTTTGCAACGGATCCTATGACGGTCCGTCGTAGGTACGATGGTCCGTCATCGGGGTCTCATTCTGAATGACAGTAACAGAACTAAGGGTACCCTAAGCATCCCTGATGAACCCACATCAACCTTGTATTGTTTTGGACCTACATGTGTCTAACCCAACTACCTAGGGAACTAGCAAGGAAAAAACACCTATGTCTAGGGTGGTAAACATGGCAATTTCGAACATTTGTAACCTAGGTTAGACAGAATCATATAAAGTAAACAAAATATGATGAGGAACTCAGCTTAATACTAACTAGTAAACAAAAATGCAAGATAAATGAGTATAAATTTGAGAAACATACCTTAGAAATGGAGAAAAACAAATGCACAAGTACTCGGTGGCAAGATAGACACTCACAACAGCAGTTTCCACTAGTAGACAACACTTTAGGGCTTTGGAGACTTGTGAGAGGGCAATGATCGGTGGTTGGTAGAGGGATAGATTGTGGAAGTTGAGAAGGGAAGAGTAATGGGAGAAATAATGAAGTAATGGGGGTGAAATGAGGGGTTGGGGAGTTTAAACGGTCTGATTTTGAAAAAGGGTCCAGCCGGGTCGGGTTGGGTATACCTCATTAATCACGCGACGGTTCCCCGATGACGGTCCATCGCAGTTGTGACGACCCGTCGTTGGTTCCGTCGCGTTTTCCCTAATTTCATAATAACAGAAAAACGTACCTGGTACGACGGATGCATACGACGGTCCGTCGCAGGCGCAACGGTCCGTCGATGTGTCCGTCAGTGACTGCTGTAGAGTAATTTTCTGGAGAATTTCCTGATGATGTGCCTGCAAATTTAAAAACTCATTAGTAGAAAAGTGCTACCATTACTAAAAAGACGATAAGTATTGGGTTGCCTCCCAACAAGCGCCTGATTTAATGTCGCGGCACGACTGGGGACCCTTGATTACTCAGACTTCATCAAGATGGTATGCCTCTATCACTTCATTCCCCGATGCTTTATGCTTAAAATAGAGTTTTATTCTTTCTCTATTCCTCTGAAACCGCATTCCCTCCTTGTCTTTTAACTCAACTGCTCCATGAGGGAATACTTGGGTAATTAGGTAAGGGCCAGTCCTTTTGGACTTGAGCTTGCCCGGAAGACAAGGCACCCCAGAACTGTCTACAAGCACCAAATCCCCAACCATAAACTCTTGTCTTGCATTTTTCTGTTCAATCTCCTTCTTCATCTTTTTTTTTGTGGGATATGGCAGATACCGATTGGAGCTCACCATTCTGCCTCATGGTCCTACAAATGTTGAAGGTCGCTTCTTCATTATTCAACCGAAAATGTAATTTGTCCCTTCTCCATATCAACTAATGCTCTACCTCTAGCAAGGAATGGCCTCCCAAGAATAATAGGCACTTCAAAATCAACCTCACAATCAAGAATAACAAAATCAGCCGGAAAGATGAATGACTCCACTTTTACTAGCACATCATGGAGTATCCCTATGGTCCTTTTCACTATCCGATCGGCCATCAATAGCAGCATCGCAGTGGGTTTTGGATCCCCCAAACCCAACTTCTTGTAAATTGAGAGGGGCATGAGATTTATGCTTGCCCCCAGATCACATAATGCTTTCGCAAAATGTAATGACCCAACTGTACAAGGTATAGTGAACGCACCCGGATCTTCTTTCTTTTGTATTGGGGATCTTGTAGCAATAGCACTACAATGCTGCAATCTATCATCATCCCCAAAAGTGACCAATCTTTTCTTGTTGACCAAATCTTTCATAAATTTAGCATAACCGGCATTTGTTCTAGAGCTTTTACCAAAGGGACATTGATAGAGAGCTGCTTCAAAATTGCTATGAAGCGCTGGTATTTACCATCCTTGGTCTTTTTCACTAATCTCTGAGGGAAGGGTGGTGATGGCCTAGGAATGGGAATTACCTTTATAGGTACTTTTGCATCTTTTCCATTACTTCCCTCTGCTTCACCACTACCCTTTACCACATTATCATTATCCTTTCTCACATTTTCCTCAGTAGATGGCATAGGTGGGTCAATGGTTTGCCTACCACCCCGAGTAGTGATTGCCATACAGTGCGCATCATTCTGTGGATTTTGGATAGTGTTGCTAGGAAGAGTGCCAGGTTGTCGTGTGTTCACTGTCGCAGATAATTAGGCCACTTGCAATTCGATCTGTTTAATCAAAATTGCATGTGTATCAACTTTTTGCCCAATACTAGCTAAATCACACCTCAACTCTTTAATGTGTTCATCACTAGTGTCGAACCTCCTCATCATTTTGTGCAACATATCCTCAACTCGCGCCATAATATCTCCACCATCCCTAGGAGTAACTTCACGATTTTGAGGAGGGACATAGGGCCCATTCCTGTCGTTTCTATTAGCATAGTTACCCCTGTTAAAGTTGTTGTCGCGGTGGTAGTTTCCATTTCGAACATAATGACCCTCACGATTGTAGTTACCATAGTTCCGACCTTGGCGCCACTTATCCTGATTTGAGCCTTAGGCACTTGGTCGGAAACCCCCCGTCTGTTCATTTACTGCATAAGTGTCCTCCGCATAATAGCACTCATCATTAGGAGGTGGTGGCTTAGCCAAGTAGTTGACTGCATTTATCTTTTCTGCATCCCCTATGACATGTTTTAGTACCAACCCAAGCTCAGTTCTCATCTGAGTCATTTCTTCCCGAATCTCATCGTGGATGGGTTGTGAGTGGACTGTACTGTGAAGGTGTTTCTCCCTGTATCAGACTTCCCAGTACTCCAAGCTTTGTTACTCCGGGAGATTTTCTCTAATTTTTCAGCGATCTCAGCATAAGAGCATTCTCCATAAGATCCACCTGCTACAGTGTCCAACACCGCTTTGTTGTTATCATCCTGTCCCCGATAGAAGTATTCCTTCAGTGACTCATCCTCTATACGGCGATTTGGAACACTTCTCAAGAATGAGGTGAATCTATCCCAAGAACTACTAACTGACTCTCCTGGTAGTGCCACAAAGTTGTTCACCCTGTCTTTGTGGTTTAATTTCTTGGAGACCGGATAGTAGCGTGCTAAGAAGACATCCGTTAGTTGGTTCCAAGTGAAGATGGAGTTGTATGGGAGCTCAGTGAACCACATAGCAGCCTCTCCCGTCAGTGATAGAGGAAACACTCTGAGACCTCTTACATCTAGATCCAAATCAGGCCTCCCAACACAACTTTTACACACTGCCCTTACCTTAGCTATATGGGCATGTGGATCCTCAGAAGGTAGCCCTGAAAACAAACCTCTAGCAGTGAGCTTTTGCATCAGGCTACTAGTTACCACAAAAGTGTGGCCTGTGGGTAGAGGGGGTAAGACTAGTGGCCCATCCGAGTCTGCTATGTTATCATACCCTCTATTGTATGCTTGAGGCCGTCGAACGGGATTTTGTCCCCTCTGTTGATGTTCACCCGGAGCGTCGGGTAACATCTGACCATGAACATCCACCGGAGCTGGGATGTTCTAGTTTGGATCCTCATCATTTATTCCCAAGTTTCGATTCATATTGCGCAGTGTATGCTCTAGCTCGTGATCGTAGGGAAACAAGGGTTCTCTTCCTCTCCGTGTATTTGGCATACAAGGAGGATAGTTCAGAAAAGAAATCAAAATCAATAAAACATAGTAAAATCCAAAAAATATCAACTAAACTATAGTAATAAGTTTAAGTTAATCTAAAAGCTAAATTCCCCTGCAACGGCGCCAAAATTTGATACGCTCAAACTTACTTCTTAAATAAGAAGTAAAGCGGTCGTGTCAAGTAAATAACCCAACTAGTGAGGTTGGGATCGTTCCCACGAGGAAAATAGTCCAGACTTAACTTCAACCTGTTATTACTATTGTTTGGTCAATGACTTCCTTGGAAACTAAAAATAATAAAGGGGGGTTTCTATTTCTAAATAAGTGAAAATAAATAACGAACTTGAAAGAGACACTTAACAGCTTTGAATGTTGGGTTTTAATCAATTAATCGAAGTAACTAGGATTTACGTGTTTCCCACAGGTTCATAACTTGATAACTCTAACTATAACAATTCTTTCCTAGTATCTTGCATGCAAAGTGATAAGTTATGTATTTCTAAATCCTTGGTCCGGCATCTAGAAAATCTCACTCCGCACCTTGGTCCGGCTACGTGTGTTGCTATCCTAACCCTTATCCTTACCTCATATTAAGCATCATATTCGATATTCGACTAAGTTATTACCTCGTACCAATCAATACTAGCCTATTAGATAGTATACACTATATCTATGTTAATAATTCTTTTCGTATTAACTATATCCTTGGTCCGGCAAGCAGCATTAAGTCGAGTTCTAACGTTGGCCATCCGTTAAAAAGACTTCTAAACGAAAGAATTATTAATACATGCAAGACACTATTCTAGAATTGTTATTTTAGTTAGGGTTTATCTCATTATTTGCCTAAGGTTCCCACAACCCTAGTTATGGAGTTTAGTTACTCATAGCCATAATCACAATATTCAAATATGTTATATAAGAATTCATGTAGTTACTTCAATGAGAAAGATTAAAATCCAAAAGTTTGCTTGATAAATCACCAAAATCTCAAAGTAATCAATGATCAATAATCCAGAGTCTAATAATATGATGTCTAACAATACGGAGTCTAACAATACGGAGTCTAACAATACGGAGTCTAACTATCTAGTGTCTAACCTCAAAAACGAGGTTTTTCGAACTATTTATAAAAAACAAAAACCTAATTAAACAATGATTCTAATTGCTGGAAATCTGCCAAAATGCAGCTCGATCGACGGATCTCGCGACGGACCGTCGTGGACTCCATCGTCCCATACTTGTGCACTTTATTCTGCTTCTCTCTTCATTCCCCTCTACGGCAAGTATGAAGGACCGTCATAGACACAAAGGTCCGTCGAGGGTTTTCGTTCTAAAATACTTCAATTCTTGGAATCAGGGTTCTGGGATCACTTCTCTGATCTTCACGACGAACCTGCAGGATGGACCGTCAGAGCCACGATGGACCGTCACAAGCTTCGTAATCCTACACTTAGTCAGACTTCCCCATCTTCCTTCAGCAGCTGCACTACGTTGCCACCTATGGACCGTCACAACCACGACGGACCGTCACAAGCTCCGTAGGTGGTCTCTTTTGCATTTCTTCGCTCAAAATCTCCGCATTCAGCTTTGGACAGATTTCCTGCAAAACAAAGAGAAACTTATATAAAAATTAGCACAAAAAGGCTTTTGGACACACTAAAGTTAAGGAAAAAGTATTAATAATACCGTGAAACCACGGTATATCAGTTCACTATCAACAAAGAGACAACACCAAAAATCAAAATTAGTAATTTCTTCTGTGTCATCATAGAATTCTTGGATGCTCCTCATCCTATGTGATCTTTCACTTGAACTCTCTTGAGAAGATGGAGATGCAACATTTGTTGGTGAAGGAGGCGGGGTTGCATCCTGTGCCATGGTCTCCTGTTCTTCTTCATCTCCGAAGTATGGAAGAAAATCATATGTTTTTGCTTCCGGAGCCTCCCAGTTCCATGATGCTTCTTCATCAAATTCAACATCACAACTCACCATCACATTGTTATTGTTTGGATTACACAATGTGTAGCCTTTTGAACTTCCGTCATAACCAACAAACACATAATTGGATTATACAATGTGTAACTGTTTACGCGGTTTAACCCTAAACCCTAAACCCTAAATTTTAGGTTGTACTATTTATTCTCTGTAACAAAAAATACTCTGATTTATTAATATAAATATACCTTACCACCGTGGAAGTTTACTTACGCGGTGTTACCACGAAATATTGGGTTTCCTCTTTCTCTCTCTAGATCTCTCATCTCTTTCTTTTGAAAGTTCTTGTGTTCTTCATTCATCTAGTGTGTGTGCGTGAATTCGATCCTAACACGATCGTCAAGTTTAGATCTCCCTTGATGTGGAACATGAGCATAGGCTATGATCCCAAAGATTCTCAAGTGCTTAACACTTGAATTTCTTCCACTCCATGTCTCTTGAGGTGTTTGATCTCGTACATTTCTTGTTGGAGACCTGTTGCTCAAATAAATTGCACAAGAAACAGTTTCGGCCCAAAATTCTTTTGGTAAATATTTCGCTTTCAACATACATCTAGCCATATTAAGAATTGTTCTATTCTTTCTTTCTGCAATTCTATTTTGTTGTCTCGAGTAATGTACCGTTAGAGGGCAACGAATTTCATGATATTGACAAAAGTCATTAAATTCTTTTGAAGTGAATTTGTCACCTCTATCAGACTTTAATGCTTTTATTTCATAGCCACTTTCTTTTTCTACAAGTGCTTTGAAATTTTTAAAGGCAACAAAAACTTCAGATTTTTTCTTCAAGAAGTATACCCAAGTTTTTCTGCTGAAATCATCAATAAAAAGCAAAAAGTATTATCTTTTACCAAAAGAAGGTGGATCGATCGGACCACACACATTGGTGTGTACAAGTTGGAGTGGCTTACTTGTTCTTGATATAGACTCCTTTGGAAAACTCCTCCTTGCATGTTTTTCAAGAAGACAAGCTTCACACAATTGATTTGGATGGTTTATTGACGGTATTCCATCAACCATGTTCCTGTCTCCAATTGACTTGAGCACTTCAAAGTTCAAGTGTCCAAATCTCATATGCCAACACCATGAGTCATCTTGCTCATTAGCCTTCAAACACCTTGCATCGATAGTTTGAAGATTCATGGAAACAATCTATTATTTGCCATATGAACTTCAACAATTAAGTTGTTACTTGAATTTCTTAGTAAAAGATGCATATTTTTCATATGAATATCATATCCTTTTTCAAGAAGTTGACCCAAACTTTTCAATTTTGGCACATAATAAACATTAGTAATCAATTTATGACCATCATCTTTACAGGATATCAGAATCGTACCTATCCTTTCAATTTGGATCTTTGAGGTATCTCCAAAAGACACATTACCTTTCACGGACTTTTTTATCTCCACAAATTTATCTTTATAGCCATACATATGATTGCTTGCTCCATTGTCAAGATACCATGAGCTGCAATCATCTTTATTTTCTTCTTTGAGTATTAATAACAGTGTTGAGTCATCTTTATCTTTTGTTGTTGTCAACAAGATTAACTTTCTCTTCAACATTACTACGACATTTCCAAGAGTAATGTCCCATTTTATGATATTTATAACACTCAATTTTAGATTTTTCATACCTCATTTCATTTGTACCTTGGTAGGCTCCACGTCCTCTGTCTCCTCGTTGACCACGATCACGACCTCTGAATGACTAGTGAACTTTATCTTCATTGTTGAAATAATTGGTATAATTTCTTCCTCTTCCACGACCTCCACAGCCTCCACGCCTCGCCATTGTCAATTTCCTTTGTAACTTTTCTCACCTTCAAAACCTTTAAAGGATGCATGAGTTTTAAGAAGTTGCTCTAGTGGCTCTTCTTTTCTCCTTTTCATTTTCTCTTCATGGGCTAGTAAAGAACCTTCCAAATGTTCTACCGTCATAGAGTCTAGATCTTTAGACTCCTCAATAGCACACACCACATAATCAAATATTGGTGTTAAAGAACGAAGGATCTTTTCTACCGCACGCACATCATCTACTTCCTCCCCATATCTTCTTAGTTGTTTTACAACAGTCATCAATCTTGAACAGAACTCCGAAATGGATTCGGATTCTTTCATTTAAAATTTCAAACTCATCCCTTAGAGTTTGAAGTTTAATCTTCTTTACTTTATCAACTCCTTGAAGAGAATTTTGTAGAATCTCCCACGCATTTTTTGAGGTGGTTGTATCAGCCACCTTCTCAAACATGCCATCATCCAAACAATGATGGATAAGAGTGAGGGCCTATTGAGTTTTTTTTCTTGTCTTTAACAAGACCTCCTTTTCATTTGAGGGCAAAGTTTCCTCATTTGTGGGTCAAGAATAGCTTTCATTCGTAGACATTAATTTTCATAATTTTCTCTTGTGAGATGGGGGTATTGAAAGGACAACGGACTATTATTTGTCATGGTTTTGATACCACGTTGTTAGACAAAATGACAATCACACCCAGGATAATGTCCAAACTAAATAGCAATAGGAAGAAAGTAACAACGACACCAAATATTAAAATGGGTAAATATGATACCCGAATAAGTAATACAATAAGATTGATGAAAACTTGAAGTGTCAAAAGACTACTACTCAACACTCTTTTATTTCTTGCAACTCACAATAATATTACTTGCACACTATTTTCTCATAAACTAAGAAGTAGTTTGTAGATTACTCTCTTTACTCCCTATTGCTTCTCTCTTTTGGTGTGTCTTCAAGTGTTCAATTACTACTCTATTTATAGAGTTTTTTCTAACACTTGTTTACATCATTAATGACATAATGTAGTAGCCAATTTCAACAAAAATTGGCTACCTAACTATATCAAACTTTGACTACCTACTTCAACAAATGTGGCTACCAACTTTCACATTAGTGGCTACCAATTTTCATAGTTGTGGCTAATAATTTCAACAAATATGACTTCAAAATTAATTGCTCCCAAGATTTATTTCCACAAATAAAGATCAGTTTTTTAAAAAAAAAAAAAAAAAATAGATCACCTCTTTTTTTTCAAGTAGAAACTATATTTTGTTATCGTTTTTCAAATTTTTTTCCTGGTGTAGTTTTTTGTGCGAATCTACTATTGTTTGTGGTGCAATTCTAGTGTTGTTTTAGTGAAAATTAGGAGTTGCAGATGTGGTGCATTTCTGGTGCTGTTTTTGTGATGTTGTGGTGAATTTCAAATGCAGTTTGGGTGCTTTTCTACTACTGCTTTGGTGCAATTTTAGTTTAAATATGATGCAATTCTTATTTAGAATATGAATATATTTTTTATGAAGATTCAAGGGACCAAACAAGTTGACACCAAACATACATCATATTTGTTCCATAACAAAATTTAATACATTGCAAAATGAAAAGATATATTATTCTATGCTATGCCAACATGTGATCGCATTTCCCAACACCCGTTTTCCAATTATTTGATCTAAACTACTTTTGGCTCATTTGTTTCGCCTCTTATCTCGGATCTTCTATCAAAACTTGCATTTGATAAACTTCCGCTAGGTAGAGCTTGAATCTGCCTCGATCTTTTCTCTTCAAGATTATCACGTTCCTATAATTATCTTCGAGCTCACTGATGTTTAGCATGTATATATCATAATTGGGATAATTAAAACGATCAACGAGACATTTGGTCGAATGTTTGGTGTGCAAAAACCTTGCCTATAGATCCACATATATCAATAATAATGAAGAATGCTTTGCAAAAGGAGATCTTTTTCTTCTGCCTGAGACTTCCATTGAAGGAGATGAATAAAAAAAAGGCACCTCAAAATCATTGAAATAATATTGAATATTATTTCTCAGATTGTTTTATTTATGCAAATTAGTGCTGGCAATTTAAACCAATTTTTCATTGACACGTCCAAATAACTTATTAAATATGGGGTGAAAGAGTAATTTTAAATAAGTAATATTTGAGACTATATCCATATTTTACCCATTAAAATATGAGTATATTATGGGTAAACTACGGGTCAAATATGAATATTGCAAGTTTTCTCCAAATTTTCAAAAAATCTTCTGTTTCCAAGTTTTAGAATCCATTTCTCAAAACCTTCACATATGAGTCTCTATTTATATTTCAACTCTCGACCTCCACCCCACCCTTTTAAAAAAAAATTAAAGTTTATTTTTTGAAAATATTTTGAACTTCAAAATTCGTTTTTTCACATCTATCCTAGACTCCCCCTAACCCACCCCACACCAGCCCCCTCACCCCTACCCCACAAAAATAAAAATTTAAGTTTATTTAAAATAATATTTTCAACTTCAAAATTTCATTTTTTCATCCCTACCATCGTCCCCCATCACCCCCACCCCCACCCAAAAAAAATTAAGTTTGTTTTAAAAAAAATAATTTCAACTTCAAATATTTATTTTTTTCACCCTATCCTGGACCCACCCACCCCAGCCATCGTCCCCCCACCCCACCCCCTATCCCTACCCCCACCCTTTAAAAATATTAAGTTTGTTTAAAAAATATTTTTAACTTCAATTTTTTTTCACCCTACCCTGGAACCCCCCCCCCCCCTCAACCCAATTTTTTTTTTAAAGTTTTTTTTAACTTTTATAATAAAATAAAACTAAATGAAGCATTTTCAACATATTTCATCTAAAAAAAAAAGACTAAAATATTTTCTCCATATTGAATTCTAAAATAAAGAACTATTTATTCATGAAATATGGTTAAACTGGTATTTTACTCAACTCATTTATTATTCAACCCATTTTTACCCATATTAAATATGGACGATTTGAATGATTATCCATTTTATATTTACCCATTTTCAATCCCCCACATTTGACTCAACATCCCATTTGCCACCACTAATGCAAATAGACAAAAGAAACAAAGTATGGTGGATAAATAGGTGCTGATGCTATTTGAAGGAGAACAGAGACGGCTAAGGTTTGAGTTCTATTTCTCACGTGCAAAGAAAAGTGTCGTAAAAAATCAGACGGTTGTTTAGGGGAGCAATAAATATGCACCAATTGTTGAAACATGGAAGAGTATTAGTGCTCCATGTTAAAAAGATAAGAATTATTATGATTCTAATTCAAAAATGGAGGACTATTTTGAGTCTTTTCTCAAATTTTCATGTTTATGCATACAGAAAGATTTATAAATATTTATGAAATCTATATTGGAGTATATAAGTTTGTTATATTAAAATTAAAGTCAAGTGAACAATACTCTTTTTATTGTTATATGTTCTTTCATTAGATAATATGAATTCAAATATTTCCTTAGTTAGGAATAAGAAAATGAAAAGAAAAGGAACTAAACATTAATTGTTATCCTATGGCCAAAATTAATTCAAGTAATACTGTTTTTCTTTAAGCTTATTTTTTCAAAATTAAATAAGATCAGATTAATCTGATATTTTAAAATTAAGATTTGAAAGTTTAAAACTATATTGAAAATATTATAAATTACAATTTTATTCATGTATCAATATGATGAAGAAAATATATATCAACGAAATTTTGATTTAAAATTTATATCATTTGACACTTTAAAAATTAAAAAAGATTAAAAAACTGAAAATTAAATAAATGAAAATATGATATGATCACGTTAAAAATTTAGCTAAGATATAATAGATTAACGAATGAAATCTTCATTCATTTATGCATACAAATTTAAATATTTTCTCAAATAGTTCCAAAACTTTGAATATCACCTATTTCATAATTTATTAAGTTTATAGCTTAGGTGCTTTAAAACATCTAATTGTCAATTACAAGCATTTCTAATTTTTGAATGTAAATATTTTAACATTAAAAAAATATTTGTTAATATAGCCCATATCACATAAAAAAAACACTATGCATTATGTATAAATTACAAAGTAAAGAAAAAATATTAAATCTAACTTATAATTTTTTATTATGATATATTTATAATGTGTAAAAGTTAAAAATATGTTGATGAATATCCATGTCATGAAATTTTAACCTCAATTTGTCCGGCAAGAAAATTTCTTAGCCAAAAGTAATGCCGACTTCTCTAATTGCTTTCTAAATCTTCTTCCCTACTTCCTGTAAACACCTAATCTTCTACCATATCTAAAGTTGTACACCAATTTTATTTCTTAAATATTTTTTTGGGAAAAGGGTCGAAAAATATTCTAATTTTGGCTGAAATTACTATTACGATACTCCTGAACTATTTAATAGTTTATTTTAAAGACATATATGTACCCATGTTAAATGACAATAAATCCTTCTTGGCTGGAATGTAGGATTCCTCTATAGATATTATAATAAGTCTTTTCTGTAAACTCAAAATCCTTTATTGATTAGGATAGCTCTTTTTCTATTTGTATTCAAACTCTATCATATACATCTTCAGCACGCACGCACGCACGCATGCACGCACGCGCGCGCGCACACACACACACTTAGATTGCACAACCAGAAGGAATCCTTCTTCTTTGGCTCAAAACTACCATGAGTCATTCTATCATACCTTACATAATGCACATTCGTACCACTCGTGAAGCTTGGTCATATCTTTCCAACCATTATCAATCTCAATCCCGAGCTCGCGTCATGCAACTTCGCCACTAACTCCAAACCACCACTAAGGGTTCTTCAACCATTATGGACTATGTTGACACGAAACGAACTATATCCCATAGTCTAGCTCTTGCTGCCCGTTCCATAACAGAAGAAGAACTTATGAGTGCTATTTTGGTTGGACTAGACTCTTCCTATGGACCTTTTCGCTCTGCCGTTAACCCTCACCTTGATAACCTCACCACTGACTCACTTCTTGGTTTACTTCTCCAAGAAGAGGAGAAACTGGCTGAGGAAACCAAATCCCTCCAACTTCAAGTCAATGCCATATCTCGTCAATACTCCAACCGCTCCCCAATCACTGGATATCCTAATCAACAAATTGTCACCACCTCTCAAAAATCCTCCACTCGCCCGACAAATACCAACCCCCCTCGTTCCTCTCATAGATCATCACCTCGCATAATCTGTCAAATATGTGAGAAACCCAACCACCATGCTTGTAATGGCTACAACTGCAACAACATGGATACCTACCCACCAAACCGATCCTCTAACCGTCCATAAGCCAATAAGGTCACTCCCTCGACTAATTCTATGATTTCTCCTTCGGCTATTATTGATATTCATGGTTTGAGGACTCAGGTGCCATCAATGATGTTACGTCAGACTTGTCTCAACTATGTATTCACACGGACTATAATGGTGAGGATCAGCTTGCTGTAGGTAATGGCCAAAAACTCTCTATCGACTCCTTTAAGCTTTCTTGTGCTACTCGACCTCTTCATCTTAATAAAATTCTTCATGTTCCTTCTATCACCAAGAGTTTATTCAGTGTTTCTCAATTTACTAAAGATAATAATGTCTTTATGGAATTTCAACCCTCATGTTGTTTTGTGAAGGATCCTCAGGGAAAAATACTACTCCACGGGTCAATTGATAATGGTTTATATCATTTGGATGGTGGTGGGCTTCCTTTTATCTCATCCTCAACTCCTCGCGCCTTTGTCATATCTCGAGCATCACTACAAGAGTGGCATGAACGCCTTGTTCATCCTCATGAGCAACTTTTACTTCTTCTAGTCTGTAGTTTTAATCTTCCAGTGACTTCCAACAAAATGCCTGCAGTTTATGGATCTTGTCAATTAGGAAAAAGTCATAGGCTCCCGTTAGCGTCTTCCTCAAGTCGTAGTTTATTCCCTTTTGATTTGGTGTATTCTGATGTTTGGGGGCCTTCTCTGTATCTTTCTATTAATGAAAATAAGTATTTTGTTTAGTTTCTTGATGATTCTACTATATTTGTTTGGATATTTTTCTTGTCAACAAAATCACAAGTTTTTGATGTTTTTAAATACTTCCATAAGATAGTTTTCACACAATTTGGCAAAAACATCAAAACTTTGCAAACTGATTGGGGTAGGGAGTATCCTAATGTGTCTTCATATGCCCAATCCATCGGCATAACTTATTGTCTCTCTTGTCCTCACACTCACGAACAAAATGGGGCTCCATAAAGACGTAACTGCACCATTGTGGAGAAAGGACTAACTTTACTTGCTCACGCATGTCTTCCATATCAATATTGGGAGCATGCTTTTTCTACCGCCACATACCTACATAACTGTACCATCACTCCCATATTATCCTTTAAATCACCCTATGAAGCTCTATATCATCATTCACCGGACTACCAACTCCTTCGAAAATTTGGGTGTCTATGCTACCCTTTTCTACGTCATTACAATCATCATAAAATTGATTTTTGCTCTCTTCCGTGTGTCTTCTTGGGTTATAGTCCGAAGCATAAAGGTTATCTATGTCATTGTCCCCCAACTAATAGGATGTATATTGCTCGTCATGTGACGTTCGATGAAGATAAATTTCCCTATCCTCATTACAACAAATTTTCTTCTTGCTCTAGTGACAACTCACCACCCTCATCCTTAACTTCTCTACAATCAATTTCCAATGCTTTTCCCACATCTGTTGCCTCACCTTTACTCCATTCACTGGCAGATTCCCCTTCCTCGTCCTCACTAACCACTCGAGTCCTACCAGTACCTAATTCATATACCACAACATCTCCACCACACAATACATTTCCACCCACCGTCGCGTCCTCTACTTCAAGCACATATTAGAATGCTCCCACATATTTTTGTCCTGCTACTTCTTTCAATCATCCTATGACCACACGAGCTCAAAAAAATTCCCTCAAGCCTAAAACACTTGTTGTATCTCGCCGTCCTACCCCATTTTCATCCATTATAGCAAGTGAACCAAAAACCCATAAGCAAGCTGCATCCTCTCCTAAGTGGTCGTGCGCCATGGAAGCTGAATATCAAGCATTGCACCGTAACTTCACTTTGACACTTATTCCCTGCCCTCCCAATGCAAATGTGGTGGGTTGCAAATGGGTATACCGTATTAAGCGACGAGCAGATGGTTCAATCGAAAGGTACAAAGCTCGCTTAGTTGCCAAAGGTTTTCATCAAGAAGAGGGGGTGGATTTTCATGATACATTCAGCCCAGTTGTCAAACATTCAACCATCAGACTTGTTTTATCTTATGCAGTGACTAAATTTTGGGCTCTTAAGCAATTAGACGTTAACAATGCATTCCTTAATGGTGACCTTACGGAGGTTGTTTACATGTCTCAACCACCAGGCTTTATTGACAAGTCTCACCCACATTTTATGTGTCGCTTGTCGAAAGCGTTATTGATATACCGTGGTTTCACGGTATTATTAATAATTTTTCCTCAAGTTTAGTATGTCCAATAGTCTTTTTGTGCTAACTTTTCTATAAGTTTCTCCTTATTTGCAGGAAATCTGTCCAAATATGAATGCAGAGGTTTTTGAGCGAAGAAATGCAGAAGAGACCACCTACGGAGCTTGTGATGGTCCTCATGCTCGTGACGGTCCGTAGGTGGCAGCGTAGTGCAGCTACTGAAGGAAGATGGGGAAGTCTGACAAAGTGTGGGTTTACGGAAAGCGTAACGGACCATCGTATCCATGACGGTCCTCCTGCAGGTTCGTCATGAAGATCAGAGAAGTAGTCCCAGTACCCATATTCCAAGAGTTCAAGTGTTTTGGAACGGAGACCCTCGACGGACCGTTGTGCCTCTGACGATCCGTCATACCTGCCGTCGAGGGTAATGAAGAGAGTAGCAGAAGAAATTGCACAAGTATGGGATGAACAGAATCCATGATGGCCCGTCGTGACCACGACGATCCGTCGCGAGGTCCGTCGACTCAGCCGCGTTTTGACAGATTTCTAGCAAATAGAGTCCTTGTTTAATTAGGTTTTTATTTTCTATAAATAGTTCGAAAAACCTCGTTTTTGAGGTTAGACTGGGGATTATTAGTTAGACTCAGGAATATTAGGTTAGACTCGGGAATATTAGGTTAGGCCCTTGATTATTGTTAGATTCTTGATTATTTTGAGATTCTTTGAATTGATTGTTGGTGATTTTTGTTAATTAATCAAGCGAACTTTTGGATTTTACTCTTTCTCATTGAAGTAAGTACATGAATTCTTATACCATATATTTTGAATATTGTGATTATGACTATAGGCAAATAATGAGGTAAAACCTAACTAAAATAACAATTGTAGAATAGTATCTTGCATGTATTGATAATTATTTCGCATAGAATTATTTTTAACGGATGACCAACGTTAGAACTCGCCTTAATGCTACTTACCGGACCAAGGAGGTAGATAATAGGAAAAGAATGAGCAACATAGATTTAGTATATACTATCCAATAGACTAGTATTGATTGGTACGAGGTAATAACTTAGTCAAATATCTAATACGATGATTAATATGAGGTAAAGATAAGGGTTAGGATAGCAACACACGTAGCCGGACCAAGGTGCAGAGTGAAATTTTCTAGATGCCGGACCAAGGATTTAGAAATACATAACTTATCACTTTGCATGCAAGATTCTAGGAAAGAATTGTTATGGTTAGACTTATCAAGTTATGAACCTGTGGGGAACACGTAAGCCCTAGTTACTTTGATTAATTGATTAAACTCCAACATTCGAAGCTGTTAGTTGTCTCCTTTTATTTCGCTAGCTATTTTCATTTATTTTGGAATAGAAACCCCCCTTTTATATTTTTATGCTTTCCAAGGAAGTAATTGACTGAACAATAGTAATAACAGATTGAGGTTAAGTCTAAACTATTTTCCTCGTGGGAACGATCCGGACCTCACTAGTTGGGTTATTTACTTGACACAACCGCTTTACTTCTTATTTGAGAAGTAAGTTTGAGCGTATCAAATTTTGGCGCCCCTACCGGGGAAAGTAGCTTTTAGATTAACTTAAACTTATTACTATAGTTTAGTTGATATTTTCTTGATTTTACTTTGTTTTATTGTTTTTTATTCGTGCAGAACCACCCTCCTCATATGCCAAATACACGGACAGGAAGAGAACTCTTGTTTCCTTATGATCACGAATTAGAGCGTACACTACGCAACATGAATAGAAACTTGGGAATTAATGATGATGATCCAAACCACAACATCCCAGCTCCGGTTGATGTTCATGGTCAGTTGTTACCCAATGCTCCGGGTGAACACCAAAAGAGGGGACAAAATCCTGCTCCATGGCCCCATGCATACTACAGAGGCTATGACAACATAGCAGACTCCGATGGGCCACTTTTCTTGCCTCCTCTACCACTAGGCCACACCTTCGTGGTAACTAGTAGCCTGATGCAAATACTCACTACCAGAGGTTTGTTTTCAGGGCTACCTTCTGAGGATCCACATGGCCATATAGCTAAGGTAAGGGCAGTGTGTAAAAGCTATGTAGGGAGGCCTGAGTTGGACTTGGATGTAATAGGGCTTAGAGTGTTTCCTCTCTCACTGACAGGAGAGGCTGCTATATGGTTCACCGAGCTCCCTTACAAAACAATTTTCACTTGGAACCAACTAAGGGATGTTTTCTTAGCACGCTACTATCCGGTCTCCAAGAAAATAAACCACAAAGATAGAGTGAACAACTTTGTGGCACTACCAGGAGATTCAGTTAGTAATTCTTAGGATAGATTCACCTCGTTCTTGAGAAGCGTCCCAAATCACCGAATAGATGATGAGTCACTGAAGGAACACTTCTTTCGGGGACAGGATGATAATAATAAAGCGGTGTTGGACCCTATAGCAGGTGGATCTTATGGGGAGTGTCCTTATGCTAAGATTGCTGAAAAATTAGAGAAAATCTCCCGAAATAATAAAGCTTGGAGTACTAGGAAGTCAGGTACCGGGAGAAATACCTTCTCAGTACAATCCACTCACAACCCAGCCACAGATGAGATTCGTGAAGAAATGGCTCAGATGAGAAATGAGCTTGGGTTGGTACTAAAACATGTCTCTAGAGGTGCAGAAAAGATAAATGCAGTCAACTACTTGTCGAAACCACCACCACAAAATGATAAGTGTTATTATGAGGAGGATTCCTATGTGGTAAATGAGTAGACGGGGGGTTTCCGACCAAGTGCCCAAGGCTCTAATAAGGAGAATTGGCGCCAAGGTCAAGGGAACCAAGGTCAGAACTATGGTAACTACAACCGTGAGAGTCATTATGTCCGAGATGGAAACAATAACCGCGACAACAACTTCAACAGGGGTAACTATGGTAATAGAAATGACAGGAATGGGCCCTATGTTCCTCCTCAAATCGTGAAGTTAACACACGGCAACCAGGCACTCTTCCTAGCAACACTGTCCAAAATCCAAAAAATGATGGACATTGTATGACAATCACTACTCGCGGTGGCAAGAAAATCATTGACCCCCCTATGCAAACTGATGAGAAAAAGGAGACAAAAGATACTGATAATGTGGTAGATATTAATGTTGAAGTAAAGGATATCACTGAAAAAAGATGCTGAAGTGCCTAAAAAGGTAACTCCCATGCCTAGGCCACTAACCCCATTTCCTCAAAGATTATTGAAAGACTGAGGATGGTAAATATCGGTGTTTTATAACAATGTTGAAACAACTTTCTATCAATGTCCCTTTGGTACAAGCTTTACAACAGATGCCCGGTTACACCAAGTTTATGAAAGATCTGGTTACAAAGAAAAGATCGGTCACTTTTGAGGATGATGATAGAATGCAGCAATGTAGTGCTATTGCTACAAGATCTCTTGTACAAAAGACAGAAGATCCGGGTGCGTTCATTATTCCTTGTACAATCGGGCTATTACATTTTGCGAAAGCATTATGTGATCTGGGGGCAAGCATAAATCTCATGCCCCTCTCGATTTACAAGAAGTTGGGTTTGGATGACCCAAAGCCCATTGCGATGCAGCTACTGATGGCTAATCGAACAATGAAAAGGCCTATAGGGATACGCCATGATGTGCTAGTAAAACTGGAGTCATTCATATTTCCGGCAGATTTTGTTATTCTTGATTGTGAAGTCAATTTTGAAGTGCCTATTATTCTTGGGAGGCCATTCCTTGCTACAGGTAGAGCCTTAGTTGATATGGAAAAGGGGCAGATGAAATTTTTGTAGAAAAATAAGGAAGTGACCTTTAACATTTGTAGGTCCATGAGGCAGAGTGGTGAACTCCAATCGGCATCTGGTATATCCTACAACATTGGTGAGACATCTGAGACACAAATAGAAGAACGTCTAGGTGTAGAAGCATTAGCGGCAGTGATAATGAATTTTGATAGCAATTACATTGAAGAGTATGAGTCATTAGTCGCGGCTCTTGATCGAGGTGATGTTCGGTTTAGACCGAAGAAATATGAGTTAGATATGAAGAATCGCGAGTACCCACCCGCAAAACCATCTATAGAGGAGGCTCCAAAGTTAGAACTAAAAGCTCTCCCACCTCATCTAAGGTATGAATTCTTAGGAAATGGTGACACTTTGTCGGTAATCATTGCATCAGACCTGAATGAACAACAAGTTGAGAGTTTGGTGAAAGTGATAAAAAGGTTCAAAAGAGCTATTGGGTGGACTATTGCGGACATTATTTGGATCCCTCCTGATATTTTCTCTCATAAAATCCAACTCATGCCTGATCATAAGCCAAGTATTGAGCACTTGAGACGTTTAAATCCTCATATGCAAGAGGTCGTGAAGAAGGAAATCATTAAGTGGTTGGATGCCGGAATAATCTATGCGATCACCGATAGTAGTTGGGTATGCCCTGTTCAGTGTGTACCTAAGAAAGGGGGAATGATTGTGGTCCCCAACGAAAAAAATGAAATTGTCCCAATGAGACCGGTTACAGGATGGAGGGTGTGTATGGATTACCGCAAATTAAATTCATGGACTGAAAAAGTCCACTTTCCTATGCCCTTCATGGATTAGATGTTGGATAGACTTGCCGGAAAAGGGTGGTACTGTTTTCTTGATGGATATTCGGGGTATAATCAGATTTCTATTGCACTAGAAGATCAAGAGAAAACCACTTTTACTTGTCCATATGGGACCTTTGTGTTCAAAAGAATTTCGTTTGGGTTGTGTAATGCACCCGCCACATTTCAGAGATGTATGATGTCGATATTTTCCGACATGGTGGAAGATACTATAGAAGTTTTTATGGATGATTTTTCTGTGGTAGGTGATTCATTCGAGCGGTGTTTGAACAATTTATCTGAGGTCCTTAAGAGATGTGAAGACTGCAATTTAGTACTGAATTGGGAAAAATGTCATTTCATGGTGAAAGAAGGTATTGTTTTGGGTCATCGCATTTCAGAAAAGGGCATAGAGGTTGATCGAGCTAGATTCGAGGTAATAGAGAGACTTTTATCACCGATCTCTGTGAAAGGTGTGAGAAGCTTTCTTGGGCATGCAGATTTTTACCGGAGATTCATCAAAGACTTTTCAAAGATTGCACATCCATTGTGCAAACTGCTGGAGAAAAATTGTAAATTTTGTTTTGATGAATCCTGTCTTAAAGCATTCGGTGAGCTAAGAGAAAAATTGGTGTCTGCACCTATCATTATTTCTCCGGATTGGACAGTCCATTTGAGGTGATGTGCGATGCTAGTGGGGTTGCTCTTGGTGTAGTATTGGGACAAAGAAAGAACAAAATCCTTCACCCCATTTACTATGCTAGTAAAGCCCTAAATGAAGCTCAGAAGAACTACACAGTGACTGAGCAAAAAATCCTTGAAGTATTCTTTGCTTTTGAGAAATTCCGCTCCTATTTGCTAGGTACTAGAGTTATAGTGCACACTGACCACTCAGCATTGAGATATTTGATGGCAAAAAAGGATGTGAAACCTAGGTTAATTCGTTGGGTATTACTGCTACAAGAATTTGACTTTGAAGTGATGGATAAAAAAGGAACTGAAAATCAAGTTGCTGATCATTTGTCCCGTCTAGAGGATGAAGCTATGAGAGAGTTGGGGGATAAGACTGACATTGATGATACTTTCCCCGATGAGCATGTATTGGCTGCTTCACAAGACTTGATTCCATGGTTCGCAGATTTTTGCGAACTATTTGGCTAGTGATATTGTTCCATCGGACTTGTCCTTTCATCAAAGAAAAAAGTTCATGTAAGATGTGAAGAAGTTATTTTGGGCTGAACCATACTTATATAGGAGTTGTGCCGACGGGCTTATTCGGCGTTGTGTGCCAGAATGTGAGATGTTGAGTGTGTTGGAAGCAGTCCATTCCTCACCCGTTGGTAGACATCACAGCGGTATCCGAACCGCTCATAAGATATTACAATGTGGTTACTATTGGCCAACTCTTTATCAAAATGCTCATGAGTTTGACAAAGCATGTGATCGATGCCAACGAGATGGTGGCATTTCAAGAAAGCAAGAGCTCCCTCTAAACCCTATTCTTGTGATTGAGTTATTTGATGTTTGGGGTATTGACTTTATGGGCCCTTTTGTGAGTTCTCATGGAATGAAGTACATTCTAGTAGCGGTTGATTATGTATCTAAATGGGTCAAAGCCATCGCCCTCACAAACAATGAAGGGAAGAATGTCACTGCATTCTTAAAAAAGAATATATTCTCTCGTTTTTGCACCCAAGGGCAATTATTAGTGTTGGCGCTTCCACTTCTGCAACAGAATGTTCAAGGGGTTATTGGAGAAATATCGGGTTTTCCATAATGTGGTCACTCCTTACCACCCTCAAACTAGTGGGCAAGTAGAAGTGTCGAATTGGGAGATCAAACAGATATTGTCAAAAACAGTGAACGCTAGTAGAACAGATTGGTCAAGGAGGCTTGATGATGCCCTTTGGGCCTACTGGACAACGTATAAGATTCCCATAGGTATGTCTCCATACCAACTTGTATATGGGAAAGCTTGTCATATTCCGGTTGAGTTAGAGCATAAAGCCATGTGGTATATGAAGAAGTTGAAAATGGATTGGAGCGAAGCTGAAGAACAACGGTTAACTGAGTTGAATGAACTCGATGAGTTTCGCCTGAAAGCTTATGAAAGCTCAGCCCTATACAAAGAAAAGATGAAGAAGTACCACGATAAAAAAATTGAAAAACGAGAGTTTATGGTCGGGGATTTGGTGTTTTTATTCAATTCTAGGTTGCTCTTGTTTCCGTGCAAGCTCAAGTCCAACTGGACTGGTCCTTACTTGGTTACCCAACTATTCCCTCATGGAGCAGTTGAGTTGGAAACTAAGGAGGGTGTGCGGTTCAAGGTGAATGGACAACGCATAAAAATCTAAATCGGGCATGCTGAATCGGCGAATGAAGTGATCGAGGCATACCATCTTGATGAAGTCTGAGTAATCAAGTGTCCTCGGTCGTGCCGCGACGTTAAATCAGGCGTTTGTTGGGAGGCAACCAAAAACTTATAGTTTTCTTTCTAGTAATGGTAGCATTTTCTACTAATGGGTTTTTAATTTGCAGGCACATCACCAGGAAATTCTGCAGAAAATTACTCTGCAGCTGTCACTGACGGATACAGTGATGGACCGTTTCAACTGTGACGGACCATCGCATGAATCCGTGTGCCAGGTATGTCTTTCTGTTATTTTCAAACTAGGGCACACGCGACGGAACTAATGACGGATCGTCACATATGAGATGGACCATCGTCGCGTCACTAACGAGGCATACCGGACCCAACCTGGCTGGGTTTTTTTAAAAAAATTCAACATTTAAAAACCCCAACCCTTCATTTCACCCCATTCCTTCACTCTTCCTCCTATTTACCTCCCTTTTCAACTTCCAAAATCATCTCTCTCTTCAACCGATCATTTTCCCCAAATTTTCCAAAATCCTAAAAGTCATCATCTTCTAGTCGGAGAGCTGCTGCTGTGGGTGTCTACTTGATCACCAAGTACCTTTCCCTCTTGTTTTTCTCAAAGTCTCAGGTACTATCTACTATGGCACCAACACAAGATCAAGTCTATGCACGCGGGCGATCGAAGTCTATCGCTCGTTCGCCCGCCTGGTCATTTGCTCTGATGATGAGCGTGACCCCGAGTACGTGCCCCCAGGAACTTTCACCCCATCCCGTGTTGCACGTGCTGCCAGAGCCACACCCAAAAAGGTAGCGTCCAGCGTAGTCACTGCCTCCCAGTCTGATGAACATCGCACACTGACCGTCACACCTTCTGGGTCTGCCACTAATGAAGAAGGAGCGTCAGGCTCCTTAGGAGTTTCGTGGTCAGAGGAAGCCTCCGGATCTTCTGAGGTTTCCTCACCCGCCACCGCTGCAGCGTCGGCCTCGTCATATGAGGCTGATAGTTCGGAATCGACACCTAGTTCACCAGTTCGTGCTCTCACCCCGGTTACTGACTAGCCCAACTGGTGGTGTATCGACGGGCAGTTTCAAGTCTATTTCGATGCAAAGTTCCTCAATGACAAAGAAGTTATGACTCAGACACTTACATTGGAGCGGCGGGTCCTTATGGGAAGTCTCCCGACGATGCCTGAGATCCACAATCTCTTCACCAGACATCGACTGGAGTGGACAGCACGTCTGTTGGAACGTTATACTGAAGAGCTGGTCCAAGAGTTCTACGCATCCTATGTAGCGACTCTCCCATCACAGATTGATAGGCGGGCTGCCCCCGCCAAACAGGCCCTACTGGAGCAGGTCCGAGTAGGTGGCGTTCCAATTGATATCTCCCTGCCTGCTATCCGCCGGTTTCTATACGGTGAGAATGTTGATGCTAATCAGACCCCTCTCACTGCCGAGTTTGACTACCGATGGCAGATTGTCAAAGATGGCTAATTTCTGCGTGAGCCATCGCTGAGAGAGACCACCAAGAGGTGGATGGCCCTGCACTTGTCCGTTGATCGAGAGGGTGCCGACTGGGTGACTGAGCCAAAGGAGGCCATCAAGAAGGCCAACCTGACTTTCACGGCGAAGTTTTTATGGTTGATTGTCCGCCACTGCCTTTCCCCTACAACCATTGATAATATCGTCACATGGGATCGAGCAGTACTGATGGCGGCAATGGTAGACGGGTTTCAGGTGGATTTTGCGAGGCTTCTATAGGCGTTCATGCACGAGAGGGCTTTTAAGGTCACAACTACTTACCCTTTCCTGTGCATGATATTTTCTCTATGCAGATCCGCAGGTGTGCCTATATGGCACGTTGATTAGCTCAAAACCCCTCTGGGCACTATTGATATTGGTCTTATTAAAGATGAGGCCAATGAGTTGGCTCCACGCAGAGGGCCCCGTCCAGAGCTGCCTCCACTTGGTGACAATCTGGCTGATACGGTAGCACAGGCCCGCACGGCTACGCAGGCGGCTTCCACTGACACTACCCCAGTCGAGTCTATCCCGGGTAGTAGCACCGCCCCGAGCTCCTCTCGCTCAGCCCCTTTACCCGCTCTGGTCCTGCTTGCTAGGGTCCAGAAATTAGAGGCGCAAATGGCTACACTTCTGCATCATATCCAGCCTTGGATGCAGTGGTCTATTACCAAGGCAAAAGAGCGCTTGGAGCGGAGAATGTTCCAACACACAGAGAGGAAGATCGCTGAGGTTCATCAGCGCTTGGACACCTTTGAGTTGCGAGTGCTAGCCCAGCCCCTCCGGTGGATGTGTCGACCCTTCAGGCTGCGGTTGACAGTCTTCGCGCAGATATTGATATGATCTTAGAGGCTAGGGTGCCTAAGTCTGAGGCCCCTTCTATAGAGCCTGCTAAAGACACAGTAATGGCAGCCCTATTCGTCACTTCAGAGATTCCACCACCTCCCCCTCGAGAGCATGCCAAGAGGCGTAGGGGTCGAGAGGAGGATGAGGCGTGAGCACGGAAGAAGGAGCACCGTGAGATGGAGGCTGCGAGGAGAGCCTCGCTTGTTGAGGAGGAGGCGCGTCAGATGAGAGCAGAAGAGTTAGCTGCTGGGGCGTCTAGCTCCAGAACTTTGGAGATAGCGGGAGGCACTGCTGATAGTGCTGTTGATGGTGAGGACACCACTGAGGGTGTCCAAATTACAGAGGTAGTGGGTTCTGGGGAACCGTACCCACCAGCTTGCTGATCGTCGGCGCTTTGCGCCCCAGGTTTGTTTTACCTACCACTCTAGTATTTAAATTTTTTTATGCATTGGGGACAATTGCATGTCTTTTTGTTGGGGGTGGGGTAAATGGAAAGTGAGTGCTAGGGTGAAGTCTGAGTAGCCCAATTCACTATCCTCTTTTGGGGTTTTCTTGCCTGTGTTCTTTTTCCCCGAAAGACTGATTACTTTTTCCGTTGAACCGGCATGTCTATATCTTGTGTACATAGTTTAATTCTTGAGCATGATGGCTAAAATGATATCCTAATAAAATGGGAAATGATGCATGACTAGGCATAGTATTTGAGAAATGTGTGGCTCTAAGCATGACATAGAGGTACACCGCTGCATGACCTTAAGTCTAAAATTCGAACTATGTGTCTGATAATTTGGTAGAGTGATGAGATGTCAAGTGAGTGTGAGAAAGATTTGAATAGTCCACTATTTGTATTGAGCTAGAACTTGCCTGGTTAGTCCTGCTAAAAGTAAGTTGTAATAGACAATTTAGGAAAGGATCATAGGTCATTATTCAATATAGCCCATTTTTAGCGTAAATAAAAGAAACCAAATGAAATTTATCCTTGTTTGATCCAAATGATTTGAGCTTAAATAAGACCTTTCTTTCTCACCTCAACTGATCTTTACTAGGAATAATGTGTTGGCCCTGGTCCGTCCTTGGACATGTGCACCTCAGCTTATGCCAAAAGCATAAGTTGAGGGTGGCTAATGTAGTAAACAACCTTTTTATGGCCCTGACCCAACTTTGGGTATTGTGTACTTTGACTCATGGCAAATCCATGAGTTGAGGGTGGCTATTATGAGGAATGCTTAAGAAAGTGGGGTTGAAAGAATAAAGAGAGAGAAAGAACAAAAGTACAGTGACTCAAAAATTAGTTGAAAGAAAAGTAAAAATGAAAATAAATAAAAAAAAAATATACAAGCAAGAAAAGAAGAGAGTCACTTACACAAATGAAGAAAAAAGGGAAAATAGCACAGTGAAAGAATGTGGGAAACTGGGCAAAATAAAATGATAAAGAATGGTATGTTTAGCCGATATGTCAAGGAGGTCAAAAAGTCATTAAAGTATACCTAAATATACCCTACCTTACCCTGAGCCTATGTTACAAGCTAAGAATGTCCTATCGTGATCCTAAGGGTTGTATAGAGAACTTAAAGCAGTGAAAATAAGGGCAAGATTATGGCAATAGTTATGAATGAGTGTGAATTTTTTCTAAGAGTGAGTGTTGAAAAGTAATCCTTGTACTCAAACTGAAATAATTGTGTGAAAAATGAGGATTTTGTTTCGAATTGAGGACACTAGTTGCAGCACCGGAAATATTAGCACGTCGGTGAGAACTTGAAGAGGATAGGTGTTAGTGCATGGTGAGTGTGTGTCATGGTCTAATTCCACATAATTCAAGCCTAATAGTGATAGCATGCATAAATATGATGAGACTAATCGAGATTGATAGCCAAATGATTGCAAAGGATAAAACATGGATACTATTGTACAAAGATTTTGTATGAGTCATAATGCGTCGCTTGAGGACAAACAACGAATTTAAGTTGAGGGTGTTGATATACCGTGGTTTCACGGTATTATTAATACTTTTTCCTTAAGTTTAGTGTGTCCAAAAGCCTTTTTGTGCTAATTTTTATATAAGCTTCTCCTTATTTGCAGGAAATCTGTCCAAAGATGAATGCAGAGGTTTTTGAGCGAAGAAATGCAGAAGAGACCACCTACGGAGCTTGTGACGGTCCGTCATGCTCGTGACGGTTCGTAGGTGGCAGCGTAGTGCAGCTAATGCAGGAAGATGGGGAAGTCTGACCAAGTGTGGGGTTACGGAAAGCATACGGGACCGTCGTATCCATGACGGTCCGTCCTGAAGGTTCGTCATCAAGATCAGAGAAGTAGTCCCAATACCCATATTCCAAGAGTTCAAGTGTTTTGGAACGGAGACCCTCGATGGACCGTTGTTCCTCTGACGATCCGTCATACCTGCCGTCGAGGGTAATGAAGAGAGCAGCAGGAGAAATTACACAAGTATGGGACGACGGAATCCATGACGGCCCGTCATGACCACGACGATCCGTCGCAAGGTCCGTCAACCCAGCCGCGTTTTGACAGATTTCTAGCAAATAGAGTCCTTGTTTAATTAGGTTTTTATTTTCTAAATAGGGTTGTGGGAACCATAGGCAAATAATGAGGTAAAACCTAACTAAAATAACAAATCTAGAATAGTGTCTTGTATGTATTGATAATTCTTTCGCATAGAAGTCTTTTTACCGGATTGCCAACGTTAGAACTCGCCTTAATGCTACTTGCCGGACCAAGGAGGTAGATAATAGGAAAAGAATTATCAACATAGATTTAGTGTATACTATCTAATAGGCTAGTATTGATTGGTACGAGGTAATAACTTAGTCAAATATCAAATACGATGCTTAATATGAGGTAAAGATAAGGGTTAGGATAGCAGCACATGTAGCCGGACCAAGGTGCGGAGTGAAAATTTCTAGATGTCGGACCAAGGATTTAGAAATACATAACTTATCACTTTGCATGCAAGATACTAGGAAAGAATTGTTATAGTTAGACTTATCAAGTTATGAACCTGTGGGGAACACGTCAACCCTAGTTACTTTGATTAATTGATTAAACTCCAACATTCGAAGATGTTAGTTGTCTCCTTTTATTTCGCTAGTTATTTTCATTTATTTTGGAATAGAAACCCCCCTTTTAATCATTTTATGCTTTCCAAGGAAGTAATTGACTGAACAATAGAATAATATATTGAGGTTAAGTCTAAACTATTTTCCTTGTGGGAACGATCCCGACCTCACTAGTTGGGTTATTAACTTGACACGACCGCTTTACTTCTTATTTGAGAAGTAAGTTTGAGCGTATCAGTTATATGGACTAAATAAAGCTCCTCGCGCCTGGTTTCTCAAGCTCAAAACATTTCTCCTATCGCATGGTTATACTTGTTGTAACTCTGACTCATCCTTGTTTGTCCATCATACTCCTTTCTCCACTACCTACCTCTTAGTTTATGTGGACGACATTATCATAACGGGTAGTGATCCCTCTTATATACCCTCTTTCACCCAATCTCTTGATCTCGAGTTCTCTTTAAAAGACCTTGTAATATCTCATTTTTCTAAGGTATTGAAGTTAGTCGTCTCGGATTTGGGATGCATCTCTCTCAAACTAGATACATTCGAGATTTACTCACTCGAACAAAAATGACAGATTACAATCTTTCTCCTTCTCCAGCGGACACCACATTTCAATTGTCCAAACATGTTGAAACCTTTGATGATCCATCATTATTTAGGAGCGTTGTCGGCGCTCTTCAGTATGAGACCATTACACGACCACAGATCTCCTTCTCGATAAGTCGTGTTTGCCAATACATGCAGAATCCTACATTGGATCATTGGAAAACTGTGAAATAGATCCTTCGCTATCTCAAAGGCTCCCTTACGTATGGTATCTCCATGACTCCATCCACTTCATCAACTATAAATGTCTATTGTAATTCAGGGTGGGTTGCTGATACTGATGATCGTCGTTCTCATCATGGCTTTGTTGTATATTATGGTCCTAATCTAATCAGTTGGTCCTCACGGAAGAAAAAGGTAGTAGCTTGGTCCACCACTGAAGCTGAATATTGTGCCATTGCATTTGCCGCATCAGAAGTATCTAGGATAGCTAGTTTGATCAAGGAACTCTGTTGCCTTGTCCTTGTCCTCCTGTGATATTCTGTGATTAACATCAGTGCCATTTATCTCACTGCCAATCCTGTCTTTCATCAAAGTTCGAAGCATATTGAAATTGATTATCCCTTTTTTTGCGAAAAAGTTGCTCGTGTCCAGCTTTGTGTTAAATACATTCCTTCCACTAATCAAACTGCTGATGTATTCACTAAAGCTCTAAGCTCCCCTCGTTTTGCTTATATACGATCCAAGCTCACTGTCTCCAACCCCGACATGTGCTTGCCGGGGGGTGTTAGATGACAATAAATCCTTTTTGGCTGGAATGTAGGATTCCTCTATAGATATTATAATAAGTCTTTTATGGAAACTCAAATCCTCTATTGATTAGGATAACTCTTTTCTATTTATATTCAAACTTTATCATGTACATCATCAACATATATATATATATATATATATATATATATATATATATATATATATATATATATATTATGGCACCCTTGGTCACTGCAGAAAAAGACCAAGTTTTGACCTCTTTGTTTACGTTTTTAATTGCCCACGTGGACACATTACTATATAAAATGTTGCAATATTTATGATGCCCACGTATAAACATATATACCTTACCCTTAAAATACATTATTAAATAGTGTAGGGGTAAAAGGTCCATTTTAAAGTTTGGTATCGTAATAATTTCGGCCAAAATTGAAGTATTTTTCAAAACATTTTCCCTATTTCATTTAGATCTAAATTAGATTTTTTTTAATCGTATTTTATTAAATTAATTTTATAAGATTTGAGAACTACAAAAGTAGAGTCACATTTTAAAAAAAGCAAATAGAATAAATTTACAAAAAGAAAAAGTATGTCTTTTTTTAATTTTAATTTTAATAAATAAATAAACTAATGATTTTATTAGTATATCTATTTGTTGCATTTTATTGGCATATATTTATAATTATTTATAGTGATATCTTTCAAAAAACCAAAAACCAAAAAAAAAAAATAATAAAACAAAAAATAATAATAATAATAATCATATTATATAGTGTATATATATATATATATATATATATATATATATATAAAAAGGAAAACATTAAACCCGATGATGTGGCGCCCTTACAATGCAGAAATTTCTTTAATTTTTTAATATTTACACAAAAGCCTTCCCCTCCTCTCCCTAAACCCTGCATACATGGGTTTTAATACTTCAAATGACGACTATTGCGAATAAATCAAACAACACTACTCTTTCCAAACATTGCCTCGCCTCGTATCGACTATTCCAAAAACAAGTCGCCTAATGAAACGTCTCTCAGAAACTGCTGTCTCTGTCTAACCTCTAATCTAAAACAGTGTGTCTTCTCCTAACGGGTGCAAAACTCTTTTTGGCTTCAACTTCTATATATTGACTTTCTCGCTCCTACACCCATATTCACAATCACACCTCTCTGGCTTCCTTTAAAGAAGACACAAATCTTCTTCTTTGATCCACTAATTCTTCTACACATATGGATTATTCACAAATACTTCTTTCAATTACTTAATACCACTTTGTTCGATTGTTTATTAGGGACGCATTTACAAAATGACAGAAATAGGGAACTTTGGTACATGCAGTAATCTAAAAAATTAAGTTGATTGAAGGCTCATGATCATTATCAGAAACTTTAAAGTCACTGAAAGTATGGGTGAATACAGATCAGTAATATCTGATGTTAAAATTACTTTCTCGCGGATAACAGTCATACAAAAACTATAGGATGCATGTGTTTAGATCGCTGTGAATGACTTCCAATTCATTCAACAAAATATGATTCGTTCAAGGCTCAACAACAACACCTTCCTATCAAGTATACTTATTTCACATCATTAATTTGGAGCACATCCATATGTACTTAATATTTTTTCTTTTGAACTTGTAGATGTGGTCGGATGCTTATGTGAAAAGGTGCTAATGAGAGTGTCGGTTTCAAGTTGAAAAATTCAATATACACATTATTACTAATCTGCAATACATGAATCTCATCTAATTTACACTTATGTTTATTCACCCCAAATAACAAGCATACTAACCGATATAGTATTGTTTCAACGAAATCTAACATTTTATACACTAATACATAATATTGTATGTTCAGCGCGGACAGGTCTGCCAAAGCAAAAATAACTTTCTGGGAGGAATACGGGGAAGGATTCTACCCCTACTTATTTTATCGAGTCCGAACCGTACATTATTATTGTTATGGCAACAATTGTAAAATAATTCAGAGGTGACTACTATTTGAGATCATATCAGTTTTGTACCCTATTAACATTCCTCATCGTGCCATTGAATGTTTGCTAGTTTATTATAGGTGAATTATTTTTTCATCACCACAACAATCTAAAGACATGTTAATCTTTTAATGTACGACATCACCTTCTTGCTTCAGAAGTTTACAACCACACCTGTTCATATACAAACAATTGAGAGTGCTAATGGAAGAAACATAACAATTGAGGAAGTAATATTTCAAAATCGGATGACTGTTACAGAATTTCTTGATTCGGACAGGAATAACGACATAGAGGTCAATGCCTTATGAACCATTCATACCTTATGAACAATAAAATAAATCCACAACCTTCTAATGCAATGTTATGTGATTAATTTTTCCTTCAATTGTGAGCTCGAATAATTGAATTATATAACTTCTTTGATTGGTATTATATGACATGCAACTTATGCAAAAAATAAATAGAATCTACAGATGTAATCTACACATGTCACAAGTGCAGGAAAAAGTGTGACTTCCCGTTGGTTAGGTATGAAAATTGTTGAGAAAGTATCAAAGGCTTACTGTTAGACCAATACTAGTAATCTTGACAAATACAGGTATAAAATACACATTAACTTAAAAGACAATGGTGGAAAGATTACCTTAGTCCTTTTTTATGGGGTTGCAGAAAAGTTTTTTGATACTTTGCTTCTAAGTTAGTTAATACATTGTCAAAAAGTGATACTCATGTACCATCACAAATTGAGAACCTATGGCGGCAAGGAGTTTGTATTCAAACTAGTATTGATCAACTACAATTTAAAATAGGGGTTGAAAAACTATACCATTGCAAAAGTGTACGTGCCGCATGAAGAATTGATATAGCAACACCGCCTTACCAAAGAGAATAAGGTGATATCCCATATTCTCATACATTTAACACGTATTTCATTTATGCATACAACATTGATCTCCAAATCAATCTGTTGAACATAATCCTGTTTTAACAAGTAGAATGCATTAAAAAATACAGGAAACACATAATGAAAGGTATGCGACATTCACACGTGCAGAATGTAGGAGGTTTACACACAGATAAACTAAAAGACTGATGAAGAAAGGGAGAGTACTTCCAATTGCAAAATAATAGTTTATGCAAGAGAAGCAAAGAAAGCGTATCATAGACAACAACAAAGATAGTGATGAACACACCAAAAATTTGAAAAAGTAGAGTCTTATAACCTATTTAATATGACCATAATATTATTTTTATAATCAAGTAGTGTTTAGATTGGTTGTTAGGATACTATATATTTATTATTACAATTCATGATGATTTTGTAGCAAATGTTGTACATGTATATAATCATAGGGCATTATGTTTCCTCAACTATAACTAAAATCCGCATTACTAAATCCGGGTGCATTTTATATATATTTATTTCTTCTCTCTATTTTTACAAGTCTACCTTTTAATGAGCAAGTTAATTTGTGATATAAACACTTTCTTCAATTGTATTACATTTCTTGTAACTTATGCTACAAGAAATTTCAATATTCAAAATGGTTCCTACAAATGCTTAAACTGCATATACAATGTCACTTTTCGTTGGTTAGGTAAGTGAAAAATAAAGAATGAAGTGATAGCTTAATTTCTAATGAACACTAATATTTTACGCCCGCCTAGCTTTAACATACACATTAAGGTCAAGGATACTGCTGATTCGATTACTTTGGTCTATGTCCATTTTGATTTTTAATTTAATATGCTACCTCCACTTACTCAAAAGGGTGTTAGTTACTCATTCAACTACATTTAAAAAAAAAATTAACGTCTAACATATTATAATGATGTATTATATATGTGTCATAAAAAATATGCATTTTTCTACGTACAATTGAACGACAGTGCCGCTCTGTTGTCAGTAGTTTCTGGATAGTGGTAAATTATCTAAAATAATTTTAATACCTTATTAGAGTAATTTAAAAGAAGAAAAGGGCCCTTACGAATTTGTCTACCAATTAATACATTGAAATATCAAGAATTTTTTAGCCTCCTGTTAAAAAAATACTTAAAAAATGAAATTACTTTTTAGTTTCATTATTCATGGAATGTTAGGAATTCACAAAGCAAACTTTAACAGTCACAAAGAAGCGTATGTGACTCCACATAAAAAAATTTGATGCGAGCACATACAAAAAAAGTGCGAACTTGAAAAAGGTGAATGTCTTAATTCCTTGTAAATTTATCGTATGAATAAAATTGATAATCGTATGTGACAAGATTAGCTTAGCTTAATTAGTTAGTTAGTTAGTTAGTTAGGCATTGTTCATTCAAGTAATTAGTTAGTTAGATAGGAATTTACAATTTTGTATTTTTCCAAAAATGAGTTGAAGTTGTTAGGTATGTTAGTTCTCTATTAATGTGTATATATACACATCTACATTGTATTAATTGAGCTAAGTTTTTCAATTCTCAATATCATCTTCTTCTTCTCTGATTGTTGGTGAGAGGTCAACCTCCATTAATGGAGGAAGGCAACTGTTTTTAAGCCTACATTACTAGTTTTGTCATGGTATCAGAGCAAGGTTGCTCACACTAGGTCTGTTGATCTATTCGTCAATCGATCCATCGATTTCTCCTTCAATCTATCCATCGATTTCTTTTGTTTTTTTTGTTTGTTTGTTGCTAATTCATTGTAAATTTGCAAATTGACTTTTTTCCTTCTACATCTACACTATTTTTTTTGTTGTTGTACTCTCTGTTGATCTCACCATTGTTATTCTGGTCTCAATTTGTTATCCTTCACAATCATTTTCTCCATGGGTGATGCTTCAGCTGACGTGAATACTAATAACTCTTCAAAACGATCAGATTTCGATAGTCCTTTCTATCTGCATCCCTCTGAAAATGCAGGTTCTACTTTGCTTCCTGCTGTTTTTGATGGAACTAGCTACAAGTCATGGAGACGAGCAGTTCTTAGGGCCTTGTCTGTTAAAAATAAAACTGGATTCATTAATGGAAAAATTCTGAAACCAAATCCTACAGATCCATCCTTCATGCAGTGCGAAAGATGCGACGATATGGTGACATCTTGGATCTTAAATTCTCTCTCCCCAGAACTGCGAGATAGCTTTTAGTACGTTAATAATGCCAAGAAACTTAGGGAGGAATCAGAGGATCGTTATGACAAGACTAATGGATGCAAATTATATCAACTGCAGAAGGAAATAAATGACTTGGTGCAGGACTTTGGATGTTACTGGTTACTATACTAAGATGAAGGAACTATGGGAGGAAATGAATACTATTGATGTTAATTCACAGTACAATTGTGTGTGTACTTGTGGAGGAAAAGTAAAAATGCATAAGGCTGAACAAGACAAAAGACTCATACATTTTCTGATGGGTCTAAATGAGATGTACACTGTTGTACGGGGAACATTCTCATGATGTCTACTTTGCCTACAATGGCACAGGCATTTGCCATTTTATCACAAGAGGAAAGTCAGTGGGAAATGAAGCCCCAAAATCACATGGTTTTGGAGTCTACCTCACTGAATGTTTCTATGTCACCTCGAAACAATGCAGGGTTCAACACTAATTTCAGTTCTCACAGAGGAAGTACAAGTAGAGGTACTGGTAGTTCTAACAACACTAATACTTTTAGGGGAAACTCTAGCACTGGACACAGATCAATATGTTCTGTGAATACTGCTAACAAACTGGGCACACCAAAGACAAATGCTACAAACTCGATGGTTATCCAACCAACACAAGGACCCCAAGAGGAAGAGGTAAAGGATCTGCAGCAAATGTGCATACTTCTGAAGGTGATGGAAGCCAATGTGAAGAAAAATTTTGAGCATAGAAAACAAGTTCCATTGAATCTGTCCAAAAGCCAGTATAAACAACTACTCAACCTACTTGGAACTCTGCAGGTTGGAAATGGAGCTGATTGCTCAAGCAGTATGTCAAGTGGAGGTGCACGCCTAGCAGGTATACTTGCTTGATATTCTTCTATTAATAAGATAGGTGATTTGTCATGTAAATGTGATAAATTGACTATTGGCTCTTGGATCATTGATTCAGGGGCATCTCACTATATGACTTACACAAAAGACAATCTCACAAACCTTAAAACTCTGCCTTATCCTTTCTTAATCACCTTACCCAATGGATACAAAGTTAAAGTGGCTGAAATTGGTGATGTTTGTTTGAATTCAACACTAACTCTGTATAAAGTATTGCTTATACCTAGATTCAAGTTCAACTTAATATTAGTTCATTGCTTAGCTATTCAACACAAAGGAATAGTTAGTTTTAACAGTGTTTCTTGCTTACTGCAGGGCCCCCTCTCTGAAGAGTCCACTGGCACTTGGTAAGGCAAAGAATGGTTTGTATTTCTTCTGTTCAAAGTGTCACATTTCACCTATAAATGGTAATGTTGTTTTTCATCAAAAGTGTCAACCAATTTCTCTTCTTAACTACTGTAAAAAGGTTTCAGTTGGAAATGAATGTAAAGATTCACCACCAAGTGTAAGATACTCTCATATAATCAATAAAGAAGCTTGTTCTATTGATCATGTTTCATGTTCAGCTATTAATTTTTCTCTCAGTCAAGACAATGAATTCTTATGGAATGCTAGATTAGGACATGTGCCTTTTGTAAAGATGAAGAACATATCTACCATTCCTTCAAATTTTTCCAACAAACAACCTTTCACTTGTACAATTTGTCCAATGGCCAGACAGATTAGAATGCCATTCCCAGAAAGTATCACTGCAACTAGTTCAATATTTGAGTTGTTACATATTGATTAATGGGGACCATATAATGTACCAACACATGATGGATATCACTACTTCTTAACCATGGTGGATGATTACAGTAGAGCAACTTTGACACAACTTCTTAGGTGTAAAAGTAATGCACTTCATACTATAAAAGCCTTCATATCCCTCATAGAAAACCAGTTTCGTACCAGATTGAAAACTATTAGGTCTGATAATGGCCTGGAATTCTCAAGCACTGAGGCAACTTTTTTCTTTCAAGAAAAAGGCATAATACATCAAAAATCATGTCCTTACACACCACAACAAAATGGGGTAGTGGAAAGGAAACACAAGTACCATCTTGAGACAGCAAGGGCAATCTTGTTTCAATCAAAAATGCGCATGAGATATTGGGGAGAATGTGTCCTAACTGCCACTTATTTGATCAACAGATTGCCTACAAAGCTACTACAAGACAAATACCCATATGAACTGTTATACCAAAAGAAATCAACCTATTCTTATCTTAGAGATTTTGGTTGTATTTGTTTTCTAACTACCTTGAAAACCCATAAAGACAAATTTGAACCAAGAAATATACCTCACATCTTCATTAGATATCATTTCAATACAAAAGGGTACAAGGTCTTAAATTTGGCTACCAAAAGAATTCATGTGTCTAGAGATGTTTTTTTCTATGAAACTATTTTTCGTTTTGTTATTGCTCCTGTTGGTTCCAGTTTTAATTCTGTGTTACAATTTCTTGTGCATCATTCTGATAAGTTGCCTTGCATGTATAGTAAAACAAATACTTTTGTTAATGGTGAAATATTGAATTTTCACACACTGGATGAAGTCACTTATGATCAAGTTCCCATGCCTGAAAAAATGCACCTATCACTGAACTACAACATCTTCTATAATTGAACCTACAACCATCACTGAACCTACAACATCTCCTATCATTGAACCTACAACATCTCCAATTGAACCAAATGTACTTGTCCTTGATGATGTACCTTTTGCACCTAGAAGAACAACTAGGTCTTTTCACCCTCCAAGCTACTTAAAAGATTACAATTACTCATTACCCAAGTTACATCTTTCTCCACCCATAAATGATGTTTTTGATTCTCAACACTCACTCACATCATTCACAACTCACCCTGATCATGTATGTTTCTCTACACTATGTCCTGATAGTCAGCAGTAATTCATAATGTTTCACATGATATTGAACCTACATCTTATAAAGAGGCAATTCTGAATCCAGCCTGGCAAGAAGCAATGACACAGGAATTTGATGCATTGTATGCCAATAATACTTGGGAGTTGGTTAAAATGCCCAAAGGAAAGAATGTTATTGGGTGTAAATGGGTGTATAAGATTAAACACAAGGCAGTGGTAGCATAGAAAGGTTCAAAGCTAGACTAGTGGTGAAAGGGTACACTCTACAAGCTGGAAATAGACTACAATGAAACTTTTTCACCTGTGGTCAAGATGGACCACAGTCAGAACTCTGATTTCCTTGGCAGTTAAGAAGGGTTGGAACTTGTACCAATTGTATGTAAATAATGCCTTCCTTCATGGTGATTTGAATGAGGAGGTATATATGACATTACCCCAGGCCTGGGAGTGGACAGTAGTGACATGGTTTGCAAATTGAAGAAGTCATTATATGGTTTAAAACAAGCCAGCAGACAATGGTATGTAAAGCTGGCCAACAGTCTTTGTTCAAAGGGGTACATTCATTCAGACAGTAGTGTTTGTGGTTGTATATGTTGATGATATTATCTTGACTGGTACTGATATAAAGGAGATTGATTCTTTGAAAGTTTTCTTACATGAGAAATTCAGAATAAAAGATTTAGGAAGACTGCATTATTTGCTTGGCTTAGAAATATTGTATAGACAGGATGGTGTCCTCATTTCACAGAGAAAGTTCACTCTTGATCTCCTGAAGGAGTTTGATTCTATGCATTATAAGCCTACCACCTCACCATTGGACTCTACTGAGAAACTGAAACTCACAGAAGGCACACTTTTATCAGATCCTACTCACTACAGAAAACTAGTAGGCGAGCTTAATTTTCTTACTAACACAAGGATGGACATAGCATATAGTGTCCAGCACCTTAGTCAAGTCATGCAATCTCCGAGAGAGCCTCATTTGAAGGCAGCATATCATGTGCTCAGATACCTACAACGTGATCCTAATTTAGGAGTTTTTATCTCTAATAAATTTATCTCACCATCAATGCTTTTTGTGACTCAGATTGGGCCTCTTGTCCTGATTCAAGGAAGTCTGTGAGTAGTTATTTGGTTCTCATGGGTGATAGCCCTATAAGTTGGAAGTCTAAGAAGCAACCCACAGTATCACTATCATCAGCAGAAGCATAATACAGAGCTATGAGACAAGTAGTGGGTATGGCTGGAAAGGTTACTTGGTGAAGTGTTTCTTACCTATACATGTATTTTGTGATAGCCAAGCAGTAGTGCACATTGCTAAGAACCAAGTGTTTCATGAGAGAACTAAACATATAGAGGTTGATTGTCATTTTGTCAGGACAAAGTTGTAGCAAGGACTGAATACACTTCAATATATTCCTACAGATTCACAGTTGGCTGATGTTTTCACTAAAGCCTTAACTGGGGTCAAACATACTAGTTTATTGAACAAGTTGTCTATAAGTAACTCACCTCCAACTTGAGGGGGTGACAAGATTACTTTAGCTTAATTAGTTAGTTAGTTAGTTAGGCACAGTTCATAGTAATTAGTTAGTTAGTTAGTTAGGAATTTACAGTTTTGTATTTTTCCAGATTTTAGTTGAAGTTGTTAGGTCTGTTAGTTCTCTATTAATGTGTATATATACACATCTACATTGTATCGATTGAGCTAAGTTTTTCAATTCTCAATATCATCTTCTTCTCCTCTGATTGTTGATGAGAGCTCAACCTCCATTAATGGAGGAAGACAACTATTTCCCAACCTACATTGCTGGTTTTGTCAGTATGCACCATCGCTAGTAGTTGCACTTGGTAATAAAAAATATGACCAATTCAACCGATTGGTCGATTCATGTGTAACGTTCTACTTGAAATTCATTACAAAAAAAATGCATGTATATGTCAATTTTGGTTATTATATTCTTTTGTGTACGCTAAATGCTCCTTAAATTCGACTATATGTTCCATCATATAAACTTGCTTGCATCGCCAGGGTAATATAAAATAGATTGGTCTATAACCCACACATAACAACGGTAAACTGAATGAATTTAATTGCTTGCAAAAAATAGAAAAAACCAACTTTTCATTTCACTGAAATAAAATAAGAACACTGCTACAGAAATGTAGCATAATTGGAAAATATCGAACCATATGGTCCGTTCCATTAACCAACCATATTAATTTCACGTCAAACAACATGAGTGTTTACTGCCTTAATGGACTATTAAACACCGACACACCGAAAGGGTGAGTCCTTTCGCACACTTAATCCATGCTGCTTCCAATTGGTGTAAAATCACTAAGAAATACTTTCTTCAAAGGTCAATTCAAATATTATCCACCAACTTTGCCTTGATGCATGTTTCGTTTCTATTACTGCAATTCTATACATAATTTTTTCCTTCGTTATTAAAAAGATGGACAGATACGGGAGAAGAGGAAATAGAGGCCAAATCTCTGTTCATTACTCTGGCAACTACGTCGGCTAATAATAATTCAACTACAACAACCTGATAAATCAAGAGACACATTGGCCAGAAATCTTACCAACAGAGATTGATAACATAAATTCAACCACATGACATCATCGGAAAGGAGGACAATATGAGGGAGGGGTGTTTACTATGTTGTACACAATACATATATGAGATCCAAATACAAAGCAATACACTCTGCCTCCATTTACAATAACCACATAGGGGAGTCAAGGTAAAGTTCCACACCATAAACAAATATACTATAAAATGACTGGAAAACACGAGCGATCAACGTGGACAATCACGCCTATATTACATTCACATGTTCAAAGAGACGAATTAATGCCATACCAAAATAAAGTTACCATTACAAAACATTAAAGTTTAATACCTTTACAACGTGATATTAATAGACAGACTACAATCCATTATACATATTATCTAATTCACCTTTTATAAATAGTAGGTTATCAAACAATCGGGGTTAGCATATACCTGGATATTAGCGGATCATGGGTACAAACATAATAGATTTGATTATAAACACTATTAAGGCAAATTGTGGGTCTACAAATATTCTCACCGACGTTAAGAAACTACAACAACTTCTGCCTCGGTTAGAAAGCCAATACAGGATGTTCTAAAATACGTGAAGAGTCATACATTAACAGCGAACTGCAACTGAATCATAGAGGAATTACTAAATATTAGAAAATTTCTGCCCAAATATGCACGCTTGAAGCAAAAGCTTACATTAGTTTACAGGAAATACAAAGAAACAAGTGTATATGGTTGTACATATTGTTAAAATCATGGAAAAAGAGATGAAGCAGACAAAAAATCAACCATACAATTTCAACAACAAATACATGATACGTTTCAATTCACACATATATTCCGCCATAGAAGGCCCAAACAGTTTAATTATATACTACTTACTGCATATGAATGCATTGAAATGTTCATAAAGGACGTTGAGAAATGATGACACACATTCTCATATCTACCAATCCACTGACTACTTACTTACAAGCGACTACTCTGATGATCGATACTTAGTAACAATATTGTCAAAATTACTTTTCGGAGGAACAAGTTAACCCGTAGGATGATTCGATTATTGAGGAATATGAAGGCGTCTCAATTCAAAGTCTTCCCAAGATAATCAACAAAAGTGATTATTCACCAGCGTACAAGTACATTTCGAATACCTTGAACAGCGCACACAATTACATATACACTTAATTGTGTAGTGGGTAAGAAACTCCACTATTTGTGCATACATAGTTATACTCACTATCAACAATTTTCTATGGCAGGTGAATACAAGAGAACTTGGAATTTAGGCCCTCCAACGTATAACTGTCAATATCGTGGGGTTATTCTATGGTACGTAGAACTGACAAATAAAAGTACAAATACACAAACTAAATTCGCAATATGTTGTATGGAAGATCGTGTCATCTACCATTGATGACTCAATCACTACCCTACCTTCAATATCTCTTAGGCTCTGAATCTGGGAAAATGGGTATAGACTTCATGAAAAATATCAGGGTGTACAATTTCATGTTCGCAATTACTTTTGTGGGAGGTTGAGTGGACAGATCAATCAATCGTACAAAAGGTCCTTATGTATTCAGAGTCAGTGGTCAAAATTATCATCATATTGGCTTTTGATTACGATTATCAGAAATTGGGAAGAAGTTGAAATAGACATTGTTCAGGAAATATCTCGAATGCTAGACGAGCATAATATTTTGGTAAAATCATTTTGTATGGCAAGAGATAGATATAGATAAGAACAACAAATAGAGTTTTGCATGCATCTGCTATCAGAACGAATCAACGATGGACGTCAATAAAACATACCAACGACTTCAATGTAATTGGATTGATCATTAGATGCTAACTTTCAGCGCGATCGATGTTATTGCAAAACACCGCAAGAATGGAATTTAAAGGGTCACTAATTTACACTGAAGTTTCATGTCAATGACATACCCATTAATACACCCATATACATAGGATATATATAGGCTGGAAATAGGACTGGTTTCTGAAACCACAAAACTTACACACGAGAAAACTTGACAATGAAGCAATTTTATGCATATCGCCTACAACAACGGCTTAATGAGGGCCACACTCTTCTTCAAGCTAGTAAACTACCACAACAGCACATTGTGCATGGTTATATGACAATTGAAGAAGAACGATTTAGATATATACGAAATAATCAACCAAAACTTAAGGTTGATCTTTTTGGTGGCTTGATGAATACAAAGAAAGAGTTTTTAAGATGAAGTTAGCCCAACTAATGCAACATATTAAAAAGGATAAGCCATTTGGGACAGTAATTGAGAGTAAGTTCTGACTATCAAATTCTCTTACATGCCTTTCTACTTAATCACACTATTTGCATCATCCAAAAAATGTATTACTATCTCACAATATAGATAAATTTATTAGTGCGAACTAAGACAAGAAAATTACGCCCTCTAATAGTTAGGTGCAAGACCTACTAAATCAGAACTGGGACGAGGGTTAATTACTATAAAAAAAAACTCATCTAATACATAATATACGATACTCACAGACAAGGTTGAACAACATAACACAAACAAAAAAGAAAAACAAATGAAATTAAGTCGTACTTTAGTGTTTTCATTACAATAAATAAGTGCAGGCTGAATAATACTAAAAGATAGTGGGCCCAACACTTATTAACCAACTAAAATCATCCCCAAAAGCTAAAATTAAATTATCAATCATAATAAACACTAATTCATGGTATCGTTCAACTTATTAAATTCGGTAACAGTGGTATTATGAATAACATGAAATTCTTTACTATGGACTTTACTTGTCTGAGAAAATTAGAATACTTTGTTGAATAATTACAAAAGAAACAAACAATATGAAATCAAAACAATACACAGTTCTAGGTTGTGATAAAATAGTATAAAAATAAGCTCTGCCATGCACGTCAACACTTGAACAAAAAATTGTACTAATGTGAATGACCTACATTCAAAGATGACGACAGATTTATAACGTACAATGACATCATACACGTTTGAATTGCCTGAATACATTATTTAGGCCAATAGTATTAACTCATGTATCTATAAATGAGTATCTACCTCCACTTATGCTACTACCTAACATGATAATTTCGAGCATTAGGCAAGCATTAAATGGGCAACAATATCCTAACCCCAGATACTAAACATTTTGCCGGTATATATACAATTGAGTTTCAGAAAAGAGGTTTGACACATGCACATATATTGCTCTTCCTTCATGAATCACAAAAAAAAATCCAACAGCAGAACATATTGATCGACTAATATCAGCTGAAATACCTGCTCTTGAGGAAGACCCAAATGGGTATAATACAGTCAAGAATTTTATGATACACGGACGTTGTGGAGAATTGAATCCCCACTGCCCCTGTATGAGACATGGGAAGTGCACAAAGTATTTATCTAAGAAATACAATGATCAGCGAAATTTTGATTAAAATGGAGTCAATTTAGACAATTGATATATTGTTCCATACAACTGGGACTTGCTTGTGCAATTTAATGCACATATAAATGTTAAAATTTGTAATTACTCAAGGTTGGGAAACTATCTATTCAAGTATGTAAATGAAGGATTTGATAGAGAAACAACAATAATACAATCACTCGAGACCAGAACAGACAACAATGAGATTAAAAAGTATCTGGATTGCAGATACATATCGACTATCGAAGCATGCTGGAGGATCTTTCAATTTGACAAACATTACAGATAACCAGCAGTTGAGTGACTACCATTCCATTTAAAAGGACAAAACATCATAATATTTGAAGAATCAAGGCTAGCGAAAAACATATTGAGCATACCATATATTGAAAAAATATATTTAAATAAACTGTACCCCGAAGCAAGAGAGATACCATATTCAGTGTTTCCTACACATTGGTTATGGAATGGAAAACAAAAAAAAAGGACCAGGATGCAAAAGGGATGGGCAATTGGTAAAATCTACTTTGCACATCCAGCAAGTGAAGAGCATTTTTATTTGCGTATGCTGCTTAATTTTATCAGAGGGTGCACTTCTTTGAAATAATTAGAAGAATTAATGGAGTAGATCATGAAACCTATGGAGAACCTTGCTACGCATTAGGATTATTAGATGACAATAAAAAGTGAAATGACTGCTTGGCAGAGACCGCCCAGTGGGCAAGTGGAAATGAATTGCAAAATCTCTTCATCACTATACTTAATCACTGCCAAATTTTTAATTTGCGTAAGCTTTGAAAAATAACTATACAATTTATCATAACATATCACATCGATGCAAAAAGAAGAGATTAAGATTGAAAGATCTACAACTAAATGAAAAATAAATAGAAGCGTATAAACTGTTAGAAATTGAGAACATGCTTATAAAATGGGGAAGAAGTTTGAGATACATAAAAGGGATGCCACTACCATAATATATTAATGCACAATGTAGGAAATCACATGATCAATGAACATCTAGACTATGACAACGACGAACTCAAAAAGATACACGACAAATCATTTACCTAGTTAAGTAGTTGTCAACTACCGACATACAGAGCAATAATATCATCCCTTGATAATGAAGAACATAGATTATTTTTTATACACAGACATGGTGGTACAGGCAAGACATTTCTATAGAATACGATTATTTCAAAGATCAGATTAGAATAATAAAAAAGTCCTCGCATTCACTATTTCAGGTATAGCAGTTAAACTGTTACCGAATGGCATGACTGCTCATTCGCAGTTTCATATTCCGCTAGACGTCACTCCAGAATCAACATGTGACATAAAATAAGGCATCCAATTAGCGAAACTTCTAAATAAAACCTCTTTGATAATTTGGGATGAAGCACCAATGGCAAAAAAATATTGTTTTGAAGCATTAGACAAAACCATAAGGAATATTCTCCGAAGTAGGTATTAAAATAGCTTAGACGGGCCTGGGGGACTAACAATCATATGTGGCGGTGATTTTAGACAAATACTACCAGTAATTCCAAAAGGAACAAGAGCAGACATTGTTGATGCATCATTAAACTCTTCATACCTGTGGTCCTACTTCTCTATTTTTGAACTGAAGGAAAATATACGACGTACTTATGAGAAAGTGAAGGGTTGTGAAGACAAAAAAAATAGCAACTTTTGATAGATGGTTATTGGAGATTGGATATGGATCTGTTTATGCAGATAAAAAAGATGGAACTCATTAAGCTACCACCTGATGTATCCATTGCTCCATCACACAATCATGTGGAATCAATTGTACATGCAGTAAAGACCTTACTTACTTGAAAGAAAAATCCATATGCACATCAAAAAATGAATGATGCATGATCTGAATGACAAAATTATGCAGATTATACTTGGGGAAGGAAGAACCTATAACAGCTCTGACAATGTGTGCAAAGCAACTGTGAGCACTAATGAGGAAGATATATTGTACCCATCCAAATTCCTGAACAACTTACAATTCTCAGGCACCCCTAATCATGACATACACTTAAAAATAGGAGGTCCGATTATGCTTATTAGAAATCTAAATCAAATAGAAGGCCTCTGCAACAGTACAAGATTAATGATCACACATCTTGGAAAATGGTCTATTAGTGCTGACATCATATCTGATAAGAACATCGGCACTAGATTCAACATAACCAGAATTATCATGTCTCCAAATGAATCAAAGTGGTCATTCAACCTTGACAGACGTCAACCTCCTTTAGCAACCTTTTATGCCATGACAATTAATAAGAATCAAGGACAAACTCTTCAGAGACTGTGAGTAACGTATATCAATCTAATGCCGTCAGCTTTTAAAAAAATATAATATACCCTAAAATGTTACTGTGAAATACGTTTATACTAGTTTTGTAAAATTTTAAAAAAATATATATTATTTTGATAAATTACTTTATATAATGACTTAGTTTGATCAAAACCTTAATAATATATTATGACAAATCAGAGTACTCACTCGAAAACAAAAATATTAACCTATGATCAGGAGTGAGCTAATTAAAGAAAGTTACAATCTTCAACGCGGACGAGGACACCGAAGCCCATACATACCTTACAAATAGTACGAAATTTTTGACTGAACCTAAAATTGTACATCATTTTAGTATTTAAATATTTTGAATTTTTAAAATATTTTGACTCTATCTTATTTTATTATTTTATTTTTAAAATAATATAAAAACTATTAAAATAGAATTTACACTTTAAGGTACGGTTTCTTTTTAATTTATTCAAACTTTTAATAGTAAACTAGTGATTTAAATACTTTTTATCTAGCTATTTAATTGTTTCTTAGTTAATATTATTTTACATTTTATTTAACAACAAAAAATAAAAAACCTAAACCTACCCACTACTACACTAGCGCACTACCCCGTGTCACTCACACACCTCACACGACATACACCTGTATTACCACAACAAATCACACCAAAAAGAAAAAGGTACAAAAAAGAGAAAAAAAAGTACACGTATACACAACCATCAGCCATCAATAGGGACCATCGGTAGACTACTAAAAAAAACCACAACATTCAAAACTACTTCCAACAGACAACACAACAAAAAAACATAAAAAGAAAAAAGACAACACACATTCACATAAAAAATTTATGGGTGTTTTAATCGAGCTTTGATTATAAATTTTACGATATTTATTTTCTTCATTTTGAAGTATAACTTTGCCTTATTTTTTTAATTTATTTATGGAATTTGACGTAATTCTTTGATAAGTTTTCTTACAATTTGCTTCGTTCATATAATCTAATAGAAATGAAAATTGGGTTGAGTGTTATATATTTACTAGTTAACATATCCGCGCTTTGCGCGGACATTATTAGATTTATGAATAAATTTTTTTGTTTAAATATATCGAGTCAAATATTATTATTATTGAACCCAATAAATAATATTTTTCAATTTGTTGTTCACTATCTATGCTTTTAGTATTTTAAATATAGTTGATTTCGTATAATCAATTTTGTATGTTATCTTTAGAAACATGTAAAGAAAGAAAAATAATTTCATGAAAATTTTCTTTTTGTTTATGCGGCTATAATAAATTCTAAATTATATTTTAGGAGGGAGTTAAATTATACAATGTTCATATAAAAAATATTAATGAAAAAAGTTATTCTAAATAAATTGATAACCGATAATTTAATAAATTAGAAAACATATCATATATGATTCCTAGAGTGGAAATATACAACTAATTTCAAGTCATGCTTATCATATTATTTTATCTAAAATAATTACATTTTTTAGAATCTATTGCTTGTAAAATAACAAAAGGTTGACTTTTATTTTGGTGAAAATCATCTTCGGTATATTGAGAAATCATGTCAACACTACATAAGCAATTCAATAGGAGTATCATATTTTTATTATTCAACTAACAATATACTCTACTTAATTTTTTTAATTTAACATGAATCTAATATGAAAAGCAAACATTCAATATTTTTTAAAAAATAGCAACACAATAATTATTATTACAGAACGAAAAAAAAGCAACTGTTGTAATATACCAAATTGTTAAAAAACACTCATAAATTTATAATATAAAAAAAATACTAATAAAATACAAAAACTCTATAGAAAATCTCTTTAAAATTGTTACTTGTAGCAACTAAGTAAGATAAGAAAAACTATATAACTTGCACATTAATTACTTTGGGGGGTTATCCACATGAAAGGTTTTGAAATCATGAATATTATTAATTAACAATTAACAATTAAAAATAAAAGTTACATATATAAAAAAAAAATGTTAATTATGCAAAATAATACTATTAAGTAATTATTTGAAGAGGAAATTTTGAAAATGTATTTTACAATATCACACTGGTGAAGAAAAATAAAAAACATGCTAAATAATTTAGAGAAAAAATACATGTGATCGGAGGTGATAGAAATGTACCACATCATCTTATTTATTTCTAACATTCTAACTTTATGTGTAAATAGATATATTGGTTGTAAGTAAATAATAAAGAGAAAATAACGTAAAATATTTTTTTAAATTGTTATTCTAAAATTATAATAAGAAGAAGGTCAAAAAAAAAAGGAAAAGAAAGTGGAAAATCAATCTATTAGGATTGGAAATTAGATGTGAGTTATGGATGATTATTATTTACTCCTAATAAAGTAGTATGTGAAAAGTTTTTATTGTAAATGTTTTCTATTAATAAAAATTATTTTTAATTAATTAAGTAAATTACTTTTACAAAAATTAATTAATTTAACTAAGAAAAAAGGTCAATAAAGAGAAGATAAATGTCACATCACTTTTTTTTATGTTTCTCATTTTCAATAATTAAGAGAAGTTAAATAAATTACACTTTTTAGTTTTAATATAATTAATGTGACTAAGGGAAAAAAATTTCTTCATTCTTTTCATTAAATAATTTATTTATTCATTAAATTTTTTAAAAGTACTAAAAATGATTAATTTATTTTTTGTTTAGTCTATGACTATTTTTTAATATGATAAACTACATCATATATTTTTTAGGGACATCAATATGCAATAGTTATAAGAAATGTATCATGTGCAATATTATATTTTTCAACTGTGACAAAAATTAAAATATTAATTAGAACTTCACGAAAAAATTACATAAAAATAAAACTATATAACTTTTCATTTTCATTCATTCACATAATAATAATAATAATAATAATAATAATATAATAATAATAATAATAACAACAACAACAACAACAATAATAATAATAAGAAGAAGAAGAAGAAGAAGAAAAAGAGCAAAGTAAAATGAAGAAAATAATGTTAATTGAGCTTTCTAATGTGTTAATTAGTAGAGTTTCATAATTTAATTTTTGTTGAATAACATGAAATTATATATCTAACTAAAAAATATAATCAAAACAATACATGAATGAATTAATCTTCAAAATATTTGGAAATCATTCAAACTTTTTTACTAATATGATCATCTTCTTGATGAAATCTTGAAATAATTATGATTCCTTCTTCATTTTCATAAACTTGTACCAAACTAATGCAAACATCAATTTGATGAATCTTGAAGAATATATCTATGATCTTTATCAATATGAAGATCATATGGTGAACTTATTAAGTACATGATTGATGAAAAAGATGAAGAAAAAAATGTAAAAGAGAAAAAAACTATACTAATAAAAGAAAGAATGAGAAAATGAGAATGATCATTGAACATAGATAGTTGTTATTTATAGTATGTGTAAACCATAAGAATAATTAAAAATAAGTTGAAAAGACATATTATTTAAGTAGGGAATGTAAATAGATGGAGGTTTTGTTGTAACTTATTAGGTATAATTAGAATAATAAATATGAATGAATTTTTTCATTAATAAACAAATTATTTAATGAAAATAAATGAAAAAAAATAAAAAAAAAAAGAAGGAAAAAAAGAAATTGAAATGGAGGTCATAGAGAGGTGCCACATCAGCTCCTCTATGATCCTCATTTATATATATATATATATATATATTGATTTAATGCATGATCATAGTTTTAAATTGTGTTTATTTTTATTTATTAAATTTTATTCGTTAGCCGTTATTTCTTAAAATAAACAGGTCGTGGTGGTGTTTTGTCTTTACTTACAAACCAATAATAATAAACGAGAAATTTATCCGGCTTAAAAATGATTGTTGTTTTATTTATCAAAAAGGATGAGATTTACTTGTAGCGATTCGTCATTATTCTGTTTGGATTAAGAAGTTATAATACACGTAGGCTTAATTATAATATTAACTTAACTTTAACAATGAATAAAAAATAAAAGAATACAACTATCTGTCACGACCCAAATCGGGTCGCGACTGGCACCCACACTTACCCTCCTATGTGAGCGAACCAACCAATCTAAACCTTAACATTTCAATATAATATCAACAGGAAGTAATGCAGAAGACTTAAACTCATTAATAAAAACCAATTCAATAACTTCTAAAAACTCAACAACTATTATTATCCCCAAAATCTGGAAGTCATCATCACAAGAACATCTATCCTCAAATTACTAATCTAAGAGTATCTAAGAAGCTAAAATACATAAAAAGTTAGTCCATGCCGGAACTTCAAGGCATCAAGACATGAAGAAGAAGATCCAGTCCAAGCTAGAAGCATTAACTCACCCTGAAATCCGGAGTGATGAAGACTGGCTAGAGTTGCGGTTGAGTTGATGACGACGGCACGTTTGCTGTACTCCACAAATAACAAGGAAAGAAACATACAAGTAGGGGTCAGTACAAAACACGGGTACTGAGTAGATATCATCGGCCAACTCAAAATAGAAAACAATATATATCAGATCATATCATAAATCAACTACATTACTCTACATGTAGCAACAACAAGCACTATAATCATTACCAAGTACCTCCAAGTTCACACATGAGGACTCAAGCCTCAATACCATACTCATTGGGAATTAGGTTCATTAGATTGAGTATATTAACATCTTTCAAGATTCATTATCTTTATTCCTCTTGTGTCGGTACGTGACTCTCCGATCCCCTACTACTCTGTGTCGGAACGTGACACTCCGATCCCCTAAATCTACGTGTCGGTTCGTGACACCCGATTCCCTAATTCTACGTGTCGGTTCGTGACACCCGATCCCCTAATTCTATGTGTCGGTTTGTGACACCCGATCCCCTAATTCTACGTGTCGGTTCGTGACACCCGATCCCCTAATTCTACGTGTCGGTTCGTGACACCCGATACCCTAATTCTACGTGTCGGTTCGTGACACCCGATCCCCTAATTCTATTAATTCATCAAGCCTTCTTTTATACCAAGGCATCATCAATCCCAATACTTTAGTTCATCAAGCCTTCTTTTATACCAAGGCATCATCATTAACAAGGGGTTTTCAAGATTTGGGATTCAATAGCTTCATCATGCTTACTTCATCACAATTATATAATCACATTCATGCAAGCATACAATTTAGCATATAGAAGACTTTACAATACAACCCAACACATATCATTCGCTATTAAGAGTTAACTACGAATAGTATAAAAACCATAACCTACCTCCACCGAAGATTAGTGAGCAAGCAAGCAATTTCCCCAAGCTTTGTTCTTCGTTTTCTCTCTTCCTCGTTCGATCCTCTCTCTCTCTTTGTTCTTTCTACTTTTCTTATTCAAACCCTCTTTCTTTTACCCTAATTAGCATATAATTAAGAACAAAAGATGGCAATAATAATCCACTAATTAACTTAAGGTTACCTCTTTTAACCCCCAAGTAATTAGACTTCTTAATATTAACCCACTAACTTTATAATTAAAGCAGGAATAGTCCAAAACGCCCCTTAAAATAATTACAGAAATTTGACCCTGTCTGGGATTACGCAGCCTGTGACGGGCCGTCGTGCCTGCGACGGTCCGTCCTGCTGCTCCGTCACAGAGTTCAGAGACTCAATTCTCTGAAGAGTCTGTGACGGTCCGTCACGCCTGTGACGGTCCGTCCTGCCATTCCGTTACGAAGTTCAGAGAGTCGATTTCAGTACCCAATTTTCAGAATTCTAAGTATTTTGGAACGAGATACCCTCGACGGTCCGTCGTGGGGCTCGTTGTCTTTGCCAGTTTTTCCAGAATCAAAGTTTGTTGCTCAAAACGACTAAACAGGTCGTTACAATAGATACCAATTTACCCATCGTTCGTCCCCGAACGATCATAAGAAGAAAAACAAGGGCGAGAAGGAGTACCTGAATCTGTAAACAGGTGTGGGTATCTTTCTCGCATATCAGCCTCTTTCTCCCAAGTGGCTTCTTCGACAGGTCGATTCTTCCATTGAACTTTGATGGATGCCATCTCCTTTGACCTCAGCTTGCGAACTTCTCTATCTAAAATGGCAACAGGCTCCTCCTCATAAGACAAATTTTCATCAAGCAGAACTGAATCCCAACTGATAATGTAGTTTCCATCCCCATGGTATCTTTTCAACATAGACACATGAAACACCAGATGTACTCCGGACAGTCCTGGAGGCAAGGCTAACTCATAAGCCACCTCCCCTATGCACTTCAGAACCTCGAAGGGACCAATATACCTTGGGCTTAATTTACCCCTTTTACCAAAACGCATCACCCCTTTCATGGGTGAAACCTTCAACAAGACTTGTTCACCCTCCATGAACTCCAAGTCTCTAACCTTTCGATCTGCATACTCTTTCTGTCTACTTTGAGCCGCTAACAACTTTTCTTGAATAGATTTCACTTTATCTAACGATTCTCTCAGTAGGTCAGTACCCCAAGGTCTAACCTCAAATGCATCAAACCACCCAAATTCTATCACACATGCGCGAAACATATCCTCCAACACTTGAATCGTTCGCTCAGACTGACCATCGGTCTGAGGATGGAACGCAGTACTAAGGTCCAACCTAGTACCCAATTCCGCATAGAATGTTTTCCAAAACTTAGAAGTAAACTGCGTACCTCTATCTGATATGATGGAGAGTGGAACCCCATGCAACCGAACAATTTCTGAGATATAGATTTTGGCTAACTTCTCTGCATTGTAAGTCACCTTGACCGGAATGAAATGAGCAGACTTAGTTAACCTATCAACAATCACCCAAAAAGAGTCATACTTACCCATTGTCTTGGGAAGACCAACCGCGAAGTCCATTGCAATCCTTTCCCACTTCCATTCAGGAATGGGCATTCTCTGAAGTGTTCCTCCGGGCCTCTGGTGTTCATACTTTACTTGTTGACAGTTTGGACATTTGGCAATAAAATCAACAATGTCAGCTTCATTCTACTCCACCAGAAGTGTTGCTTTAGGTCACGATACATCTTGGTTGCACCAGGATGTATAGAATACCTTGAACTATGAGCCTCTGTCAGAATAGTGTTGATCAAATCGTCAACTCGGGGTACACATACCCTTCCCTTGATTCTCAAAACACCTTCCTCATCGATTTGTGCTTCCTTAGCCTCTCCTCGCAATACCTTATCCTAGATTCTGCTTAGTTTCTCATCATCAAACTGTTTTCCCTTAATCTTGTCAAGAAAAGAAGATCTTGCCTCCACACAAGCCAACAATCCTCCCTTCTCGTTTACTTCTAATCTCATCAAGTCGTTAGCTAGAGTCTGAACCTCTCTAGCCAATGGACGTCTGGAAACTTGCAAGTGAGCTAGGCTTCCCATGCTCCCTGCCTTTCTACTTAAGGCGTCTGCCACAACATTAGCCTTTCCCGGATGATACAAGATAGTGATATCGTAGTCCTTCAATAGTTCCACCCACCTCCTCTGTCTCAAATTCAAATCTTTTTGAGTAAAGACATACTGTAGGCTACGATGATCCGTGTATACTTCACACTTAACTCCATATAGATAGTGCCTCCATTGCTTTAATGCAAACACTACCGCAGCCAACTCCAAATCATGGGTCGGATAATTACGTTCGTGCACCTTTAATTGCCTTGAAGCATAAGCAATTACATTATTCTCTTACATTAGCACCGCACCCAAGCCAGAATAGGATGCATCACAATAGACAATGAAATTCTTACATTCCACTGGCAAGGTAAGGATTGGTGCGGTAGTCAACAAAGTCTTGAGCTTCTGGAAGCTTTCTTCACATTCATCCGACCATACAAATGGAACATTCTGCTTAGTCAAGTTCGTCAATTGGGAAGCAATAGAAGAGAATCCCTTGACAAATCGACGGTAATAGCTAGCTAAACCAACAAAGCTCCTTATTTCTGACACATTAGTAGGTCTTACCCAATTCTTCACTGTATCAATCTTAGAAGGATCCACCATCACCCCATCCTTAGAAACCACATGCCCCAAGAAGGACACTGCATCTAGCCAAAACTCACACTTGGAGAATTTGGCATAAATCTTTTTCTCCCTCAACATTTCCAATACCATTCTCAAATGCTCCTCATGTTCTTTCTTGCTCTTTGAGTATATTAGTATATCATCAATAAATACGATCACAAAGAGATCCAAATATGGCTTAAAAATCCCGTTCATCAAGCTCATGAAAGCAGCAGGGATATTCGTAAGACCAAATGACATCACTACGAATTCGTAATGCCCATACCTGGTCCGAAAAGCAGTCTTTGACACATCCGTTGCTCGTATTTTCAATTGATGATAACTGGATCTCAAGTCAATCTTAGAGAAGACACAAGCACCTTGTAGTTGATCGAACAAGTCATCAATGCGAGGAAGAGGATACTTGTTCTTAATAGTTACCTTATTCAGTTGTCTGTAGTCTATGCACATCCGAAAACTCCCATCCTTCTTCTTCACATACAAAACAGGAGCACCCCAAGGAGATGCACTTGGTCTAATAAAGCCTTTGCTTAGCAACTCTTGAAGTTGTGCCTTTAACTCTCTTAACTCCGCGGGAGCCATTCAATAAGGGGGTATAGAAATGGGGCGAGTGCCCGGTTCAAGATCAATGCAGAAGTCAATATCCCTATCTGGTGGCATACCAGGAAGATCTGCAGGGAACACATCCAAAAACTCGCGGACTATCGAAACCGACTCAATTGGAGGTACTTGGGTAGTATCATCCGTGAGATGTGCCAAGAACGCCAAACAACCCTTACTAACCATTTTCTTAGCACGAAGGAAGGAGATGATACGAACCGGATTGGAAGTGTAGTCACCCTCCCACACTAACGGATCTGTCCCGGGCTTGGCTAACGTCACAGTTTTAGCGTTACAATCCAAGATTGCAAAATTCGGAGAAAGCCAAGTCATACCCAGAATTACATCAAAATCAACCATTTCTAAGATAACCAAGTCTACATAAGTATTACTCCCCACAAAAGTCACCAAACAAGACGTATATACTTTTTCAACTATCACAGACTCACCCACCGGGGTAGAAACACGAATAGGCATGTCAAGCAATTCACAAGGTAAATTAAAACCATTAGCAAATGAGGAAGATACATAAGAAAATGTGGATCCAGGATCAAACAATACAGAAGCCATGCAATCACAAACCGAAAGATTACCTGTGATGACAGCATCAGATGTCTTCGCCTCAGATCGCCCAGGGAAAGCGTAACAACGGGCCCCATTACTTGTCTGTCTGTTGCCCCTACCATGTTGTGTTGTAGTGGCTCCAGTTTTCCCATCACCCCGGCCGTTTTGGTGACCACCATTACCTCGGCCACCACATCCTCCAGAATAATGGCCTCTACCATGACCACCTCTACCTCTAGCTATTGGGGGTCTATAACTCTGTTTTGGACAATTCCTTCTAATATGTCCAGTCTCCCCACATCCATAACACTCCCTGGAGTCAAGCATAGGTCTCTCAGAGAAGTGTTGACCGGTCTGAGGTGGACCCCCAACTACAGTCTGTAGTGAAGACTCAATTGGTCGAACTGAGTAACCTCCTGAACCCTGTCCTCTAGAGTAAGAACCATTAAACTCACCTCCCTTTCGAAACCTTTTTGATGTTGATGCCATGGTGAAGTCATCTGGCTTCACTCCCTCTACCTCTATCACGAAGTCTACCACTTCTTGAAAAGACTTCGCTGTAGCCGCTACCTGTAAGGCTGAAATCTGCAATTCTGACCTCAACCCCTTCACAAAACGGCGAATCCGCTCTTGTGGACTGAAACAAAGCTGAGTGGCATATCTGAAAAGTGCACGAAACTTAGCCTCATATGCAGTAACCGACATCCTACCTTGCTCTAGGCTCAAGAATTCATCTCTTTTCCTATCCCTCAAAGTCCGGGGAATATACTTCTCCATAAACAAGCTAGAGAATGATGCCCAAGTCATAGGTGGTGCCTCTGTTGGTTGACACTCAACATGTGACCGCCACCACATTTTGGCGTTCCCTTGAAACTGATAAGTCACAAACTCAACACCAAACCGTTCTACTATACCCATCTTGTGTAGTAGCTCATGACAGTCAACCAGAAAATCATAGGCATCCTCAGATTCAGCACCCTTGAAGACTGGAGGTTTCAATTTCAAGAACTTACTGAAAAGTTCATGTTGATCATCTGTCATTATAGGCCCTGTAGTCAGACGAGGAAACGTGCCTTTCCAATGGAACATCCATGCGGGGAGCCGCAGTAGCCGCATGTTGTACCTCCGGACCCTGAGGTGCTGGTGCAGAAAACACTGGAGGTGTTTGACCTTGATCAGATAACCCACTAAGATAAGCAAGAACCTGATTGATCATCTCTGGGGTAGGTTGGGGAGGCAATCCCTCATTCTGTACTTGTTCAGTTTCCCCTTCCTCACCCTCTCTTACTACTTCTTCAGTCGGTGGAGGAGTCACTGCCCTAGTATCAGATGGGCTAGGTGCTCGTCCTCTTCCTCTAGAGGACGTCCTCCCACGACCTCTACCACGGCCTCTTGCCGCTACTCTTCCTCGAGCTACAGCCCCTGTGGCTGGCTCAGACGCTTCTTGTCTTGCCGATGTTGATGTTGGCGCAGTCGTTGCTCTAGTTCTAACCATCTGCAAAATAGAGTGAAGATGGTCAGATACCAATTTGTATCACCTAGATACCAATTGAACCCAAGTAATAGCACGAAAGAAAGAAAGAATGGAATTTTCCTAAAGTCTTATAGCCTCTCAAAGAAAAGTAAAGGCGTCTCACTACCGTTCCTTAAGACTCTACTAGACTCGTTCTTGTGTGATAAGACCAACGAACCTAATGCTCTGATACCAAGTTTGTCACGACCCAAATCGGGCCGCAACTGGCACCCACACTTACCCTCCTATGTGAGCGAACCAACCAATCTAAACCTTAACATTTCAATATAATATCAACAGAAAGTAATGCAGAAGACTTAAACTCATTAATAAAAACCAATTCAATAACTTCTAAAAACTCAACAACTATTATTATCCCCAAAATCTGGAAGTCATCATCACAAAAACATCTATCCTCAAATTACTAATCTAAGAGTATCTACGAAGCTAAAATACATAAAAAGCTAGTCCATGCCGGAACTTCAAGGCATCAAGACATGAAGAAGAAGATCCAGTCCAAGTTAGAAGAATTAGCTCACCCTGAAATCCGGAGTGATGAAGACTGGCTAGAGTTGCGGTTGAGTTGAAGACGACGGCACGTTTGCTGCACTCCACAAATAACAAGGAAAGAAACATACAAGTAGGGGTCAGTACAAAACACGGGTACTGAGTATATATCATCGGCCAACTTAAAATAGAAAACAATATATATCAGATCATATCATAAATCAACTACATTACTCTACATGTAGCAACAACAAGCACTATAATCATTACCAAGTACCGCCAAGTTCACACATGAGGACTCAAGCCTCAATACCATACTCATTTGGGAATTAGGTTCATTAGATTGAGTATATTAACATCTTTCAAGATTTATTATCTTTATTCCTCTTGTGTCGGTACGTGACACTCCGATCCCCTACTGCTCTGTGTCAGAACGTGACACTCCGATCCCCTAAATCTACGTGTCGGTTCGTGACACCCGATCCCCTAATTCTACGTGTCGATTCGTGACATCCGATCCCCTAATTCTACGTGTCGGTTCGTGACACCCGATCTCCTAATTATACGTGTCGGTTCGTGACACCCGATCCCCTAATTCTATTAATTCATCAAGCCTTCTTTTATACCAAGGCATCATCAATCCCAATACTTTAGTTCATCAAGCCTTCTTTTATACCAAGGCATCATCATTAACAAGGGGTTTTCAAGATTTGGGATTCAATAGCTTCATCATGCTTACTTCATCACAATTATATAATCACATTCATGCAAGCATACAATTTAGCATATAGAAGACTTTACAATACAACCCAACACATATCATTCGCTATTAAGAGTTAACTACGAATAGTATAAAAACCATAACCTACCTCCACCGAAGATTAGTGATCAAGCAAGCAATTTCCCCAAGCTTTGTTCTTTGTTTTCTCTCTTCCTCGTTCGATCCTCTCTCTCTCTCTTTGTTCTTTCTACTTTTCTTATTCAAACCCTCTTTCTTTTACCCTAATTAGCATATAATTAAGAACAAAAGATGCCAATAATAACCCACTAATAAACTTAAGGTTACCTCTTTTAACCCCCAAGTAATTAGACTTATTAAAATTAACCCACTAACTTTATAATTAAAGCAGGAATAGTCCAAAACGCCCCTTAAAATAATTACAGAAATCCGACTCAGTCTGGGATTACGCAGCCTGTGACGGGCCGTCGTGCCTGCAACGGTCCGTCCTGCTGCTCCGTCACAGAGTTCAGAGACTCAATTCTCTGAAGAGTCTGTGACGGTCCGTCACACCTGTGACGGTCCGTCCTGCCATTCCGTTACGAAGTTCAGAGAGTCGATTTCAGTACCCAATTTTCAGAATTCTAAGTATTTTGGAACGAGATACCCTCGACGGTCCGTCGTGCCTACGACGGTCCATCGTGGGGCCCGTTGTCTTTGCCAGTTTTTCCAGAATCAAAGTCTACTGCTCAAAACGACTAAACAGGTCGTTACACTATCCCAAAATTTTATATTGTATCCTAGAGTTTAAAATTATTTATTTTTTTTAAATTACAGTATTAGATGAGTATTAGGCATGTTAAAAATGGTTTCAATTAAGAATGTGGTTAAACATATTTCTTTGAAACACTTAAAAGAAACTCAAGGATGCAGTGACACACCTTGTTCAAACTATTTTAATAATTATTTTTAAAAAAAATTCAAACTAAGATATGTAAATTAAGATTATTAGGTGTGATGAACTCGAGAAGGGAAGAGAGTTATGTCTCCAAATGTCAAGATCGAGAATGTGGTTACACATCTAGGTTTAGACCAATAAAAAATAAATAATAAAAAAATAATAATAAAAATGTGTAAACCATGGCCTGTAGACTCAATATATTCAAAAATAGTAAAAATAAGTATAAGTCAATAAAACGGACTGCTAGAACCACAGGACTCGAGTGATTTCTAATACCTTTCCCTCGGTCAACAGAATTCCTTAACCGAATTTCTGGTTTGCAGACCTAAACTAAAGAGTCATTTCCTTTTGATTAGCAGTTAAACAAAAAGGTAACTTGGAACACCATAACTCAATTTCAAGTGGCAACTCTAAAAATAAAATAAATCCTTACTCAATACCGTCACTTAAATTGAAAAAAGCCCTTCCGCCACGTGCGAAAAGAGGGTGTGACAGAAGGTATTTCATAAAATGTATGGTTAAGCTTTTCAAAAGTATCATTACGTATAAAAATTACAAAAATAACTTTGCAGAATAACGGGCTTTCACATAACTAGGCATACAAGACAAGAATCACAATGGACATGCATAAAATAGGAAGGCCACTGGACGTAACCACATATTAGGTTCTGAAGGTCACAGACAATCTAGCAAAATAAGGCATCTATTGCAAATACATACCATCAAAGGTAATATGTTAGGTTATTAGAATTTTAATATTAATATTTAACATATCAAATTGCTTTATTTTGGAGTTATAAGAATGACTGCTGGTAGGCATTTGTGTCTTAAACTACCAATTTAATCATGTTATTCATCTTTGACTTGGTAGTCATGTAATACCATTACTTTTGGCTTTATTGGCTGAATTCATTGTGTGATAAAAACATTCCAATAAACAAGGAATGGATAATTTCTACATCATCAATTAACATTGGTTATCCATCACTTTATTTCATTCTTAATTCCTCCATTACTCTTTGTAACATATGTAACCCCTATTGTAACCTATGTAACATATGAAACTCCTAAGGCTATTGTCTTCAATATTTACTACCTCCATTATCTTCCTATTCATTGTTAGGTAGACTTCTTGTACTATAAATAGTAGTGGTCTTCATTTGGTTTAGTACACACAATACACAAGAGAAAAAACATATAGTGAAAGTGTTAGTCTAAAAGAGAGTTCTTATTAGTTGAAGGGAGGTGTTCTTTTTTGTGGAGCTTTGGACTCAACTCTTGTCCAGAGTTGTTGAGTTATAATTTGTGAAGGTTGGTGTATCCTCGAGAAGACAAGTTAAAGAGGACTACTACTGGACCGGTGAAAAAATTTGTTGCCATGGGACTTGAATCTCCTTAAAGAGAGCGAGATATCCTTGAAGAGATTTATTTTCTTCATTTTTTATTTTAAATTGTAATCTTATATTTTTTGTTATCTAGTAAGTTTTTCACTAACAATTTTAAGGATATTCAAGATAGCTACAATTGAAAAAACCGTGGATGTCAAGATAGAAGATCTTAACAAGCTATTTCGGTTCACTGGTAACCATTTCAAGAGATGGAAGGGTAAAGTACTTTTCTACTTAAGTCTTCTCAATGTTTCTTATGTATTAACCAAGAAGAATCCAAATAAAGAAGACATCACCACTATGAATGATGATGAAACTATTTCTCATCTAGAGAAAGTGAAAAAGTACAATGATGATTTCTATAAGTGTCGGTATTATCTTCTTAATTGTCTATATGATAATTTTTATGATTATTATGGTAGAACTTACTCTAGTGCAAAGAAATTCAGAAGGCATTGCAGAATAAGTATGATACCGAAAAGGCTGGGGCTCAAAAAATATGCAGCTAGTAGATTTTTTCATTTTCAAATGGTGGACAACAAATCAGTGGTAGATCAAGCTCAAGACTTCGAGCCTGTTTGGCTCAGCTTAAAAGCTGGTCAAACTGACTTAAAAGCTGGTTTTTAACTTATTTAGCTGTTTGACAGTACTCAAAATAACTTATTTTAAGTTAAAAAAAAACATATATTAAGCCAAAAGTTAAAAGTTGGGGTAGGGGTGCTTTTTTTTAGCTTATAAGCTGTTTTAAGTTGACCACATTTTTACCTTTTTGCCCTTAATATTTTTATACAATCTCCAAATTACCCACCTAACTCTAACATCCCTTCTTCCATTTTTTCCTTTTCACGTTTGGCATAGCTGCTGAACTTCTTCCCGTTCTTTCAATTTGAAGTGAAGATAAACCTTGAAGTAAGTTTTTTCGATTATTTTTTTATTAACTTTCTTCCTTTTCTCTCGATTGATGCCGATAATATGTTGAAAAATAAAAATTTATATTCCTCTTCTTAATTTTTCATTAAAATTAAGTCCTCTTATAAATAATTTGTGATAATAAAGAAATATGTGAATGATAGACAATTATTATTACCTATGGATGAAACTAAAATAAATCTTAAATCGTTCTTTGATCTATTCAAATTAATATTTCTTTAAAATCTATAATAAGTTTATATTTCTCTTATAAATAATTTGTGATGAGAAAAAAATATGTGAATGATAGCAAAATATAATTATTTATGGCTGTAAAATATAAATTAATTAACTTTTATTATGTTAACTGCTGTTAAGGGTATTTTAGACATTTTGATTTTAAAAGCTGTTTATCAGCACTTATTTGCCAAACAAATCAACAACTTTTTTTAACTTCAGCACTTTATCCAAACGCATAACTGCTTATTTTAAAAATAAGTTTCAGCACTTTCAAAAGTACTTTTTTAAAGCTGCTTTTATTAAGCCCATCCAAACGGGCCCTTCATCATGATTGTTGGAGATCTTAGGTCCGAAGAGGTTAAAATTGGAGATAACCTTATTGTTTGTGACATAGTGGATAAACTTCCACCTTCTTGGAAGGAATTTCAAAAACTATGTGTCACAAACAAAAGGAACCTCTCTTGAAACCTTGATAATGAAAATCCGCATGGATGAAGAAGCAAGGGACCAAGATGCACTTTTACAAACAGAAAAGAACAACATCACATCGAAGGTAAATTTAATTACGTCGAATAATGTTATTCCTGAAACTCATAAAAATACTTCTTTAAAGCCTAAGAAGAAAAAATTCAAGAAAAATTATTGTAGATCTCCCACGAAAAAATAATGGTGAAAGTCACCAAGCACAAAATCAACAAGTTCAAAAAAGGGACCATGCTTTTTTTGTGGCAAGAGTGGGCATATTGCTCGATTTTGCATATTCCAGTAACATGGTCCTAATCCTCAGGCAAATGATACCGAAGAACCTTTTATGGAGGTGATTACCGATATAAACATGGTTGAGAATGTTGATGGATGGTGGGCTGATTCTGGTGCAAACCGTCATGTCTGTTATGAAAAAGTCTGGTTTAAAAAATATACTCATTTTGAGGAGCCCAAAACACTCATGCTTGGTGATGCTCACACTACCCAAGTGCTTGAAAAAGGAGATGTTGAATTGTGTTTTACTTCTGGAAGGATAATAACATTGAAAGATAAACTTTATACTCCTTCTATGAGAAATTTAATGTCTAGTTTTCTTCTTAATAAAGCAGGTTTTAAACAGATTATTGAATCTGATCAATATGTATTAGTCAAGAAGGGTACTTTTGTGGGTAAGGGGTATGCATGTTATGTATTTTAAGTTCAATGTTGAAATGAATAAAATTTCTACTTCTGTTTATATGCGTTCTTCTACCAATTTTTGGCATGCTCGTTTGTGTCATATTAATGATCGTTAAGTTGGAATCATGAGTAGTTTAGGATTAATCCCAATGGTTAAAAATAATTTTGAAAAGCATGAGGCTTGTAGTAAATCCAAGATCACTAAAAGCCCTCATTTTCAAGTTGAAAGAAAAACTGATTTGTTAGAATTAGTTCATACTGATATTTGTGAACTTGGTGAAATTCTAACTCGTGGAGGTTATAGATATTTTATCACATTCATTGATGATTTTTCTAAGTTTACATATGTTTACTTGGTGAAAAATAAAAGTGATGCTTTTAAAAATTTCAAAACTTATCTCCATGAAGTTTAAAGTTAGTTTGGTAGAAAAATAAAAAGAAATAGAAGTGATAGAGGCCGTAAATATGAGTCAAATGAGTTTATATTTTGTTAGATCATCGGGAGTAATTCATGAAACTACTCCTCCTTACTCTCTTTCATCTAATAGAGTAGCAGAAAGGAAAAACAGTACTTTGATTAAATTGACTAATGCCATGCTTATTGAGTCACATTCACCTTGAATTTTTGGGGTAAAGCTATTTTAACTGCTTGTTATGTGTTGAATCGTGTGCCTCATAAAAAGTCAAAACTGGCACCTTTTGCATTGTGGAAAGGTTACAAGCCAAGTTTGGAATATCTAAGAGTTTGAGGTTGTCTAGCCTTTGTGAGGCTAATGGCTCCCAAGATTACAAAGTTGGGTAAGAAAGTTACTACTTGTGTTTTTCTTGGTTATGCTTCAAATAGTACAGCCTATAGATTTTTTCATCTTGAATATAATATTGTAATAAAATCTGGTGATGTTATTTTTCATGAAAATAAATTTCCTTTTGATACTAAAAATAGTGGGGGTCAAAGGATTGAACAACATATTTTGTCACTACCTAGTTCTTCTACTTGAACTTTGAAAAATAAAGAAGTTGGTGATTTTGAGTTAAGAAGAAGTAAAAGAGCTAGAGTAGAAAAAGATTTTGGTCTTGATTTTTATGTTTTTAATATTGAATGTGACCCTCTAACTTGAAAGAAGCATTATCTTCACATGGTTCTATTTTTTGTAAAGATGTTGTAAATGATGAAATGGAATCTCTAAATTCTAATCAAACTTGGAAGTTAGTTGATTTACCACCGGGTTGTAAAACAATTGGTTGCAAATGGGTCTTAAAGAAAAAGTTGAAACCTGATGGTTCTATTGATAAATACAAGACTAGGCTAGTTGCAAAAGGTTTTAAACAACTAGAAGGCATAGAATTTTTTGATACTTTTTCTCCGGTAACAAGAATTATATCAATTAGACTTTTAGTTGTTATGGCTGCAATTTTTAATTTGCAAATTTATCAAATAGATGTAAAAACTGCTTTTCTAAATGGAGACCTAAATGAAGAAATTTATATGGATCAACCCGAATGTTCTGTTGAAGCAGGCCAAAAAAGCAAAGTATGTAAACTTACTAAATCCCTATATGGCTTGAATCAGGCACCAAAGCAATGGCATGAAAAGTTTGATTCCTACATGATTGAAAATGATTTAAAAACAAATGAGTGTGATAAGTGCATTTATCATAAGTCTTGGAATAATTCACATGTGATCATTTGCCTATATGTTGATGATTTGTTGATCTTTGGCTCTAACATGAATGTTATTGATGAAGCTAAAAATGTTCTTAGAAGCCATTTTGATATGAAAGATCTTGGTGAGACAAATTTTATTCTTGGAATAAAAATAACAAGAACATGTGAGAGAATTTTTCTTGACCAGTCACATTATGTTGAGAAAATTTTGAAAAAAATTATCTTTCAAGATTGCAAGCATATTGCTACTCCTTTTGATTCAAGTGTTCACTTATATCCTGTTGAAAGTGAAAATGATGTAATAAATCAAAAGAAATATTCTAATATAATCGAAAGTTTGAGATATGTGACTAAAAGCACTAGGCCTGATATTGCATATGCAGTAGGAGTACTTGGCAGGTTTACAAGCAAGCCAGGTAATTGAAGGCTTTTGTGATGCAAATTGGAACACTTTGTAAGGTAATTCATGTTCTACCACTGGTTATGTCTTTACTTTAGGTGGTGGTGTTGTTTGTTGGAGATCAAAAAAGCAAAATATAATTGCTAACTCTACCATGGAGGCTGAACTAATTGTTTTAGCTTCAGCTAGTGAGGAAGCAAATTGGTTAAGAGATTTATTGTTTCAAATTCCTTATTTTGAAAAATCAATTCCTTCTATTTTAATTCATTGTGATAGCACTGCTGCGATTGGTAGATTTCAAAATCGTTATTACAACGATAAATCCAGACCTATAAGGAGGAAACACAGTAATGTAAGATCATATTTGATAAATGGTCCCATTAATGTTGATCATGACAAATCTTGTGATAATCTTGCAGATCCTCTTACTAAGGCCTTAACAAAAGAAAAGGTCTGGAGCATATCGAGGGGGACGGGATTGAAGCCTATAAATCCTTGAGTCATATATGAGGAAACCCAACCTGGGGACTAGAGATTCTATAACCAGGTTCAAAGGAAAAACTAATCATATGATGACTTGTTGTGAAAAATGCACTATGTTTTTATTCCCTTCCTATGATGTGAGTGCATTGTTTCCTATAGTTTGTGAAGGTTGAGTTGATAAAACTCTTAATGAATATTTGTAGCCCGTATGGGTGGAGTTTTAATCTTGCAGGAGCACTTTCGACAGATTTCACATATGTGATGTGTGGAAGTAGATCGCTTCCTATGAGAATGAGGCTTATTCTCAAATGCACTCATGAAATCGGGATAGCACATGGCCATAACGTGTTGGCTATTACTCATGTCAACACCTTGATTATTATGTGTGAGCAGTGATATTTTATTTCCCTTAATCAGTCATAGTTCAAGTCTGAGATCACTACGACTATGGAGTAAAAGTTACTGTTTCACTAAGTGGAGGTTCAATGCAGAGCACACCTTCATTATGCATAGTAGTTTTCCTTCAACTGATATACTCTTATCTAAATATTAAAATAAGTGGGAGATTGTTAGATTATTAGCATTTTAATATTAATAGTTTACATATTAAATAGCTTTATTTTGGAGTTATAAGAATGACCGTTGGTAGGCATTTGTGTCTTAAACTATCAATTTAATCATGCTATTCATCTTTGACTTGGTAGCCATGTAATGTCATTACTTTTGGTTTTATTGGCTGAATTCATTGTGAGATAAAAACATTCCAATAAACATTGAAATGGATAACTTCTACATTATCCATTAGCATTGGTTATCCATCACTTTATTTCATTCTTAATTTCTCCATTATCTTTGTAATCTATGTAACATATGTAACTCCTATTGTAACATATGTAACCTATGAAACTCCTAATGTAACCTATGTAACCTATGAAACTCGTAAGGTCATTATCATCACTATTTACTACCTCCATTATCTTCCTATTCATTGCTAGGTAGACTTCTTATAGTATAAATAGTGGTGGTCTTCATTTGGTTTGGTACACACAATACACAAGAGAAAAAACATAGAATGAAAGTGTTTAGTCTAAAAGAGAGTTCTTATTAGTTGAAGGGAGGTGTTCTTTTTTGTGGAGCTTTGGACTCAACTCTTGTCCAAAGTTGTTGAGTTATAATTTGTGAAGGTTGTTGTATCCTGGTGGGGACAAGTCAAAGAGGACTATTGTTGGACTGGTGAAAACATTTACTGCAGTGGACTTGAATCTCCTTAAATAGAGCGAGATATCCGCGCCTCAGCCTTGAAGAGATTTATTTTCTTCATTTTTTATTTTTAATTGTAATTTTATATTTTTTTTATCTAGTAAGTTTTTCACTAACATAATCTAAAGACAATGGCATTGCCAATGTCTTAATATAAAATAGGTCCAAACATATATCGAAGTTAGGATAAGCACTTTGCAGGGAATACTTATACAATTTAATGTGTATGCATTATTACATGGTCTGCAAATTAATTTAGATCATATTACTACAGGGATCACAAACACAACACACACTCCACTTTATATAAATACACACACAATATTTCTACAGGGATCACAAATTCACAATACACATCAACGAAAAAAATAACACCCAAAGTTGGAAAATTTCACACGCACAGAATACGACACCAACGGAAAAAAAAATTTATTCGTGTATTCAAGTTCGTGACTTCTTAAAGTTAATTAGCTATGATTAACTTTGGAAATCAGTGTTTTGTGGAGAATTAAGTTTTACGAAAAGATTCTAATTTCTTATATAATTCAATGAATTTTTTGTTCGAAACTTGATTATGAAGTATCTAAAATTGCATGTATTGTCATATATCATTATTTATGATGCATATCATTTTTTTTAATTGTAAGACTTGTAAATAAGAAAGACACAAACGTAGTTAATTTTTTAAAAAAAAACTTAATTGATTAGTTGATTTATAAAAACTTTATAAAACATGTATAATTTTAATTTATTTATTTTAAAATAATACGTAAAAAATAATACTAATAAATTTGTTAGGAAAAGAAGAAGAAAAAAAATTAAATTAAAAAGAGTAAAGGTAAAAAGAAAAAATAACGTACAAGAATGTCAAAAAATTAAATACAAGGGGAAAAAAACTATTTTTATTTTTTTCCAAAAAAAAGCAAAAGGAAATAAAAAAACGTGCCAAAAACAAAAAAAAATGAAGCAGAAGTGAAGGCCTCAAAAATAATGAAAAAGAAAACTAAAGGAAACTTAACAAAAAATAATAGTAATAAAGAAAAGGTAAAAGAAAAAAAAAAGAGGGAGGGGAGGGGGGGGAGCATAAACTTAAATCAGTTTTTTTAAATAAAAAGTGAGAAGAAGAGAAACATTCTGTTAAAAAATAAATAAAAAAAAGGTAAGAAGAAAGAGAAACAGAATGTTGAAAAAAATAATTAAATAAAAATTTTCAAAGAAATTGGTCTAGAGCTCTTTAACATTTTCTTTCTAAAACTAATTCTAAATCTCATAAAATTCTACCACCTGTTATAATCCAACACTCTATTTTTTAAAATCTTACTACGAAAATAATACTAAAATTATTTGAATTCTAAAATTATAAACAAGACAGAGGGTAAAAATAGATCAAAGAAAGCGGGATATAAGTAAATTTATTAAATTAATAAGTACGGTATATTTAAAATTAAGTCAAGCCAGATATATGTGAATAAAGCAATTGTGCTAAAATCACAAAATTTGAGGGTTGTTTGACACCTTTCCTCGTCAGCAGAATTCTTTACCTAGATTTTTTAATTTGCAGACCTATAAAGTAAAGAGTTAAATTTATTTTGATTAGAAATTTAAATAAGGTGACTTGAAACATCAAAACTTAATTTCAAGCGATGACTCTATTGAATAAAATAATTCATTTTCAAAATGTCACTTAAATTGAAAAACTCTATTTTTTAAAACATTGTTATTTTGGGGAAAACAAGGATATGACACTTCTTTTAACGTAACTCAAAGATATATTTTGAAATTTTCACATTATTTCAAGTAAACATTTATATGAATCGAAATAATTTAACTAATTCGAACTATAGAAGAAAAATCTTGGATATTCTGAGTGCAATTTGTAAAAATACTTATCTTCTATGAAATAATAAAAATTATGTCATTTCAATGATGAAAATTTTAAAATAAAAATAATTATGGAAAAGGGCCTAAAATATCCTTGAAGTATTTGAAATGGTACAAAGTTATCCTTCATCCACCTATTGGCTCCAAAATATCATTTTCACCCACCTATTGGCTCTAAAATACCCTTCTCACCCACCTATTTACTCCAAAATACCCTTGTCATCCACCTTTGAGTTCAAAATTGACCACTTATTTAATGATTTTAAATTTAAACTATTTATATATTTTTTAAATACATGACACTCAACTAATTGTTATAATTTAAGTTATTGGTATAATTTATAAATTGATCAACTACACACTCATTACTAATTAAACCCCGCCAAATTAATAAACATGTCACATTACTAATGCAACAACAGGAAAGCTACTGCCAATAAGTGTTTTTAAAAATTAGAGGCGAAAATATCTATAGAAGTAAATTATCATACATTCAAGTGTCTAAATGAAAATTACCGGTAAACTTAAAAGTCTGACTATGTTCATCTTAATTATTCTTTCGTCTCAATTATATGATGTTACTTTATAGATAACTTTTTTTAAAAATTATATATTAAATGGTTTAAAAACAATTCATAAATATATATAAAATTATATTAAAAAAAGTGCATAAATTAATTTGGGATGTACTACTTTACTTTTCATCATAAATTTCGAATTCATGTTTAAAAGAAAATCCTAGTGAAAGTGTCCTCCTAAATAAGAGGCTCAACTTAAATTTCATTGGGGTTTCAATTCGAACTCGGATAATTTTGGATGTCATTTTCAGGAATCTATAATTTTGTCGTGTTTTAATAGTATTTATAGCGATTTTGATATAATAATTGGTTTATTAATCGGTGGAGTTTAGTTAGTAATGAGTGGGTAGTGCGTTGGTTTAAAAATTATATTAATAAATTAAATTAGTGCCAAGTTTTTTAAAAAATATTTAAACAAGTTAATTTTAAAACTGTTAAATAAGTGGCCAATTTTGAATCCATAGGTGAATGACAAGGGTATTTTTGAGTAAATAGGTGACGAGAAAGACATTTTTGAGCAATAGGTGGATGAAGGGTAATTTTGTACCATTTTCAATACTTCGAGGATATTTTATGTCCTTTTCCAAAAAAAAAAATATGATAATTCACAAGGAGATTACAATTAGTTGGATGACATATATTACTTCTTGAATTGTACTTCGAAAGAATAATTGGCAAACTCAATCAATTTCAAGTTCTCTTGTTTTTTTTTCTTCAATTGTGTGTCTAGCAAGGTGAGAACTTAGTCATACTTCAATCTTCGTTTCTTTGCTTCAAAAGAAGCAAACATCACATCTATTTTATCATGTATTCACATTCATTCGATATACATTTACTGCACATAAAATTTATAATAAGTTTAAAACACTAAAAAATTGTACATAACGTAATATTAATATATATTTTAGCCGAATATCACATAAAATTCATAATAAGTTTAAGACACTCAAAAAGAATTATGCATAATTAATAAAACAATAACATAATCTTAATATATACTTTTAACCAAATATCACCCCACAAAAATGACAACTTGTTTCTCAAAGGAACAATAAGTAAAAGAAATTTAATTAGTTGTATGTAGAATATGCTTAGGAAAATAGTAAGGATGAACAGAGTTTAAATAGCTGTTAGATATTAAATATAATCACTAATATTGTAATTATCAAAAAATTTAAATATAATCATTATATTGAAATTATTTTTAAAAAATAGTGAAAGTTTGCAACTATATTAAAATAAAAAAGTAATGCGTTTGTAATTAGTGCTAACTAGTACATGTACTTGAGCGTTATATTAATTTTTAATTATTTTAATTTCAGAAAATATCAAATAGTTTAAATATTCGGAAAATGGCCTAAAATACCCTTAAAGTATTAGAAATGGTACAAAATTACCCTCCATCCACCTATTGGCTTCAAAATACCCTTTCCACCCACCTATTGGATCCAAAATACCCTTGTCATCCACCTATTGGTTCAAATTGACCACTTATTTAACGGTTTTATGTTTAAACTATTTAAATATTTTTTAAAATATGTGGCACTCAACTATTTGTTATAATTTAATTTATTAGTATAATTTATAAATAAATCCACTACCCACCCAAAACTAATTAAACCCCTCAAAATTAATAAACCCATCACATTATTAATGCAACAAAAGAAAATCTACTGTCAATTGAATGTTTTTAAAAATTTGAGGCAAAAATATCTCAAAAGTAAATTATCATACATTCAAGTGTCTAAATAAAGATTATCGATAAACTTAAAAGTCAGAATATGTTCATCTTAATTATTTTAACATCTCAATTATGTGATGTTACTTAGGTAACTTTTTTTCAAAATAATATATTAAAGGTTTTAAAAAACAAATCATAACTATTTATAAAATTATATTTTTAAAAAATGCATGAATTAATCGGGATGTATTATTTCTTTACCTTTAATCATAAACTTCTAAATTCAATCAATCATATTGAAAGTGTCCTCCTAAATAAGCAGCTCAATCTAAATTTAATTGAATCTTCGATTCGGACTCGAGTAATTTTAGATGTCATTTTCAGGAATATATAATTTCATTGTGCTTTAGTAGTGTTTATGACGATTTTTATATTATAGTTGGATTGTTACTTGGGTGGGGTTTAGTTAGTAATGAGTGGGTAGTTGGTTGATTTATAAATTATATTAGTAAATTAAATTATAACCAAAAGTTGAACGGCAAGTATTTTAAAAAGTTTTTAAAGAATTTAATTTTAAAATAATCAAGGAAGTAGTTAATTTTGAACCCAAAGGTGGATGACAAGGGTATTTTGGACCCAATAGGTGGATGAAAAGGGCATTTTGGAGCCAATAGATGGATGAAGGGTAATTTTGTACAATTTTCAATACTTCAAGGGTATTATAGAATCTTTTCCGCTCTTCTATATAATAGAAAAATATTAATTGATATTGATTGGTCAAACAGAGGGTCAATTTCTTGAAATAGGAAAAATAAAAAAGAACTCGTCCATGTAACCATACTAAACATGATGGATAGAACTATGGAAATTCAGTACATTTGTTGAATTAAAATACCAAATTAGCAATAATTTATTTTATAGCAAACTAGACAAACTTTTTATATTTGTGCGATAATCTTAATAATCAAGTAGCTGGAAATTCATCTTTATTCCTCCATTCAATCTTCGAATTCTAGATTTATGGAACAATATATCCTGCAAGGGTAAAAAGAAAATATCATTTTTTTTAGTGATTTGCAAAAGAAGTAATATAGAATCTTAATTGAAATTGTACATGTTCAACTAAAACTAGAAAAGTAACTAGAAAAGTAAAAGAGTAAAAGATTATTGCTCATCAAATTTAAATTTTGAATTTTGTTTGATAGGGTTAGTCTTTTGTGATTGAATTTGTATCATTAGATTGAAAAAAATACTAAAAAGAATTGCCCTCCGAAAGTTATATTTTACGATTTATAAATAAATAGTTATTTGTTTTGATAGAAATCGAGTTGATACTATATTTGTAAAAAAGTGTCAATAAACACTTTCGCTATTAAAATAACTGAAATATTCTTAAAGCTATTTACAAAGTATATATAAAACAAGTATTTTTACATTAAGTTCAAACGATAAAAATAGAGTAAAAGAGATAATTAAAGGCTATGCGTTAAAGAACACGAGATTAAAAAGGACATTAACAAAAAAATCTTGAAAGATCAAGTCAAATTGAAAGTATTACGAGATGGAAAATCGTAAGTCAGGGTTGTCAACTTATATTTAAAGTTGATTTTGATGTATATATCAGGATGATAAAATTAATCCATGAAAATATCTTTTAAAATTTGAGTAAGTTAATATTAATTCAACTCATTTTGATCCGTTCAATTCAGCATGTTTAAAACTTGAGCTGATATATAGCCCAAATTAACCAATGAAAACTTCGTCAAAATATTTCTAAAAAGACGTTTTTTTTTGTGTGTGTATAAGCGTTTCTTAGCCAATTTCAGCCAAGTTACTTCTGAACAGATCATTCATTAAAACAATTCATTTTTGACATGTCCAAATTCAATCAATCTAACCTGCTCATTTGATATAAGTAGATTTGACCAATTAATTACAAGCTTAACCAAACGCCCTCTAAGCTACTTATTATGAATCACTACCTGAATTATCTAGATGATTTGATACAATACAAATTCTCATACTACGTGTCCATGAATATAAAGAAGTTAAAACACTTTTTTTAAAAAAAATTAAAACATTTGTTACACTTACTTCCACGTTTCTTGCCAATAGGCCTATTCTTGATGTTGCACCTTTTAGGAATAATAACAGCAATAGCAGGATTAGCTCCAGCATTTTTGGCTATTGGTGACAATATTGCAGCACATAGACACTTTGGTGAAGTCTTTAACTTTGCCACAACATATTGGAGGGACTTTGGCCTTAGCATTTTTGGCTGCAATAATCTAAATGTTAAGGATACAATATATAATTTTGCATCATTTTATATCTTTTTATTTTATATTTTTTAATATTTTATATTTTGTTACTCTTAAAACTAACTTCAACATTAAGTATACATTTTCTAATCAGACAAGGCAACAATGATTTGCTAAACATAAATCTCAATCTTTATTGAACAAAATAAACAATAATTATTTTTCACCTAATAAATTTACTTTTATTTGCAAAGAGATTGTAACGACCTGTTTAGTCGTTTTGAGCAGCAGATTTTATTTCTGGAAAAACAGGCTGAGGCAACGGACCCCACGACGGACCGTCATGGGCACGACGGACCGTCGCAGGGTCTCGTTTCAAAACACTTAGAAAATCTGAGATTGGGTACTGAAAATCGACTCTCTGAACTTCGTAACGGAATGGCAGGACGGACCGTCACAGGTGTGACGGACCGTCACAGACCCTTGGTGGAAATTTGGGTCTCTGAACTATGCGACGGACAGCAGGACGGACCGTCGCAGGCGCGACGGCCCGTCACGGGCTACGCAATCCCAGTTCGGGTCGGATTTCTTTATACGTTTTAAGGGACGTTTTTGATTATTCCTGCTTTAATTATAAAGTTAGAGGGTTAATGATAATAAGTCTAATTACTTGGGGGTTAAAAGAGGTAACCTTAAGTTAATTAGTGGGTATTATTGTCATCTTTTATTCTTAATTATATACTAATTAGGGTAAAAGAAAGAGGGTTTGAATAAAGAAAATAGAAAGAACAAGAGAAAGAAAGAGAGGGAGAATCGAACGAGGAAGAGGAGAAACACAAAGCTTTGGGAAAATTCTTGCTTGATTCAATTCTTCGGTGGAGGTAGGTTATGGTTTTCATGCTTTCATAGTAAACTCTTAATAGAGAATGATATGTATTGATAGTATTGTAAACCCTGCTATGTGCTTAATTGTATGCATGCATGAACGTGATTATATAATTGTGATTATATTAAGCATGATGAAGTCATGGAATCCCAAATCTTGATAAAAACCTAATCTCTTGTTAATGATAATGCCTTGGTATAAAGAAGGCTTGATGAACTAAAGTAATGAGATTGATGATGCCTTGGTGAGAAAGAAGGCTTGATGAATTGATAGAAAGAGATTAGGGGATCGGAGTGTCACGTTCCGACACATAGAATTAAGGGATCGGGTGTCACGAACCGACACGTAGAATTAGGGGATCGGGTGTCACGAACCGACACGTAGATTTAGGGGATCGGGTGTCACGAACCGACACGTAGATGTAGGGGCGGGTGTCACGAACCGACACGTAGATTTAGGGGATCGGGTGTCACGAACCGACACGTAGATTTAGGGGATCGGAGTGTCACGTTCCGACACATAGTAGTAGGGGGATCGGAGTGTCACGTACCGACACAAGAGGATTAATGAATATGAGGGAGCGGAGTGTCACGTACCGACACAAGAGGAATATGAATAATGAATCTTGAAAGATGTTAATATACTCAATCTAATGAATCTAATTCCCAACTGAGTATGATATTGAGGCTTGAGTCCTCATGTGTGAACTTGACGGTAATTGTTAATGATATAGTACTTGTTGTTGCTACATGTTGAGTATTATAGTTGAGTTTATGATATTACTTGGTATATACTGTTTTCTATTTTGAGTTGGCCGATGATATCTACTCAGTACCCATGTTTTGTACTGACCCCTACTTTTATGTTTTCTTCTTGTTATCTGTGGAGTGCAGCAAACGTTCCGTCATCTTCAACTCAACAGTGATTCTAGCCAGTCTTCGTCATACCGGATATTCAGGGTGAGCTAATGCTTCTAGCTTGGACTGGGTCTTCTTCCTCATGTCTTGATGCCTTGAAGTTCCGGCATGGACTAGCTTTTATTTGTTTTAGCTTTTAGGATACTCTTAGTTTAGTCATTTGATCATAGATGTTCTTGTGGTGATGACTTCCAGATTTTGGGGATGATAATAATAGTTTTGAATTGTTTTTATCAATGAGTTTAAGTCTTCCGCATTACTTTCTGTTGATATACATTGAAATGATAAGGGTTAGATTAGTTGGTTCGCTCACATAGGAGGGTAAGTGTGGGTGCCAGTCGCGGCTCGGTTTTGGGTCGTGACAAACTTGGTATCAGAGCATTAGGTTCGTTGGTCTCATCACACAAGAACAGGTCTAGTAGAGTCTTAAGGAACGGTAGGGGGACGCCTTTACTTTTCTTTGAGAGGCTATAAGACTTAGGAAAATTCCATTCTTCTTTCTTTCTTTCGTGCTATTACTTGGGTCCAATTGGTATCTAGGTGATACAAATTGGTATCTGACCATCTTCACTCTATTTCGCAGATGGTTAGAACTAGAGCAACGACTACGCCAACACCAACACCAGCACCAGCGGGACAGGGTGCGCCTGAGCCAGCCACTGGGGCTGTGGCTCGAGGAAGAACAACGGCAAGAGGTCGTGGTAGAGGTCGTGGGAGGACGTCCTCTAGAGGAAGAGGACGAGCACCTAGTCCATCTGATGCTAGGGCGGTGACTCCTCCACCGACTGAGGAAGTGATAAGAGAGGGGGAGGATGGGGTGAATGAGCAAGTACAGAATGAGGAAATGCCACCCCAACTTACTCCAGAGATGATCAATCAGGTTCTGGCTTATCTTAGCGGGTTATCTGATCAGGGCCAGACACCCCCAGTGTTTTCTGCACCAGCACCTCAGGTTCCAGAGATACAACATGCGGCTACTATGGCTCCCCGCATGGATGCCTCATTGGAAATAGGCACGTTTCCACGTCTGACTATGGGGCCCATAATGACAAATGATCAGCATGAACTTTTCAGTAAGTTCTTGAAATTGAAACCTCTAGTCTTCAAGGGTGCTGAATCTGAGGATGCTTACGATTTTCTGGTTGATTGTCATGATCTACTACACAAGATGGGTATAGTAGAACGGTTTGGTGTTGAGTTCGTGAGTTATCAGTTTCAAGGGAACGCCAAAATGTGGTGGCGATCACATGTTGAGTGTCAACCGACAGAGGCAACACCTATGACTTGGGCCTCATTCTCTAGCTTGTTTATGGAGAAGTATATCCCCCGGACTTTGAGGTATAGAAAAAGAGACGAGTTCTTGAGCCTAGAGCAAGGTAGGATGTCGGTCAATGCATATGAGGCTAAGTTTCGTGCACTATCCAGATATGCCACTCAACTTTGTTTCAGTCCACAAGAGCGGATTCGCCGGTTTGTGAAGGGGTTGAGATCAGAGTTGCGGATTTCGGCCTTACAGGTAGCGGCTACGGCAAAATCCTTCCAAGAAGTGGTAGACTTCGTGATAGAGGTGGAAGGAGTGAAGCCCGATGACTTCGCCTCGACATCGACATCAAAGAGGTTTCGAAAGGGAGGTGAGTTTAATGGTTCTTACTCTAGAGGACAGGGTTCCGGAGGTTACTCAGTTCGACCCATTCAGTCTTCACTACAGACTGTAGTTGGGGGTCCACCTCAGACCGGTCAACACTTCTCTGAGAGACCTATGCTTGACTCTAGAGAGTGTTATGGATGTGGGGAGACTGGACATATTAGGAGGAATTGTCTCAAACAAAGTTATAGACCCCCAATAGCTAGAGGTAGAGGTGGTCATGGTAGAGGCCGTTATTCTGGAGGACGTGGTGGTCGAGGTAATGGTGGTCACCAATACGGCAGAGGTGATGGGCAAACTGGAGCCACTACATCACAACATGGTAGGGGCAACGGACAGACGAACGATAGGGCCCATTGTTACGCTTTCCCTGGGCGGTCTGAAGCGGAGGCATCTGATGCTGTCATCACAGGTAATCTTTTGGTTTGTGATTGCATGGCTTCTGTATTGTTTGATCCTGGATCCACATTTTCTTATGTATCTTCCTCATTTGCTAATGGTCTAAATTTACATTGTGAATTACTTGATATGCCTATTCGTGTTTCTACTCCGGTGGGTGAGTCTGTGATAGTTGAAAAAGTGTATAGGTCTTGTTTGGTGACTTTTGTGGAGAGCAACACTTATGTAGATTTGGTTATTCTAGAATTGGTTGACTTTGATGTAATTCTGGGTATGACTTGGCTTTCTTCGAATTTTGCGATCTTGGATTGTAATGCTAAAACTGTGACGTTAGCCAAGCCTGGGACAGATCTGTTAGTGTGGGAGGGTGACTACACTTCTAATCCGGTGCGTATCATCTCCTTTCTTCGTGCTAAGAAAATGGTTAGTAAAGGGTGTTTAGCTTTCTTGGCACATCTCAAGGATGACACTACCCAAGTACCCTCGATTGAGTCAGTTTCGGTAGTCCGTGAGTTTTTGGATGTGTTCCCTGCAGATCTTCCTGGTATGCCACCAGATAGGGATATTGACTTCTGCATTGATCTTGAACCGGGCACTCGCCCCATTTCTATACCCCCTTATAGAATGGCTCCCGCGGAGTTGAGGGAGTTAAAGGCCCAACTTCAAGAGTTGTTGAGCAAAGGCTTCATTAGACCAAGTGAATCTCCTTGGGGTGCTCCGGTTTTGTTTGTGAAAAAGAAAGATGGGAGTTTTCGGATGTGCATAGACTACAGACAACTGAATAAGGTAACTATTAAGAACAAGTATCTTCTTCCTCGCATTGATGACTTGTTCGATCAACTACAAGGTGCTTGTGTCTTCTCTAAGATTGACTTGAGATCCGGTTATCATCAATTGAAAATACGAGCAACGGATGTGCCAAAGACTGCTTTTCGAACGAGGTATGGGCATTACGAATTTGTAGTGATGTCTTTTGGTCTTACGAATGCCCCTGCTGCGTTCATGAGCTTGATGAACGGGATTTTTAAGCCATATTTGGACCTCTTCGTGATCGTATTTATTGATGATATACTGATATACTCTAAAAGTAAGAAGGAACATGAGGAGCATTTGAGAATTGTATTGGAAATGTTGAGGGAGAAAAAGCTTTATGCCAAGTTCTCTAAGTGTGAGTTTTGGCTAGATGCAGTGTCCTTCTTGGGGCACGTGGTTTCTAAGGAAGGAGTGATGGTGGATCCTTCTAAGATTGAGACAGTGAAGAATTGGGTAAGACCCACTAATGTGTCAGAAATAAGGAGCTTTGTTGGGTTAGCTAGCTACTACCGCCAATTTGTCAAGGGATTCTCTTCTATTGCTTCCCAATTGACGAACTTGACTAAGCAGAATGTTCCATTTGTATGGTCGGACGAATGTGAGGAAAGCTTTCAGAAGCTCAAGACTTTGTTGACTACCGCACCTATCCTTACCTTGCCAGTAGAGGGTAAGAACTTCATTGTTTATTGTGATGCATCCTATTCTGGTTTGGGTGCAGTACTAATGCAAGAGAAGAGTGTGATTGCTTATGCTTCAAGGCAATTAAAGGTGCATGAACGTAACTATCCGACCCACGATTTGGAATTGGCTGCGGTAGTGTTTGCATTAAAGCAATGGAGACACTATTTGTATGGGGTTAAGTGTGAGGTCTACACGGATCATCGTAGCCTTCAGTATGTCTTTACTCAGAAATATTTGAACTTAAGACAGAGGAGATGGATGGAGTTACTAAAGGACTACGATATCACTATCTTGTATCATCCGGGAAAAGCGAATGTTGTGGCAGATGCTTTAAGTAGAAAAGCGGGAAGCATGGGAAGTCTAGCTCACTTGCAAGTTTCTAGACGTCCATTGGCTAGAGAGGTTCAGACTCTGGCTAACGACTTGATGAGGTTAGAAGTAAATGAGGAGGGAGGATTGTTGGCTAGTGTGGAGTCAAGATCTTCTTTTCTTGACAAGATTAAGGGAAAACAGTTTAATGATGAAAAATTGATCCGGATCCGAGATAAAGTGTTGAAAGGAGAGGCTAAGGAAGCACAAATCGATGAGGAAGGTGTTTTGAGAATCAAGGGAAGGGTATGTGTACCCCGAGTTGATGATTTGATCAACACTATTCTGACAGAGGCTCATAGTTCAAAGTATTCTATACATCCGGGTGCAACCAAGATGTATCGTGACCTAAAGCAACACTTTTGGTGGAGTAGAATGAAGCGTGATATTGTTGACTTTATTGCCAAGTGTCCAAACTGTCAACAAGTAAAGTACGAACACCAAAGGCCCGGAGGAACACTTCAGAGAATGCCCATTCCGAAATGGAAGTGGGAAAGAATTGCAATGGACTTTGTGGTTGGTCTTCCAAAGACAATGGGTAAGTATGACTCCATTTGGGTGATTGTTGATAGGTTAACTAAGTCTGCTCACTTCATTCCGGTCATTTGACTTACAATGCAGAGAAGTTAGCCAAACTTTACATCTCGGAAGTGGTGCGATTGCATGGGGTTCCACTATCCATCATATCAGATAGAGGTACGCAGTTTACTTCTAAGTTTTGGAAAACATTGCATGCGGAATTGGGTACTAGGTTGGACCTTAGTACTGCGTTCCATCCTCAGACCGATGGTCAGTCTGAGAGGACGATTCAAGTGTTGGAGGATATGCTTCGTGCATGTGTGATAGAGTTTGGTGGCCATTGGGATAGTTTCTTACCCTTAGCGGAGTTTTCATACAATAATAGCTATCACTCAAGCATTGATATGGCTCCATTTGAAGCATTGTATGGTAGGAGATGTAGGTCTCCCATTGGGTGGTTTGATGCATTTGAGGTTAGACCTTGGGGCACTGATCTTTTGAGGGATTCGATAGAGAAAGTGAAGTCCATCCAAGAAAAGCTTCTAGCGGCACAAAGTAGACAAAAATAATATGCAGATCGAAAGGTTAGAGACTTAGAGTTCATGGAGGGTGAACAAGTCTTGTTGAAAGTTTCACCAATGAAAGGGGTGATGCGGTTTGGTAAAAGAGGTAAACTAAGCCCAAGGTATATTGGTCCCTTCGAAGTACTTAAGCGAGTAGGGGAGGTGGCTTATGAGTTAGCCTTGCCTCCAGGGCTGTCCGAAGTGCATCCGGTATTCCATGTGTCTATGTTGAAAAGATACCATGGGGATGGAAACTACATTATCCGTTGGGATTCAGTTTTACTTGACGAGAATCTATCTTATGAGGAGGAACCTGTTGCCATTCTAGATAGGGAAATTCGCAAGTTGAGGTCAAGGGAGATTGCATCCATCAAGGTGCAATGGAAGAATCGGCCGGTTGAAGAAGCAACTTGGGAGAAGGAGGTCGATATGCGAGAAAGATACTCACACCTGTTTACAGATTCAGGTACTCCTTTTCGCCCTTGTTTTCCTTCTTGTGATCGTTCGGGGACGAACGATGGGTAAATTGGTATCTATTGTAACGACCTGTTTAGTCGTTTTGAGAAGCAGATTTTATTTCTGGAAAAACAGGCTGAGGCAACGGACCCCACGACAGACCGTCATGGGCACGACGGACCGTCGCAGGGTCTCGTTTCAAAACACTTAGAAAATCTGAGATTGGGTACTGAAAATCGACTCTCTGAACTTCGTAACGGAATGGCAGGACGGACCGTCACAGGTGTGACGGACCGTCACAGACCCTTGGTGGAAATTTGGGTCTCTGAACTATGCGACGGACAGTAGGACGGACCGTCGCAGGCGCGACGGCCCGTCACGAGCTACGCAATCCCAGTTCGGGTCGGATTTCTTTATACATTTTAAGGGACATTTTTGACTATTCCTGCTTTAATTATAAAGTTAGAGGGTTAATGATAATAAGTCTAATTACTTGGGGGTTAAAAGAGGTAACCTTAAGTTAATTAGTGGGTATTATTGTCATCTTTTATTCTTAATTATATACTAATTAGGGTAAAAGAAAGAGGGTTTGAATAAAGAAAATAGAAAGAACAAGAGAAAGAAAGAGAGGGAGAATCGAACGAGGAAGAGGAGAAACACAAAGCTTTGGGAAAATTCTTGCTTGATTCAATTCTTTGGTGGAGGTAGGTTATGGTTTTCATGCTTTCATAGTAAACTCTTAATAGAGAATGATATGTATTGATAGTATTGTAAACCCTGCTATATGCTTAATTGTATGCATGCATGAACGTGATTATATAATTGTGATTATATTAAGCATTATGAAGTCATGGAATCCCAAATCTTGATAAAAATCTAATCTCTTGTTAATGATAATGCCTTGGTATAAAAGAAGGCTTGATGAACTAAAGTAAAGAGATTGATGATGCCTTGGTGAGAAAGAAGGCTTGATGAATTGATAGAAAGAGATTAGGGGATCGGAGTGTCATGTTCCGACACATAGAATTAAAGGATCGGGTGTCACGAACCGACACGTAGAATTAGGGGATCGGGTGTCACGAACCGACACGTAGATTTAGGGGATCGGGTGTCACGAACCGACACGTAGAATTAGGGGATCGGGTGTCACGAACCGACACGTAGATTTAGGGGATCGGGTGTCACGAACCGACACGTAGATGTAGGGGATCGGGTGTCACGAACCGACACGTAGATTTAGGGGATCGGGTGTCACGAACCGACACGTAGATTTAGGGGATCGGAGTGTCACGTTCCGACACATAGTAGTAGGGGGATCGGAGTGTCACGTACCGACACAAGAGGATTAATGAATATGAGGGAGCGGAGTGTCACGTACCGACACAAGAGGAATATGAATAATGAATCTTGAAAGATGTTAATATACTCAATCTAATGAATCTAATTCCCAACTGAGTATGATATTGAGGCTTGAGTCCTCATGTGTGAACTTGACGGTAATTGTTAATGATATAGTACTTGTTGTTGCTACATGTTGAGTATTATAGTTGAGTTTATGATATTACTTGGTATATACTGTTTTCTATTTTGAGTTGGCCGATGATATCTACTCAGTACCCATGTTTTGTACTGACCCCTACTTTTATGTTTTCTTCTTGTTATCTGTGGAGTGCAGCAAACGTTCCGTCATCTTCAACTCAACAGTGATTCTAGCCAGTCTTCGTCATACCGGATATTCAGGGTGAGCTAATGCTTCTAGCTTGGACTGGGTCTTCTTCCTCATGTCTTGATGCCTTGAAGTTCCGGCATGGACTAGCTTTTATTTGTTTTAGCTTTTAGGATACTCTTAGTTTAGTCATTTGATCATAGATGTTCTTGTGGTGATGACTTCCAGATTTTGGGGATGATAATAATAGTTTTGAATTGTTTTTATCAATGAGTTTAAGTCTTCCGCATTACTTTCTGTTGATATACATTGAAATGTTAAGGGTTAGATTGGTTGGTTCGCTCACATAGGAGGGTAAGTGTGGGTGCCAGTCGCGGCTCGGTTTTGGGTCGTGACAGAGATATAACATTGAACATATCATAATAATTACATCAAATTTCATAAATTAATTAATAGGTTAAAATAATATGAAATACCATAATATTTTGATCGAAACTCGATTAAACGCTCACAAAGCTTTTACTTGGTGGTTTATGATGATGTATATTTTGTGTTTTTAAAATAATAATGAAAAAAAAAGAATGTCTTGGTGAATTTTTAAAGGATAATGAAATAAAATGGAAAAGTTTTTCTTCTTTATTTTTTCTTGAGTCTCCTGTTTCTTCCTTTGATTTTTTGTGTTTTTGTTCGTGTTCCTTTTTCTTGGCTGATTATTGTGTGTGTATTTTTCTGTGTTGTGTGTCGTGTATGTATAAGGGGAAAGTGGGTACAGGTTTAGGGAAAATGGGGGATATGGGATAGGTGTAGGTGTAGGTGGGTTGGGGTGATGGGAGATGGGTAGGTTATTTTTATTTTTTGTTGTTAATAAATTTAAATATAAGAATAATAATATTAACTAATTAATTTGAAATTAATAAAAATACAGAAAAATTAAATAGCTAGATAAAAAAAATTAATATCACTAATTCATAATTAAATCTTTGAATAAATAAAAGTAAATGTACCTTAAAGTGTGATTTAATTTTTAAGTTTTCATATATTTTTTTTTAAAAAAAAAAAGATAAGATAAAAAAGAAATATTTAATTTAGATTTTAAAAAAATATTAAAATCTTATGTTGGATCAAAAATTATGTATCTATATATTACACATATAAAAAATAATATTATGCATATCAATTAAAAATGACTTTTTAAAAATTACATTAAATTTTTTTAACACTCTTTACAAAAATTTGACTTCATCACCGAGGAAGGATCTAATCTTTTATAATGTGGATGAGTCTCTGGTGTGAACTTGAATTTGTGAAAATGGCATGAAATTACTTTTTGCTTAGTGGGGTGGTTGAAGCTAAATGTGATCATAGTGTTGTAATGATTTGCTTTATAAAAACTTTGACACATTTCTATATATATAGTTTGATTTAAAAATGTCTTTATCGTCAATACTTTGATTTAAAAATGTCATTGCTGTCAATACTTTGGTTCATAAATGTCACTATAGTTACAAAATGAGTCAAAAATGCCCCCTTTTCCAAATAAATATATTATTTTTTCTTTTTAAACACATCTTCTTCCTAATTAAAATATTATTAAGGAACATTATTCTTGTTTTCTTTTTTCAAAAATCACTTTAACAATTAAAAATGTAGAAAATATTATTTTTCTTCTTAATCTCATTTTATCAATTAACATAGAATAATTTCATGTACCCTTTCGATAGATAATATATATCATATACATATAAGATCATAGTATATCTATCATTAATTTATATTTATATAATGATAAGAATATCGATGATAAAATTAAAAATATTTTTATTTTTTATTTTTTTCTGTATTGAAGTAAGATAAACATTTGCTAAATTTTTTAAAAAAACATTAATTGAATTAAAAAATGTGTCAAAAAGAAATAATAATATATTCATTTGAAAAATGAACTTTTTTGACCCATTAAATAACAATAAGGACATTTTTAGACCAAAATATTGATGATGAGAACATTTTTGGACCAAATTACAAACTGGGGGACATTTTTGTTCCTTTTGAATAGTTTAAGGATATTTTTATATCAAAGTATTGAATCTAAGGACATTTTGAGCCAAACTATAAACGAGAACATTTTTATTCTGTCACATAATTTAAGAGCATTTTAACAATTTTCCTTTTTTATATATATTTATTTATTTACTTATTACTCTTATTTAGAAAGAGATAGTTTTGCAACATAACTGTTTTTTGTCATATTTAGGAACGGTTAAGGACAATTTGGTCCAACTATTAATACTTTCTCAATGAATAATATTGTCCTTGTTATAAAGTATTTGTATTATAGTGAATGTCTATCATGTGGAGTCCTTTTTAGGATATGATTAAAAAGTCCTCCTACTTGGGGACCAAGTTAGATTTCTCCTATAAATAGAGTGCTCCTCTTCATTGTAAATCAATTCATCAAGAGAAATAACAAGTCTTCTCTTCTTTTCTCTCTAGTTTCTTCTTCTTATTCTATAGTTTTATAACACGTTATCAGCACGAGACTCTAATTTCTCAAAAGTGAAGGTTAGATTTGAAGAATTAATAAAGGTATTATTTATTCTTTTGTTTTTAATTTTAATGGACAATCTTACAAAACTAGAGTTCACTGCCCTTCAAAGTTCGGGCAGGAACTACCTCTCATGGGTGTTGGATGCTGAAATCCACCTTGATGCAAGACACCATAAAAGAAGAAAATAAGGCATCAAATCAAAACTGTGCACGAGCAATGATATTCTTGCGTCATCATTTTGACGAGATTCTGAAAATCGAATATCTGACAGTTAATGATCCATTTGTTTTGTGGAAAAACCTAAAAGAGTATAATTCTGTCATGTTCAGAATCACTTCTCAATTGAAATTATGTGGAGAAACGGTTAGTGAGATTGATATGGTGGAAAAGACATTCTCCACTTTCCATGCCTCGAATGTGCTCTTGCAGCAACAATATCGAGAAAAAGGTTTCAAAAAGTATTCTGAACTAATTTCTCATCTTCTTGTGGCCGAGCAAAATAATGATTTATTATTGAAAAATCATGAGAATCGACCTACTGGATCTGAACCACTTCCTGAAGTGAATGAGGCGTACGCCCACCATGCTAGGTGTGGAAAAGGTCGCGGTCCTAATCGTAGACGTGGACGTGGACGTGGTCGTGATCGTGATTATGGTCAAGAACGTAATTCTATTCCTGGCATTAATCATTCATCAAATAAAAAGGAAAAAAGAAAGGATGAGAAACGTGAAGCAACTAGGGAAGGTTGTTTTCGATGTGGTGGAAGAGGTCATTATGCACGTGATTGTCGTACTCCCAAACACTTGATTGAGCTTTATCAAGAATCACTAAAGAAGAAAGAGAAAAATCCCGAGGCAAATTTTATCTCTGAAAATCAAGTTGACATCACACACTTGGATGTAGCAGATTTCTTCGCACATTCTGAAGGAAAAATAGATCACTTAATTGGTGATGGTTCTGTGAACATGGAAGAGTGATATTTTTTTTGTAGTATTTATTAATAAATTTCATGTAATGATAGTTGTTTGCATGAGTATTAGTATTTTAAATTAGTTTAGTCGTTCATTAGCTTGTTCCTTAATTCTTAATAAAATAATATATATTTTTCATTGTTTTATTTATATGATTCTAATATGATAGAGTTAGTCAAATACTAAACTTTATCACGTGTTTGTATTATATTAGGTCTTTAACTTGGTCTAATGTTAAAAACATAAATTCTGATATTAACTAGGATTTATCATGTGTTTGTATTATATTAGGTCTTTAATTTGATTTAATGTTAAAAACATGCAGTCTGTTATTAACTAGGACTAAATAATGATTTTATTTTATTTTCCTAACAACTCGTTTTTGATTTAGAGGAAACAATAAATTAAGGCTTAATTTCTAATGTTTAATTATTAATTTATTCCTTTGAATATATTGTACCCTTTTGACAACACTAATATTTAATATATATTTATTGTCTATGTCATTTCATGTGAAGATATGGATAATTCTAAGAACATATTATCGAAATATGAAGATATTTGTTTGATTGATTCTGGTACAACACATACGATATTCAAAAATAAGAAATATTTTTCTCATTTAAGTATGGGTAAAATAAATGTTACTACAATTTTTGGTAGTACTAATATGATTGAGGGTTTCGGAAGAGCCATTGTAATTTTGCCCAAAGGAACTAAACTCATCATTAATAATGCTATGTTTTCTCAAAAATCTAAGAGAAACTTGTTGAGTTTTAAAGATATCCGTGAAAATGGTTATCATATCCAATCAATGGATGAAATAAATCTTGAATATCTTGGTATCACCAAGAATGTCTCTTGGCAGACATGTGTTATAGAAAAGTTCTCTGCCTTATCTTCTGGCTTGTATTGGACAAAAATTAGTGCAATTGAGGCACATTTTATAGTAAATAAGAAGTTTACTGAGTCCAATACATTTGTACTTTGGCATGATCGTCTAGGACATCCTAGGTCAATAATGATGAGACGAATTATAGAAAATTCAAATGGACATCCATTAAAAGACCTAAAAGTTCTTTTAAATGGTGAATTTTCTTGTACTGCTTGTTATCAAGGCAAGTTAATTGTGAGACCATCACCAATGAAAGTTAAGATTGAGTCTCCTGCGTTCTTGGAACGTATACATGGGGATATTTGTGGACCTATTCACCCACCTAGTGGGGCATTTAGATATTTTATGGTTCTAATAGATGCTTGTTGACACCCAATTTTGATCGACCTTTGACCATTTTTAGGAATACTATTCGATTAAATACGTATTTTAATTTTAGAATTTTTAATTGACTTTGCTTGAAAATTATATATTTTAGTATGTTTTACTCTATAAAATTATCGTAAATATTATTAAAATATTTTAAAATTACTAATGAATTCCAAATATTTTAAAGTTTAAATGATTTTTCAATTATATAAAAATATTTTAATATATGTAGTATTTTAATTAAATAGTAATTCCTACACTTTTCTTAAATTTTAAATTCTAGCCTATTCTATCATAATTTCTTTCAATTCTGGCCACTTCAATTAAAATTTTATTACAATCATAGCCACTCCTTCATTTCAATTCTATCCACTTTAATTGCAATTTTAGACATTCTATATATTTGTCAATCTAATTTCAAAACATCATCTTTTAATCTTATCCGTCCATCTTAAAATAAATTCAAAATCGAATCCTAGCCCTTTATCTCTTATCAAATTCTACGGTCAAGATTTAACCTCTTATTCTTCCTAAATTCTAATACCCTAAATGACTAAAAAAAACTCACTCTCTCTTCCTCCCCTCCCTCTCTCCAGCCGCCTCTCTCTCTCTCCCCCATTCTTTCCGCCGAGCTTCCCTTCTCCATAGCCGTCGCTCCTCTTCCTCTCTCTCTCCATGCCCGAACCCCCTCTTTCTCTCCTCTTCTCCCTCTAGTCTTGCTCTTCCCTCTTCCCGATGAGGAAGCTGCTGTGGCCAGCAGCTGGACAGCAGCAGGGGAGAGCAGTAGCAGCCAGAGACAGCAGCTGCTGGCAGCCGCCGCCCCTCTCCCCTCTTCTTCTCTCCCTTTTCCAGCAGCCGGCCCCTCTCCTCTCTTCCTCTCTTCCTCTCTTCCCCCGTTTCTCCCCCTTTTCTCCTTCCCCTGTTCTCTTCTTCTTCTTTTGCAGGGAGAAGCAGCAACAAAGCAGCGAACTCCGACGAGAGCTTTTGGAAAATCAAGTTTTGTGAAAAGATGGATCATTAAAAGATCCATCCGGGTACATTTCTTTTAATTTTACTATCTCATCTTTTGATAATACTTGTTCTTCTTTCATTTATAATTTGGAATATAAATGTTGTTATGCATATCATGAAAACTTACTAATTAGATCTTAAGATTTTGCATTTAATCATTTATGAGTTGTTAGTTCGTAAAATTAGGGTTCTTTAGATTAATTGCAGGCACATATAGTTCTTAATATTTCCTTTTTTAATAGTATGGTCACCATTTGCTAGTGACAAAATTGTGACTTTGAGATCAATTGTATGCATTAAAAATATTTGTTTCTTATTCGAATATGAGCTAGATTCTTGACTTATTTGGTTTGCTAACATTGTTCCTTGATAATTGGTATAGATTGCTTGTATATTGTGTGACATATTTTTATTTCCTCTTGATGTAATAAAATAATAATAATTGGTGAACCATTTTACCTCACTCTTTTCCCTCTCTCTTGCTTGTTTAATTGAAAATTGATTAATCGATGCTAAGACAATTTTATCACCATATATGAATTCGGACAAATCTTATGTGTTGGTGAGATAATTGTGCCTACTATTTTATTTACTAGTGTTAATTGATTGTAATTACCTTTGTTAGAGTTGATTGGATTCTTACTTGTTTTATTTTTGATAAAATTATATTTTTTTAAGGTTAATATAAAAATAAATAAATAATTTTGTTGATTTAGTTTCTCTCTTTTAATAAGGAAAATGTTATATCAATTGATTCACGTATTCCTTAATTAAAACTTGACAGATTTCCTACTTGTCTATTTTGGTAAAAAATAATTTAGAATAAAGTTATTTTTGACTCCTCTTTCTTAAAAAGAAAAAATAATATTTTGGTTTTTTTATTTAAGGAAAAAATATATTATCCTCTCTTAATTTATTCTTACTTGTTTACATTTGGTAATGAAATATTTTAAAACTTTCTGAATGGGTCCTCATTTATAATAAGGAAAATAGTATAGTTAATTGATTCCTTTAAAATACTTCTTTTCCTTATTTGTTTACCTCTCTTTGCTATATAAATAAGACCCCTCCCTTCATTCATCAACTGACAATTCACGCGCTCATCCACTAACTCTTACAAGTTCTCTAACTCATCAACTCATACACTCATTCACTCTCAAAATCACAAGTTCTCATCACTGTTCATTCTCTTTGCTCTCTTGCTACTCTAAATACATTAATATTTCGATAAACATTCAAGTGCTCTTCTTCGCTACCTTGCTTTTTGCTTTTGTTCGAGTAAAGGTTGGATCAATTTGCTTTTCATTGCTACCATTTCTAATCTACTCAAACGTTATTTGACTGCTTTAACAGGTTTCAAACTTGAAGTTCAAGTTGAAGATTAATTGAAGAAAGATTTATTTGTTTATTTGAATGTATATGTATTTATTTATTTTTTCTCCTATTTTATTTATTCGAATGTTGTAACAATTGTAACTCTAAAGATCATATATATATAAATTTATTTGGGGGGGTCGTCTAGGGGAGGGAGATTTATATGCTTACTTGTTCATTATATTTTTTTAGAAATCATGCCTATAGGTTTGTTTTTAATCACCTAGAATTATCGTTTGTAGGTGTTATAATCTAACCAAATTTTCAATTTGCTTGACGCTTTTTGTTAATAAGTCTTTAAAAAAATAATAACTAGATTTTATTAATTTTTAATGTTAAAAACAAATCATAATAATTTAGTAGGCTGATCAAGTATTTTAACAATGTTATAACTTTTAGCATCATCTTGTCATGTAGAAACCATGCCTAAGGTTTAATTTGTTCATATCATTTAGATTCACAAAAGTATGCATATGTGTTACTCCTTTTAAACACCTAGAAATTCATGTATAGGCTTGAAAATAACTTTTAACATATCCGTAAAAATAAAATTTGTTTGTGCATATTTGTGTCCTTCCCCCAAAATTAGTTAATATCATTAGAAATCCTATTTGTCTTCCTTGAAGATTTCTGCATTCATTATGCAACATTTTTTTTAATACTAAATTAGAATCATTTTATGCATTTAGCAAATTACTTGTCTTTTAAAAATATTTCATATCAAAACCTTGCAACATAATTTTCTTAAAAAGTCATTATTAAATCTTTCTTTAGAACTTTGGATTGATTTTGACATTGTGTATTTTGAAAATAAATTATAAGCACTATCTCCTAACCTATCGTTAGTGGGAAAGTCAAAAGAACTACGAGGTCTAGTTCCAATTTTTAAACCCGACGCATCCTCGGAAGTACCACCTACCCATGAATTTCAAAAAGAATTATGTGCATTTATGTGTAAGTATTTATGTGCCTACATGTAAACTAAATCTTTTAAATCATTTTTTCAAAAACATAAACTATTTTTAGACCGACCTCAAATCAAAATTGTTTCTGTGGTGGAGGAGCGCGATCAACAATATCGTGGCATCATTCCTATAAAGAAGCAAACATTTTTTTTTAATAAAAAAATTTCATATTCAAAACTTGCAATTTTCAAAAACTTTACTTTCGCACATACTAATTGCTTAATTTTTGCTAATTTTGTCTATAACATAGCCTCGTATGTTAAATAAATAAAAATTAAACTTGATTGTTTATTATTGCTGTCATCTAGCCTCGCATGTTTAAATTAATAAAGTAGCCTTAATTGTTTTATACTTGTTATCACTTAGCAAGCATATTAATGAATAATAATGAAGTGACCTTGATTGCTACTTGTAACCCCCACATAGATTGCATGAGATACGGTCGGGATTTATGCTTGTGGACCTCGAGGGATGCCTAACACCTTCCCCTCGAGGTAATTTGAACCCTTACCCTAATCTCTGGCTCGTTGACCTTAGTTAAACTTAGTTAGTTTAGATAGGTGCTCTAACGCGCCTTAACTCGTTAGGTGGCGACTCCAAACTCGAAAATCCCAAAAGAGTTGTTAGGTCGTGCACAAAACCTGTTTTCTGTGAAAATGGGGCGCGACAATGCTTCTTCTAGATAGTCTCATGTGTGCCTATTGTCATTTCGTAACTTGGTATTTGCAAAACTATTGGCACAAATAATAAGGTTAAGCGCACACTTTCCTAATAATCAAATTAAGTCCATTCGTATTAATAATGCTGTAGAGTTTTAATGAACTAAATCTGAACAATTAAAATTCGGTCTTAAAAAACAAATAATTTAGATCCCCATTAAGCGCAAACAAATGAGACCTTATACTATACTAAGGGCATCTCCAACCCTACCATCTATTTTACTCTCCCAATATAGAGTTCTCTATTTTTTCAAACAACCAACTCCAACCAATTCTCTATTTTACACTCGAAAAATGAATATTTTTCTCTCTCCTCGGTATTATACGATTATTTCTATTTCATTCTTATTTTCTTATTTCATACTCCCTCCGTTTCATAAAGAATGACCTAGTTTGACTTGGCACATAGTTTAAGAAAATAAAAAAGACTTTTGATCATGTGGGCCTAAATTAAAGTTATGTCAAATGTACAAAATTGCCCTTTAATCTTATTGTCTTAAACATGCCACGTGGAAAGTTATTACAAAAAAAAGAAGAGGTCATTTTTTTTGAAACAGATTAAAAAGGAAAGGAGGTTATTCATTTTTAAACGGAGGGAGTGATATAAATCCATATTTCTTTTCCCAATAATTACATTATATAAATTTCATGTGATATAACATTTTTTTCTTCAAAATTTTTATTTAATATAGAATGATATTTTATTCTAAATTTTTAAATAACATAAGTTTCAAGAAAATATGCTATAATATACAAATTTATGGACAAAATCTAATAAGATTGAAATACAATTACATAAGAAATGAGCATGAACGTCCTTGAAATTATTATGTTGCTTTTATAAATGTTCTATTAATGCATACAGAGTTCAAAATGAGCATGATCGTCCTTAGTTTTTTTTTTTATGTATGGCTAAAAATGATTCAAATCGGAGATTTTCATCTACCACCATTTCCTTCATTGGAGTTGGAACCTCTACGACATCTTGATTGGTGCATTAAGATCGATATCATGTTCAACCTCAATTGTCATGTTGTGCACTATAATACATGTAATTATTATTCATGCAACACTTCATTTCCTCAAAAACATGACGGTCCTATAATAATTTCAAAACGTGATTGTAAAACTCCAAATGCACATTCAACATCTTTTCGGCATGATTCTTGCTTCATTTCGAATTACTTATTATGTTATGTATTGTATTTTATCTTGTATTTAAATTATAATGTTATTATTGTATTATTATGTTGTATTTAAATTACCATATTATGTATTTTATTTTTAAAATTAAAACTTTTATCTTATCATTTTAATTGTGTTTATTCTATATAGTGAAAATTAATAATAAAATCAAAACATATCATTGATAAAAATTAGAAAAAAAAATACTATTAATTCGGAATGAAAGTACTATATATTAAATAATATTTTTAAAAATATTATATTACATTTAGAAAGAAGTAGGAAGATTAGATACTTAATTAATGATATTATATGTAAAATAATATGTTAATTAGAAAGTAATAAAAATAATAATAAAATAGTTAAAAAGTAAAATAGAGAGTGTGAATAATTTGGAGAACTACTATTCACCTCTCTATATTTGAAGAATAGAGAGTAATATAGAGATGAGTTGGAGTTTTAGTTATCTATTTTACTCTCAAAATATAGAGGATGAAGAGTAAAATAGGAGTCAATTCCCAAATGGTTACCCAAGTTAAGGAAATTGCCTTAAAATATCATTTATATTTCATTTAGGACGAAAATATCACCCAACTATCATTATTTTCCTCCAAATATACTTGATAATTCAAAAGCATCACTCTCTCCTAGTTGGCATGACATGTCATTAAAGTTTTTTTTATAATAGACTAATTTTATTCATTAAACTCATTTAACTAAATAATGATCATATTGTTTTAAATTTTTTTAATTAATTTAATAAGAATAAATTTTCATACTTAAAATCTTTTATCATAATTAAACTTTTTAATTTTTTATGTTATGCAGAATGCATTTTAAAACGTACTATAATCTCATCAATTTTAAATACTTATAAACACATACATTCAAAAAAATATTGATATACACATCACTCATGAACGTTAATTTACTTCAATAATCATAAATTGTATAATAAATCAATAATATTAAAGGTCGACTAAATATTGAAAAATAATTATTTGGGTGCTTTGAAATCCATATATACTTACAAAATCTTTTTTAAAAGAAAATAGTAAGTGAATAATATTTATAGAAAATAAAATTTTGATCTTTATTTATCAGTATATTAATCTCATATAATATGTATATTATCAAATTAAATAAGTAAATTCAATTAATTATTAGTTTATTTATTGATGTTTAATTGTATGAAAAGTTATAATATAATATAATATAGAATAAAAGAATAAACATAAAAATAAAATTAGAAAAAGTTAAATAATAATTTCTTTCTTACCATTTTTTTTTGTCGACCTTACAAATTTATCTAAATACTTTTTTAAAAAAATTGTTTAAAATTTTCGAATAATTTAGTTAAGAATTTTAAAATTATCCGGCAATAAGTGCACACAGAGATTTTTTCATTAAATTTTGTTTGGTGACAATATATAAAGTTACTAGACTTTTTAAATTACTTTTCTTATAATCTTCATAAATTCTCGTATAATTTATATATTTATTTAGAGACATAAGTTTGATGAATTAAATAGGCCTAATATATTTTTTTAAATGATTATTTAATGGCAGCGCATATCAACTAGAATTTAAGAAGACTTCTGAGGTATTTAGTATTTCTAATGGATAAAAGATAAAATATTATTCACTTTCTTCTTTTTTTTTCTCAAAAAATAATAATAATATCGAAGACATGAATTGCAAAATATACAATTAATATTATTGTAATGGTTAATTGACCTTCAATATTACTGATTTGTTATACAACTTATAATTAATTGACGTAAATTAACGTTAATGAGTGATTTGTATATCAATATTTTTTTGAATGTATGTGTTTATAAGTATTCAAAATTGATAAAATTAAAGTACATTTTAAAAGTGTATTCTTCATAAAATAAAAAAATAAAAAGTTTAATTATGATAAAAGATTTTAAGCATGAAAATTTATTCTTAATAGATTAAAAATAAATTAAAAATAATATGATCATTATTTTAGTTAAATAGGTTCAATGAATTAAATTAGTCAATTATTTTTTTTAAAAAAAGACTTAAATGACACGTCATGCCAAGTAGGAGATATTGATGATTTTAAAATGTCAAGTATATTTGGAGAAAATAGTGATTGTTGAGTGATATTTTGGTCCTAAGTGAAACATAAATGATATTTCAAGGCATTTTCTCTTAACTAGGGTGACCATTTAGGGAATTGTCTCGTAAAATAGAGGTGGGTTGGAGATGGTCTAAGGCCCTGTTACCTCCGAACTTATTTTATAAATAATTTCTGCCCCTTTTCGATATTTTCTGAGCCAATATGTGTTGACAATCTTCTCAAATAATCTGGTTGATAGTTTCACGTAGGTCGAAAAGGAATAGAAATTATTTATAAAATAAGTTTGAATGTAATAGAAGATAGTATACGTATCTCTAATATTTGAGGCATAAATTTTCCCTTTTAATATGACATTAGGTAAAAGTGCATGCGATTTTCCTGTGGATACCAATTATTATTGTACAAACCAAAAATATGAAAGAAGAAAAGACTTAACATAGCGAAAAATAAATTTAAAGGAAAATTCCACAAGAATAACATAGCAATCGTAATAGAACAAAAGATGATACACCTATCATCCTTCATAAAATTTTGTTAGTTACTCATCAAGATAGTCGAAAAGAAAATTCGTAATTTTTGAAAAATTAATAATAAAAGTTACTACTAATACTTAATTATTCCTTCAACAAGTAATCCTTCCCTAGCAAACAGCTGCTTTCCTAGCTAAAACAAACTTCTTCCAAAAATCAGTAACTTCCCTTTGAACTTCAATTTCTGTTTTCTTTCCATTATTATTCTTGATCACCGAATTCTCCTCCATTTTGGCACTCAACCTAGCCGGAAGCGTGTCGAGCTCGTGGAGGACTTTGACGATGTCAAAGACGAGACGCTCTGCCAGGGTTCGGGAGAAGTCCTCCCGAATCACGACGCGCAACACTGTGATGTGTTGAGCGTCAGCTGGCATAGTGTAGGCGGGGACAATCCACCCGAACCTACGGAGCGTCTCAGAGACCTCAAATTCGTTGTGAAGACTATTGTCCTTGAGGGAAAAGGCCACCAATGGGACACCTTCATCTTTAGAGACTATGTTGAAACGCCCTGTTTTTTCAAGTCCTTCTCTTAACACAATGGCGTTTTCACGACAATTTTCCATTACATTTCGATATCCCTGCAATTAAAATACAAAAGTATATTGATTATATAATTACATTTATGAATTTATAAAATCTAATTAATTTTACCTCGTAGCCCAACCGGATAAGTTGATAATATTGAGCAATGGTTTGACTTGAACCTACATTCGCACAAATTTATATTATATGACCAAATTATAATAACATTCAAAATTCATATTATATATCTAGAAAATGTCCGAAAAAGTCGTAGTCAAATAATATATATTTCTTAAAAAAAGGTCAAATAAGAAGTTAATCCAAATGGAACAAAAAAAGGTTTTTAAGAAAGAAATAAAGCATTTGGAACTTTTGATCAATAGCCATATATCTTTTTTGTGACTATAAATAATCATCTCACTAGAGGTAAAATAAGAAGAAAAAAGTTACTAAATTATTTCTAAATTTAGAAAGACATCTTTGGTTTAGGAAAATAATCTCTGGAACATGAACTTCTTCATATTTTATTATACTAAATATGCTTGTTTTTTTTTTAAAAAAATAATTAAATAAAATATGAGGTTTATTTTACCTTTGGAGAAATTGAGAGTAAAAGTAGGTTGATCAGCACCAAGATAATTGATGTGAAAAATGAGTTGTTCAGGCAAGTCTTGTTTAGTCCTCCAAATAACCCAACCAATACCAGCATAGACAAGTCCATATTTGTGTCCACTCACATTAATACTTTTCACTAAAGGAAGCCTAAAGTCCCAGTCCAACTCTGGGTAGATAAATGGTGCAATGAATCCACCACTTGCTGCATCCACATGAATTGGTGTATCCCATCTTACCAAAACAAAGAAAAAAACATAAATATTCTTTATTGTCTATTACTATATATAATAATAATTGAAGTCGTAGTTTACCCAGTTTGCTTGTTCTTTTGAATGAGTAGATCATTCAAGAGTTTGACATCTTCAAATTCTCCATTAAGAGTTGAACCCAAAATAGCGGCAACACAAATGGTGTTGTCATCTACCATTTCCACAGCTTTCATTGGGTCCATCACATAGTACCCTTCCCTTAGCTTTACTTCTTTCAATTCCACTTCAAAGTAGTTTGCAAATTTCTCCCAACACACCTAAAAATAATTTTTTAAAAAATAAAATATTTTATGTATGACAAGTTTTTGAAAATGGAGTCAAAAGTTAAGTAATTTTTGAACGCCTTTTGCTAATAACTCTCAATCTTAAATAAGTGATATTCAAAGATGATTATTTATTATACTAAATAAAAATGTTGGGCTACCTGAACATTAGCGCCAGTAACAATATTGGGCTTATCATAAGGCTTTCCCTCAGCTTTGCGTTTGTTTTGCCAGTTCCTCTTGAAGGCTAGGCCCGCTAACATTATGGCCTCTGATGACCCCACTGTGCCAACACCAATTGCTGCTTCTTCCTCTTCTAAAGGCGCATTGAATAAACGTGCTATCATATTCACACATCGATTCTGTAATTTTGCCAAACTATTTTTTTTTACAATTAAATATAACTAAATAAAAATACTTCTCTAAATTTGGAAAATCACATTATTATTATTATTATTATTATTATTATTATTATTATTATACATATAATCTCATTAATTAAATAACTTTTTTAAAAGTAATATAATATTTTTTAAAATATTAATCCCACATTAATAATATGTTATTTTATATAAAAAAATTTATCACTAACAAAATTTCAAAATCTCCGATTTGAATAATTTTTAGCTTAGGCATAAAAAGATTAAGGATAAAAATGTCCATTTTAACTCTATAATGCATGAGTAGAGCATTTACAAAAGCAACAATCATATTCAAAGGTGAGTACTTATCGTATTTTATTATTAATAATTTTACTTTTATTGGAATTTTTCATTAATTTATTATATAATATTTACTTGCGATATTTAAAAAAATTGTTATAAAATATAACTTCAAGTTAAATCAAAAATTTGAAAACACAATATTATGTCCACATGAAAATTATATAAAATGATATTTGAAAAAGAGAAGAATAATTTATATTTTGAAATGAGAAAATAAAAATAAAATAAAAATAATAAGCATGATAATGTTGATAAAAGAGATTTCTTTTGAAATTAAAATACATTAAGTTTGAATTGGTTATTTGGAAAAATAATTTTTTTCAATTTGAAAACTAAAATAGAGTATAGAATTGAAGAAAGCTAAGGATATGAGTATATTTGTTCAAATAGGGAACAACGAATAATAAATAAAAAACTAGAAAAATAAACTGAAATAAATAAAAAAGAATATTAAGAAAGGCCGTGACTTTTTTCCGCGTACGATGGCCGCCAAAAAGTCAAATTTAAAGTTCTTTTATTGACATTTTGACCCTTAAACTTCTTTTTCAGCAAAGTTTAACTAAAAGATTAGTCTAGATATTAGCACTGCAACAAAATAATCATTAGCGGTAATTAATTCTTAATTATTATTAAATATATATTTTTAGCGATAATTTTCACTCTTTGTGTATTTCCCTAAAGCCTTTATCAATATTGGTTCTAATGACATTTAATTAATGCCGGTAAAAACTTTAGCACTCTTTATTAATATTAATATTTAATGCCGATAAAGGTTATTTTTGTTATGGTATATGAAAGGAAAAGAAAAAGAAAAAGATATAGAAAACATTTTTTTCCTGTTTGGCTCCAAGGGCTACTAGGTTACAAACAAAATAATAATATACTCGATATAAATTCACAAATAAAATTTAAAAATTAAAAATCGAAAGATATAAAAAAATAATTTGTATATATGTTATAGGGTAACAAATTATTTACTTAATCATTATATTTAAGTAAATTTATTTTATATAGTTGATTAGTAACTTAAAATAAAATAGGTGAGTGTTAAATAACATGATATAATAAGTCAGTATTAAATTGATAGCGTAAAATATCAAGTTAATTGTAATTTGACAAAATTCATAGTTTTAGAGTATATCAACAATCCATTATGCTTGTTTTATTATATAATTCAATATTCGATAAACTTAAAATTTTGAATACGTAGAGAAGAAGAAATTACCTGAAGCTCAGTGGTAACAGGGTATTCATCCATGTCAACATAATTCTTGTTAATTGAAGACATCATAAGCTTATCACATTCTGGCTCCATCCATGTTGTCACAAATGATGCCAAATTCAACCTTGGATTGCCATCAAGCATCAACTCATCATTAATTATTTGGTATGCTGCCTCTTTTGGGATAGAATTTTCTGGCATCTCAAACCTAAAATAATAATTATAAAATGTCAATTAAAATATCTTGATCTAACTAAACATGTTTATAAGCTGATTTATAATTAAAATAAGTAATTAAAAGATTTAATTAATAAGCACTAAGTGTTTATTAAGCTCATAATAATAATAATAATAATAATAATAATAATAATAATATTTGATGTAATTTCATAAACAAAATATGAGGAAAGTGATATGTATGTATACCACCTTAATTTTACATTGAGACGGTAGAGAGATTATGAATAAATTATAGAAGATTATGAGTCCACTTGATGAATTCAACAGTCAAAACGTAAGTAGAGATTGAACTCATCTAATCAAAATTGTGAACCCACCTTTAATAACATTATACATATATATTTATTAAATCTTGAATAAACACTATTAATTAATGAAATTTCTGATTTCAATACTGAGTATGATGTTTACCTTGGAAGTGAAGTTCGAACATAGCGAGAAGCAAAGGTGGAGTGTACAGAAACATCAGACTCAGAGGAAGTTTTTGAGAGAACCATTGTTGTAAAAATGGAGATAAATTAAGAACAAGTAAAAATAATTGAAGTTTAATTAAACTTTGGCGTAAAGTGAGGAAATTATAATGACTTTGTTTAGTTATATTTGGGTAATTGCTTGGAGGGAAATGGAGAAAAGGGCTATGGGTATTTATAGTTGTCCAACTGTTTGGTGACTTTCTTGGAAGGCATATTTGTGAAGAACATTAAGATTGACATTGTCAAAGTCTTAATATTTGTTAGAAATAATATTCAAAAGATTGTGTGAAATAACCATGTTGACCATGATTTTTGTGGGCTTGAATTGTTATATACTGAATAAAGTCCAATAATATCATGTGCTTTTAAGAAAACAAAAACTATTGGCTGTTTTAAAAAAATGTCTTTGTTTTTTTTTAATTTGTTTTTTAAAAAATAAATATTTTCCTTTTTTGACAATACTTTAATTTTAACTTTCCACATGACATGTTTAAAATCACAAGATTAAAAGATATTT